>CM051364.1:7524798-7899798 GCA_028015245.1 Cardamine occulta
AGTATCAAAATGAGCAAATATCCTCATTGGATAGAGAGTGAGAAATAGATTGCCATTATGCAAAACCATACACACCCGCCAGCGCTGTATTGACTTGGTACTGGACTTGGTCTTGGGTCTTGATGAATGTGGGCCTTTGGTCCCCAAGGACCTATTCTTTTTGAGACAAATTTATATTAACAATTTAGTTAATTTTTCTTTAAGATTTTTTTACATAATTCCGGATAAATCTAGAAGTTTCTAGATTGAGTCAAAAATATTTTCATAATATTTTTGATTCCTTATCCTTACGGAACAAGGCAGAACTTTCGCAGAATATTTTATTTGCGATCAAGGCGAATCTCGCAAAGCTTATCTCTTTATTGGGGATCAAGCTACTCCTCCCTATAAATAAAGTCTCACTTCATTCTCTGAAATCATCGAATAGCATCCAATAATGAAAAACAAAAGCTTCCAACAATCTCTTTCTTCTCTTTTCTTAAAAGTAAGTCTCGAGAGTATATCGTAGATCTAGTTTGCTTATTCTATAACTGAGTGTCGCGATTATAGACTCAACACGGTTGTATCCTGGGATTCAAAATCTCATCAAACCACCACACTACGGAAGATTTATTGAATTAAGGAAAGAGATAATATCTTGTCTCCGCGTATTCGTCTTTCCTTAATCAGATTTTGTTCGTGATTTTCAATCCATGATTTCGGAGTCCTACAATCTTAATTCAATAAAGTTGTTTCCTGCTTATAGCTCTAAATGGATTGGATCTTACGAACAGCAAATACGCAAAATGAATAAAAATTTCCGCGAAGGCCTTTGGCAGATTCACAATTTTTTTTTTCTTAACTGATCTACGCGATCTGAAAATAACGTTTAAGAACACCTTTACCGGTTTCTGGGAATGTCTATTTGCAAGCTTTTGTGATATTCACAAAAACTCAAAGCGAATTCTGAAAACATTTTTCAGAGAATGCATTGTGTAGCGAAATAAATTAATTTTAATCGCTTATACATTTTGTTTAAAAATAATGAGTAAATTCTGCTACTGTGAACAATTTCAGAATGATTAACAGTGTTGATGATGCCATTGATAGAACAGTTGGAAATAGTACTCATAAAATCAGGTCTTGTGAGTCGACGCCCCAAACTCATTTTGGGAGTAGTCTACCACATGTGAATCCGTTAGTGCCTAGCACTGTAAGCGTAGGAATAATGCCAAAAAAGTTTGGTGGGAATGGGTTTAAGACGTGGCAATAGAAATTGTATTTCTTTATGACCACTAGGACTCTAGAAAAAATGTTGTAAAACTATGAGTTATCTCAGGAAGTGTGGGGGAAACCATTGTTTACCACATTAAAGTCATTGACAAGATGTTATATAAAATTTGGAGAGATAGATTACATTTGTACTCATACCTGAAAGTGTAGGGGTTCTTGACAAAAGTCGCATTACCACATACTGAAAAGAACACAATTGGACCAAAACCTATGGATACAGATTGTAGTCCTATATGGAAAAGAAAACTAGTACTGACATCACGTGTACACTATGATAGTCTATTAATTATAGGCTAGATATTGAGTTTTGTGTATAATGGTTAGTTATGTCTTTAAGAAGACAAAATAAAACCATTAGACAATTGATATCAATTTGTGTAATCTAACTAGATTATATCAAACAAGATGACAACCTAGGATCCATAAAGGTGTGTCATGATATCAAGTTGTAAAATCATCGAAGAGAATGGGTTTAAAGTCTATGACTTAAAGAGGATGTTTGGTGGATACCCCACCTACGAGACTGGATATCCCAGAATGTCGGCTCAAGGGGACAACTAAATCAAGCAAACTCAGATAAAAGCACTTAAAGACCTTATGTCTCTACCCAGTTCTCAGATGACCAACAATGTTTTCTGTAAGTTTTAAAAGGTTAAGTATTGCTTTTAATGAATAAATCCATAGCTTATATATATGCAGAGTATTATTGGATACTTTATTATATGACAGGAGTGAGTGGAAGTCACCTAGTCAGTGAGAAATAAGGCCGTTTCTAGGAGGATGAAGATCATGCTATATTCTCCAAGTTCACTCCAGGCAAGTTCAAGGCCACAACGAACACAATAGAGAACTTAGTTTTATAAAGAAATGAAACTGGGTTGTACATGTTGTCTAAGTTTACATAAAAATCTGGATGGTTCAAGACATCATGTTCACCTTCTGGCCAAGTAAACTCGGCAGATATTAACAATGAGTGGTTCAAGGCTGAAATATGTTACTATCTCATAAACAGAGATTTTTCGCTTATACTCTAGAAAGTCTGCTTGTCGTGTCTGTCAAGTATGTTTAGTCTATCGAGTTTTTAGAGTCTTCATATGTTTAGAGTCATTTTTATTCATGTGGGGGATTATTGGAACTCAATTTTGACAAAATGTATTTAGCCAAGTTTTCGGCAACTTTTCCAGTGAGGTGCATCACCGGAACTACCAGATCTTGGGGTCTTTGGAATCCTTGTAATGAGCACTATAAGATAGTCTATTTACATGTCAAAATCGAAGTTAATTTTGAATGAGAAATGAGAGTCCAAAGTGGTTAGCTTAAAGAGCTTGTAATACTTGTAATTTTGACTAAGTATCAAAATGAGCAAATGTCCCACATTGGATGGAGAGTGAGAGATGGATGGCCATTATGAAAAACCACACACACCCGCCACCGCTGTGTTGGGCTTGGTCCTGGGTCTTGGTGAATGTGGGCTTTTGGTCCAAAATAGCCTATTCTTTTGGGACAATTTTCTATTAACAATTTAGTTAATTTTTCTTTAAGAATTTTTGCATAATTCTGGATAAATCTAGAAGTTTCTAGATTGAGTCAAAAATATTTTTGTAATATTTTTGAATCTTTATCCTTGCGGAATAAGGCAGAATATTCGCAGAATATTTTATTCTTGCGGATCAAGGCGAATCTCGCAAAGCTTATCTCTTCATTGGGGATCAAGCTACTCCTCCGTATAAATAAAGTCTCACCTCATTCTCTGAAATCATCGAATAGCATCCAATAATGAAAAACAAAAGCTTCCAACAATATATTTCTTCTCTTTTATTAAAAGTAAGTCTCGAGACTATATCGTAGATCTAGTTCTCAGATTCTATAATTGAGTGTCATGATAATAGTCTCAACACGGTTGTAACGTGGGATTCATAATCTCATCAAACCACCACATTGCGGGAGATTTATTGAATTAAGGAAAGAGATCATATCTCGACTCCGCGTATTTATCTTTCCTTAATCGAATTTTGTTCGTGATTTTCAATCCAGGATTTCGCAGTCCTACAAACCCATCCCAAAGCTTATGCTTTTTACATGTTTCTCTCACCTTTTATGTATTTGTGTGTCTTGCTCTCTCTCTCACTCTCGTTTTTAGCTTCATATATAGAGGATACATCCTCAAACCTAAAGCACAAGATGAAAAAATGGTGAGGCTCCTCTATGTGATCCCAAAAGTAACTTAACACAAAACATATTGACTAGAGTTAGACCTTGGGTTACTTTTTATCTTGCTTGGGTTAATCAACAAGGTCTCATCTTCACACTCTTGTGTTAGGTTTTCTGACTCAATATCTTTTTTCATAAGTGACAAAAGCTTAGCAGACTTGTAACATATTCAACGACATCAGCTTCTTCTATGAATTGACTCAATTTGCTTTATTAATTTAGATATGGGCCTAGAGACAAAATGGATGAGCCCATAAAGTCACCATAAATAATATAACCATAGGTTATATTTTGCGCTTAGTGCGGATTCATGATTTAGAAAAAATATTTTTATAATTGATTTTCTTAATTAACTTTTTGGATGTAAAACTTTCATGTCATAATGACAAATATTGTTATATGATATCAAATGATTCATTTATGTTGCATTGTATGATGTTAAAAAAATAAATGATATCAAAACATATATCATTTGATTTAGTAAAGTTTTAAGTTTTTATTTATTTTTCTGGAAATTTTAAAAGAGATTAATAAAAGATTAAGAGAATTATTTTTCAATATTTAAATAAAATAAAATATATTGTATTTTGTGTGTTAGTTAGTTAAAAATTGTATGACTTTTTTACCAATAATGAATTAATTAAAATTGTCTTTTTCTAATGATAATTTTTGTAATATTTAATAATTTTATTGTTATTTTTATAAATGTACTTCCCTAATATTAGTATATAGATTTCAAGTTAAGTAAGATATCTCTCCTTTTCAAATGTGACAAAAAACAAAAAAAATTGTTATTGTACAAAAAATTAAAAGAAAAAAGTTTTCATTAAAGTGAAATACAATAAACTGTGGACTTATTACAATATACAGATTTGGGAGCTATAAATAGACATGTATTTTGGGTCGTTAAACGAGTGTCATAACTATGGAGAAAAAGCTTCTTCTATATAGACAAAATCTAAAATTTAAAGTACATTTTTTAATAAAGGAAAAAATGAAACTGTTTTTCCATCTCCTTTTTAAATGAATGCAAGACTACTTTTCACTTAACCAAAATCATCAAGAATTCATTTACAGCTATATATATCATTTGGTAAAGACTGAAATACAAACATTGTTAGCTATGACCAACCTTTGCTTTAGGACGGTTTTTCTTCTCTCCCTCTTGTTATCTTTCTCTTGTAAGTATATGTGAATTTTGATTGGTAAATTATTCATAAAATGGTGAAATGGTTCCACGATGTTGCATATCACACAATTGTGTGAATTTGTAATTTTATATTTAGTCTTTTGATTTTCTTGATAAATTTTCCACTTTAAAGATTAAACAAAAAAATCTCGTGTTCTAAGTTAAATTTTAATTTTTTCATTTAATAGATGTTTAGTAATTATACTCGTTAAAATTTTGAAAAAAATTATGATTCTTCTATATCACAATATTACCAATCATATCTTTGATTAACACGTTTGAACAGCTAATTTTGAAATTATATAGTAGATTAATTTGACATTTTTGTTTTTTCTTAAAATAAACCCAGATCAAAGTAAAATAATTGAGGCTAGGGACTGTAATGGACGTAAGGCTCCTGATTGTAATGGATGTATAGTAGGAAAATGTCCTAGGTCTCCAACTCCTTCTCCTTCAGCGATAAAGGCAGCAGAAGGAGCCAATCAAGAATGTGTGAGCACTTGTTCCATAGGAAATAAATGTAATGATCATTGCAAACCTAATCCTCCTAATCCTTCTCCTTCGACGATAAACTCAGCAGAAGGATCTAACCAAGAATTTGTGAGCACATATCCCATGGGAAATGAATGTCATTGTAAACCTCACCCTCCTAGTCCTTCCATTTCGACGATAAATTCAGTAGAAAAAGTCAACCAAGAATGTGTGAGCACTTGTTCTGTAGGAAATAAACGTCATCGCAAACATCGTCATCACAAACCTAAGCCTCCGACTCCTAGTCCTTCCCCTTCCATAGGGTTACAAAGAAGGAAATTTTGTATTTTTAATTAGATGAAACTCTCAAATAATTCATTGTCATATAATAATAAAAACGATCAAATCTTTTTTGGTTTGTTAATGAAGGAATCAATATCCAAATAATAATTCTTAGCCGTATAACATTCGATTTCTAATAAAAATTAAGGTCTTGATTAACAATGATATGGTTACTACAGATTTAGTAAAATATTTATTTATTATAAGACTAAATTATATACACTTATTTTCTTAAAAATGGTATATTTATATTAAAAAAAATAGAAGCAAAATATTTATTCATTACCAAACATCAATATAATGCTTGGTGACTAAATGGATCTTTGGACTCAAACTTTGGAGCTCTTTTGAGCTACCCACCCTTCTTGAGTTAACAAAGGAAGCTCTATATTTCATCAATCCTTTAAAATAATACATTTGTTAGATATGTCTAACTTTTGTTTTAGGACGGTCTTCGTTCTCGTCTTTTTATTGGCCTTCTCATGTAAGTGTCTTCTCTTATCCTTTTTTTTTTCTTACATATTCTTTCTCATTTTTAACATCTTATAAATGTCTTTATCTTTCAAGTATAAATATTAATTGATAAAAAGGGTGAATATGGAACGAGGGAATCCTTGATTTTTATATGGTGTATAGATTTAGAAAAATAAAAACTTCTACATATATAAGTCAATGTTGATCTTGCGTAAAATTGGTAGTGTAAAAGTCTTTTATTTTTATTTATTTTTTGATTTTTCCAACAAGAAAAAAAAGATCATGAACCAGATCTTGGTTTTGTGGCTTGTACATGCTGATTAAAAATATTTTATTGGTCAAAACATTAAAACAATAGGGACAAAACTGAGAATTTTACCAAACATCTGCATTGAAAACATAAAACGATAAGTAATATAAAATGAATTTTAACTTTCAAAGCGACAACTAATATGGGATGGAAAGAGTAATATTTAATGTACATATGTATGATTATTAATTTATGATACTATATGGGACCATATATTTATATAAGAATTTCAAAAAAAATATTATCTTATTATCTTATCGAATTTTGTTAAATTTTACATTGATCCGACTCGGGATCGGATATTTTTATTATTTTTAATAATTATTAATTTATAGAGGTTTTACTGTACATTTTCAAATATAGTGAAAAACAAAACTTTTTTTTCCATCCCCTATTTAAATGAACGCAAAACTAATTTTCACTTAACCAAAATCATCAAGCATTGATATATATATATATATATATATATATTGTTAAAAGATTGAACTACAAACATTGTTATCTATGACCAACCTTTGTTTTAGGACGGCTTTTCTTCTCTCTCTCATGTTGTCTTTTTCTTGTAAGTAAATTTCTCTTGTAAGTAAATGTGAATTTTGATTGGTAAATTATTCATAAAATGGTGAAATAGTTCCAGAATTTTTCATATCACTCAATTGTGTGAAACTCTAATTTTATGTTTAGTCTTTTGATATTCTTGATAACTTTTTCATTTTAGAAGATTAAACAAAAATATAATGTTTTAAATTAAATTTAAGTTCTTTTCATTTAATAAATGTTTTTAACAATTATATTTGTTACAACTGTGGAAAAAATAGGATTCTTCTACGTCCCAATTTTACCAATCACATCTTTGATTAACACGTCTAAACAACTAATTTTGCAATTATATAGATAAATTCCGCAGATGGAGCCAATCAAGATTGTGTGAACACTTGTCCCGTAGGAAATGAATGTCTTGTGTTATCATGGATGAATACAAAAAGAATTTATGTGAATCATGGAGGGATATGCGACACATATCTTGTATGTGGAAATGTGACGTGTTTTGATTTTCGTCGGGCGTGTTGCATAAAAGACAAATGTGTGTGTCGCAAACAGGGGCAAGTCGTGCCTGGCTGTCCAAACTAATATATGTTAAATGTGTGTGTTACCTACATTATTAGAGCTACATATGTTTTGGGAGGGGTAGTTGTCTCCACCCTATATTTTTAAAAAAATTAGCCTAATTATTTTAAAGATTTGTGATAATTTCTTCCTGTTTATAATATACAATTGTGCATCATATTTTTGTTTATGTTTTGGGTATACGTAATCTTTAGATCCGCCCGTAATTACATAATTGAATGTCAATGCTCCCAGTTATTTTGCTAGCATGCTTCCACTTAGATGAAATATGTTTATAAACTTATATATTTTATTAGTCATTTGAAAAGACATTTGTTAGATACATTTAACTTTTTTTAGGATGGCATTCTCGTCTTTTTAATGGCGTTCTCATGTAAGTATCTTCTCTTATCCTTTCTTTTTTTATGTATTCTTTTTTATTTTAAACATCTTATAATGTATTTCTCTTTCAAGTATAAATAATTCATAAAAAGGGTGAAATTGACCGATGGAATCATTAATTTATATGGTATAAATTTAGATAAATAAAAACTTCTATATTATATATATGTCAATGTTGGTCTTGTGTAAACTTTATACCGTAGAAGTCTTTTATTTTCAACCATCCATTGGTTCTACCATGAACTGACCGGTTGTTTAACCCAGAGAGTCATCAGCAAATATATACCGATTCTCCATTCGGTTTTACTCTTAGCCGTTCATTGATATTATCCTTTTCAAACCATGATCATATTAGACTTGACAGTTTCCTTGCTCTCTACCTTTTTTCGGTGATTTTTCTCATTACTCGAGGAGATTTCACACAAGGCGAGAGCATTACACCCCTTGCGTGTGAACGATGATACCTCTTCATGTTCATCGATCGCTCGTTCCTTTTACATGGACGAGTCGATTCCTCTCCTTTGGCCGACTAACCGGGTAGTCACGTTTCTGAGTCAGGATATATGCTCTGTGCTGTCGGGTAGCTGATTCCGCCGGAACTACTAAAGGAACATCGTCTTCTTTGATGTCCCATTGTTCCCACGAAATCTACTTGATCCATTTCCCATCTTTGCCTTCATAGAACATACAGTTCTTTCTCCGACCCTATTCCTTGATCTTGTCTCTTTCCTTCGGTGGTTTCTCTCAGTTTTCTGGTGAGATTTTACCATTGGAAGATCATCCTTTGGGGTAGTTACCCACGAATTTGCCTTCTTTTTATAGGAGAAGTTGTCGTGTAACTTCCCCATCTCGCACCCTTTGATCATGCGATCTTGGCCATTCATTTTATGAATGGTTGGGATCACATCCTTTCGGGTGGTAATCATCTTAGACAGTTACCAGGCGGTTATTCAGTCAATACACCAGCCGCCCATGTCCCACATGTCGTACCTCACCTAGCCAGGTAGTTACCTGATCTGTCCACTTAGCTGGGTCACTACTCGATCAGTCCACCGAGATAGTTGAGCTAGTGGTCAGCTCAAATAGCTAGTACTTTTAGCTAGCTAGCTAGTTTTCCAGCTCGTCAAGCTAGCTCAGCCTACCTAGCTGGTTTGCTCGAGCATTTAACTCCCATTTCACCCGGCTATGTCATTCAGTCCATTTCTCGGCCATGACTATGCCATTCCTAACCTTTGTTTGATCTTTCCCTTAGATCACTATGTTATTCATCTGTTTTTCTAAGTCATCTATCATTCATAACTTAGACTATTTTGTGTATTCACCTACCCCCTCTACCGTTCCTGTTTACCACCAAACTCACATGCCCCATTTTCCTAGGATCGGGGCGTCAGAGACCTACATCCATTACTGTCCCTAGCCTTAATTATTTTACTTTGATTTGCAGTTTATTTTAAGAAAAAATAAATTTTCAATTAAATCTACTATATAATTTCAAAATTAGTTGTTTAAAAGTGTTAATCAAATATGTGATTGGCAATATCATGGCATAGAAGAAACATAATTTTTCAAAATTGTAACAAATATAATTACAGAAACATTTACTAAATGAAAATAACTAAAATATAACTTAGAAATTAGAACACAAATTTTCTTTTGTGTGATCTTTAAACTGGTAAATTTACCAAGAAAATCAAAATACTATACAGAAAATTACATTTCCACACAATTGTGTGATATGCAAAATTTTGGAACCATTTCACCATTTAATGAATAATTACCAATCAAAATTCACATATACTTACAAGAGAAAGATAACAAGACAGAAAGAAGAAAAGCCGCCTTAAAACAAAGGTTGGTCATAGCTAACAATGTTTGTACTTTAATCTTTAACCAAAAAGAAAATTGCATCTGAATACTAGATGATTTTTGTAAAGTGAAATAGTCTTTGTCTTCGTTTAAATAGGGGATGGAACAACAGTTTTCTTTTTCACTTTATTTATAAATGTACTTTAAATCTTAGATTTTGTGTATATAGAGACATTTTTTTCTCTTTAGTTAAGACTCAACATACAGGTCTATATATAGTTCCCAAATCTATTTATTGTAATATGTCCACAGTTTATTGTATTTCAATTTAATGAAAAAAAAATTCTTTTACTTTTGTAGACAACAATAATTATTTTATTTTTGTAGTCATAATTGAAAAGGAGAGTGTTAATCATTATTTGTCTCAGTTTTTTTAGTCTTTTAACATAAAGTATTGAGTAAAAACATGATTGTGTTTGGTGTCTTTGAGTATTTTTAGGTATTAGCACTTGCTGGAGTCAAGAAAGAAACTTTGGAGTGGAATTGAAGCAATACATCGTAAAGAGAGGAAGTGGACCAATGATAATAAAGGTTTACCAATTAACCTATCGTGCTTGTAGCACTTTAGGGTCGATTCAACAAGGACAGTTAGTTTAGAACTCACTAAGAATATGGGATTAATACTTAATCTAAAGCATATATGAAAATCTTAACTACGGATATGAAAATGAAAGGGATTAAAGCTAAAAACGGGTTTGAAATCAAATAGAGAAAACAAACTCTCTGGATAAGGTAATTTACTAGGGTGATCACTTGTCAACTAATGGAGCTTAATTTACTTAACACAACTAATCCCTAGGTCTAAGATCATTAATCTCAACTGATCCACTTCCATGGCATTAATCTCTTCTTTAATTATCTAATCATCAATAACTTTCGTTAGCTATCAAGTAATCAAAGATCATTACTTACAAGCCTAAATAAACATTAAACACCTTAATCAACTATTTTCATAGGCTAAGCATGTAAAGCACATTGATATTTTGGTCCAAGTATTTTATCAAACACCTTATGGGCATGAAAATGCCTAAGATCTAAACTAGTATTTTCCAAGCTAATCTAGCATTAATACCACCTATCAAGTAAGAATCTAAGTTGTTACAAACCTAAATTGAAACAACCGCACCTGTTTTTTTTGTTTAATTTCCCATAAATATTAAAATTCCTCAATTTCTATTAAATAAATAATTCACAAAAATTCATATTAATTTAATTAATTCAGTTTAACCAAATTAAACCATCAATAAATCACACAAAAACTCAACCATAAATTATTTCATTGATTAAACATGATCAAAATCACCACAATTATTTACCTAAATTCCGAAGCTGAAATCACATTACTTCCGAAATTATTAAATAATTTAACCAAATTTCTAACATGATTTTAACTCAAAAATCATAAAATAAATAATTCGCAACAATTCAATAATTATTCGAATTAAAATAAATCAACCATTAAAACCTCAACCGAGTTCTAGATCATCCTCTCTTCCTCGCCATGATCCCACGGTCACACTTTTTCTTTTCCTACATCAAATAAAAGGAGATGCATAAGTATTTCGATAAATACTTAGTGAGGCAATCCTCCCATCTACAAGCTATACACACAAACAATTTAAAATATTTAACGTATTTAAACACGAAAATACCAAATTAAATCAACCATCTCACAAAACACTCAGTGATGGGATCCAGCTCAAGGGACATCAATCTCAGACTCCACTTGATAGGATCTTCCTAGAATCGTCACTTGAGAGATGGAAAAGGGATAGGCCTTGCTGCAATGAACCAGAATCTCACTGATGCACTGACAAGGAATGTGGATGTGGGGGCGTCGCACAAAGGGGATGGAGAACCTTTGATAAGCCGTGTTGAACTCTTTGGATATTACTCACCAAAGGAGAACAACAATCTGGATATTACACACCAGAAGTTGCAAAAGAGAATCCCTCTCTTATGCCAAAAGAAGAGGAAAATTCAATTCTTTGATAAAATGAAAGTTGTTCTCGACCAAGGAGGCTGCTAGGGTTTTAAGGAAACAATAAAAACAAAAATACAACATAAAATAGATTGGGCCACAAATTAGACTTGTTGCTGGGCCTTGTAGAAATCACAAATGAGACAGTCTTGACATGGGCTTCAAGTTGGCGAGTGAGCAAAAGGGTGGTGATCTAGTTTTGCCTCGTTAAAAACCTATCTCCGCAAAACCCATTGGGACAAAAACGGAGACAGGGAAAAAGAGCACAAAACTAGACCGCAAGCTCACTAACCTTCTTGAGTTTGGATCATCACTAATGTAGCTTCATTTCCCATTTTAGTCAAGTAGCTTGGTTGCTCCTGAATTTGATTAAGTATGCTGGCAGCAGCTTCCTTGAGCTTCTTAGTCTTGGATCGTGTCGTTGGGTCAGTAGGAATGATCAAGGGCTTCTCGGCTGCATGCTCCTCAGCTACTAGCTCATCGTCTGGTTCAAACTCCATGTTTTCCATGATCATATCACTCGGTCTAGATCCACCCGAGATCATACACAACCTATATTCATGCAAAACACATCAAATAATCAAATCGTTTAGATAAGCTTATGATCATGCACTCACCTTAGCCAAGCACATAAATTTACGTGACAAAATTCTGTAATTTCCTGGAACTCCTGGGATGAATAAACCCTAGAGTTCCCAACGCACACCTAAAATATTAATAAAATTATAAAACTTGTGCATGAAGAAACTATTTCACGTTTCTAATAATCACAAAAGAACAAAATAAAGATGATTCACGCAACCGCGCACCAACGTCACCGGCGATCCCTCCGATCAATACCCATGATCGTCAACCTCTGACATCGCCATCAACACTCACATGTCACGACTCCTCATCCCGACACCTCGCCCATCCCGATCTCTTGTGACAACGCCACCAATCATCTCCGAACAATACGGCGATGCTGTTATCTTCACCAACCAACACCATCTCCGATCATCAACCTCTGACATCGCCATCGTACACGATTGAATCCTCATCACGTCACCACCGTGACTCATCATCGATCACCATCCATCATCGATCAACTATGAGACAACCAAATACAAAAGAGAGAACCTTACCGTAATGAGATAGAAGAGGCGCAAGCTTCCCACGCAAGGCACCGGCCAACCGCAACGATCAACACCACCACAAAGCTCTGCTCTCTCTCTCCCTCTTCTTTTCACGCCACCAGTTCTCCTCTCCTCTCTCCTCCGATTACCAAAACCCAGCAACCCCTCTTCTCTCTTCTTCTCTCCTTGCCACACACGTTACTCCGTTCCCTTTCTCTCACGCCACCACCGGTCAAGACTCAACTCTTTCTTCTTTTGCTCGATGGAGGTGACAAAACTCTAAGGGAATAGGAGAAACTTCTGCGACGTTACTTATAGAAGAGAGAATAGGGTTTTGGCGATGGTTTTTAATAAACCAATAGGAGATTAGATTTTTTGGTTTAATTAAATTAAACCATGAAATTCAATTAAACCGACAAACTAAATTAACCCGAAATTAATTGATTTTTGGTCCAATTAATTTAAACCGAGATTTAAAATTAAATTAAATCACTTAAACTCCCTCGGTTAATTAATTAACCCGCAAAAACATAAATTTAATTTTTCTGTTCCCGGGACTGATAGTCGTGTTTTTACTCAGGGACTACTTCTGTGGGCAAGGGAAATCTAGCAATAGGAACTTGTCCTACTGGATGTAAATCCCCTGTCAGTTATGCAATCCCCAAGTAAAAACAATGCACTTCTTTGTGTGTGTGTGTATGCAGAAGGATGTATCAATTCCCTAGCATTGTCATTGTAATACTAAGGTGTCAATCCAAATGGGTGTGATGCTAGCAATCAAGATGTGATCAGATACAACTAAGTCAAGCCAGATATAAAGGAAATGTTTATCTAACAACCTAAGTGAAATAAAAACGAAATGCAGTAAGATGGGTGCTTGACTCGAGTCCTAGACCGAGTCAAGTGATCGAGTCAATGCAGAAAAATGACAAAAAGGTGCACTCGACCACTCTGAACGAGTCAATGAAATGGAGTAGAGCCTAAAAACGACGAACAACTATGCACTCGGGTTCAAGACCGAGTTTATAGAGATGAAAAGTAAAGTGCAATTAAACAAGTAAATGACTTAGGACAAGATGATAAAGCAAGAAGATGTAAATAAGGGTCTAAGGATGGGGGGTCGAAATGTGATTCTCCTTGGTCTCTCCTAGGTGCTTAACAAAACTTCACAGAAACTATCTCTAGACAATGAACATCAAGGTAAGGTGACTCCACTCTCGTGACAAACACCAACAAGCCTATACCACTTTATAATCTTAATACCTAGTCAAAGATACAAGGAAACTTAGAGCAGATATCAATGAAACATAATATAGGCAAGCATTAAGAACCAATTCATTAATGTAAAAATATAGCTATAACCTCTTAAGCTATAGATCTCTGGTATTAGTTGGTTCAAGCATCTCATCAACACCTTCTGAGTGGGAAATGCTTGAGATCATAATTACCAATGTCTTGGCTAACTAAGCATTAAAAACACCTAATCCAGAAGAGATCTATGCAATTTAAAGCTCAAACATCTAAGGAGACCAAGAATCCTACACATATCTAACCCATCCTCAGAAACCCTAAATCACTACTCAAGAACACAACTCATAATCAAGAACATGAACCCAGAAAAATCAAACACTTCAGAATTCATTGAAAATAGTTTAGAAAGATAGATTAAGATGAGAAATGTAAGACTACAAAAAATTAAAGCAAACTAAGTACTAGATTAAGAGAGATCTGAATTACAAAATGAAGAACACCAAGAACATCAAGAACAAAGTTTGGAGGCAGAGAAAAACCCTAAAAATAAAAGACATATCCGGTGGATAATACCCAACAGTGGTATTTATAGTAAAATCGGAAAACCCTAAAACAGAAAAAGAAAAAGAAAAATAGCTAAGTATTCGCGGAGGGTGCAGCTCGAGCAAGTCTGGTCGAGTGGTGTCGAGTGTGTTGAGTGGAGTGGGGAATCGAGTGCCAGCATCGAGTGGTAACGTCGCATGTCTGAGCAAGATGGCATCGAGTGGTAACGTCGAGTGCAGCATCAAGTGCGTACGTGGTGGAGCTGAGGTCGAGTCGGGGATGTGATGTCGAGTGCGGACTCGAGTGGAGGTGGGTTCGAGCAGAGAGCGTTGTACGGCAGGGCTCAAGTGGGGACTCGAGTACAGGCTCGAGTGGTGACTCGAGTACGGGCTCGAGTGGCGTGGCGAGCACGGGCTCGAGTGGTGTGGCAAGCACGGGCTCGAGCGGTCCTAGCATCCATGCTCTAAGTTGTACCTGTTTTAGCTCCAAAAATGCAATATGTATGCAAATCTAATGCAAATCCTCCTAAGTGTGCAAAATGGACAAAAAGGACTTTAAATGGTATAGACAAGGGGTGAATCTTTTCTAAAATGGACTCAAATATATGCTTAAAACGTGTAAAATATGGATACATCAGCACCCCCAAACTTAGTCTTTGCTTGCCCTCAAGCAAACAAATCGTAAACATGGAGAGTTGGGTTGAAAACGGGGACTCAAAACCTAAGCAATTCATAGTAAAACACATAGCCTCAATCCCAAAGTTAACAGTTTTAAAATGCATTGCAAATGAAATCTACTTAAGAACTTTAGCCAATCTCATCACAGCAAGCATTAGCCCTCAGTCTTAACTGAAACAAACATTCAAAGCAATCATTCCCTTTAACATTGATTAAGTGTAACCAGTGGATCATGCTGTAAACTACATATGAACTCATTTGGTTGAGGAACAGGTTTTAAGAGACAAAAATGGCCTCTTCTTCCTCTGGTTTAAGCTCAATGATTCTCAGTGAATGGATTGAACTTTAAGAGAATGCTAAAGGTAAAAGCCAAGTGATGCATACAAGAATAGATTCCCATTTACCCAAGAACACACACTGACTTTCCTAATCTAAGCCCAGATAACAGGATCCTAGTTCTAAACCTTTTCTCTCAAGGTAATCACTCTTTTCTCACCAAGGAATCATACTATATCTTTTCTTTTCTTCTAAGGAGAGGATTTTTCATCCTTTGTTCACTTCTAGCGGGTCTGGGGATATTTTCTTAATTGCAGGGGCCTTGACTCGACCCCTTGGTCGAGCCTACTGATCGAGTCAGTGTATTTATAGTTTCTTTCTTTTCTTTTCACAGACCCCCTTCTTTATACTTTCATCCCAGACCATACACTAGGCATAAAACATACTTTTTCTTTTCTTTTATCCTCTCCAAAGGTTTTTAGCACTTCTCTTTTCTTATCTTTTGCCACTTTTTCTTTTCTTTTCTCACACATAAACCATCACTCATATCAAACTCCCTAGTCCTAGTCTGGTTCAAAAATCGTGAACCAGAAACTACATGGGAAGCTACACTTGTCGACTTAAACCTAACACTTTCTCCTAAGTTCAATCCCAAGGTAGGCCTTCCACTCAGAATTATAGTTTGGTTTGAAAGAAGGATAGGTTTGGTGTTTTAAATGGGACTGCTCCAAAGATAGAAGCAGCTACTTGGATTAACAAGAGTGGTAAAATGATAAAAGAGAATGCAAGTATTTTAGTGGTATCCATGAGTTCAAATGCATTTTATGGCCATGATAATTAACAATTCGGATTAGGTTAAAATAGATAGGGAATGATATACTAATCACAGCAAGACCAGCCAAGATAAGAAAGCTAATTCAAGATTCCAAGATTGGTTCAGTCTTAATTTTCAAATTCATAAACAAGCATTAGACAACTAGAAAATAAGGGACTGAACCTATATGATGAACTTAGCAAGCTTACAAGGTGAATGTCATCATTATCCCCTATGCAGAAATCTTAGATGAAATGCAACTAGACTCAATCCTAAAATGCTAATGCAACTACATGGACACTCTGCTTTTGTGAAATAGTTTTCGAAAAAATTTCAAATTTTTATGGTTTTCAGATGCACGTAGATGATGCAAAATTTGAATTAAGAAAACAGAAAGCAATGTCAAATACATCCTGAACCCTCCCCCAAACTTAAATTACACGGTCCCTTGTGTAATAAAAATTTGGAAAAGACTCCAGGATAGAAAACATGAGTAAACTAAATGCAATGGTATATGGATTTGGAACTGTTGAGAATTGAATCCAAGATTAAATCCTGCAAGAAGAATAAACTTCAAGTGAGAAGAAGATGAAGAAGCAAAGCAAAGAAGAAGAAAAGGAAGAAGGAGAAGTTGTCGTGAAAGTGGTCAACGACAACAAGAAGGAACACAAGTCAACAAGAAGTAAAAGTTGGGCTTTGTGTTGTTTTGCCCTAAGAAGACTAATGGGCTGCAGATTAGTTAGGCCCAAATGAGGAAGTGTGTTGTGTTTAGTTAAACTAGAGTAGTTGTTAACAGTTTTTTAAGTGTAAGGACTAGTTAAAGGTTGCTTGTGTAAGAGAGTCTAGAACCTAGGAGTATGGCTTGAGGTCAAGTGTGTGTAGTGTAGTAAGTAAAGAAAACCACTATATGAATGTGTGTGTGGTGTTGCTAGAAAGTATCTAAGAATGTTATCAATGTAGACAATTAAAGAGAAATATCTCTAAGTTACCAAAAGTTTTGGTGTTATCAAAGAGACACAAAACAGAGAGAACTAGAGAGAAAAAGACAATTGACCTCTAAGTGTGAATGAGGACAGAATGTCAACAGGAACAGGTACCTCAGTAGTTGGAAAATAAGGAGTCGATTGACTCCTCCATGCTCGTGCGTGAGTATTCCTGGTGGGGGAGGTCGTGTCGCATGCTCGAGCTCTTTTTTTTTATATATTTTTTTTTTATTTTTTTTTACATATATATTTTTTTAAGTAAATGGCGCTGTTGCCGGGGAAGAGCTTAAGTCTTGAGTTAAATAGGAGAACTTGATCTCCAGCCTTGAAGTCTCTGCGCAAAATTTTCTTGTCATGGAAAGCCTTAGTTCTCTCTTTATATACTTTTGAGCTTTCATAGGCTTCAAGTCTAATTTCCTCCAGCTCATGTATGTCCACCACTCTCTTCTCTTGAGCTGTCTTAATGTCAAGATGTAGGAGCTTTGTTGCTCATAATGCTTGGTACTCGATTTCAACAGGTGACAGGCCTTTCCATACAGTAGCTGAAATGGAGTTCTTCCAATTGGAGTCTTAAAAGCAGTTCTGTAAGCCCATAGAGCTTCATCAAGTTTGGTTGACCAATCTCTTCTAGAAACGCCTACTACCCTTACTAGGATAGCCTTGATCTGTCTGTTGGAGACTTCAACCTGGCCACTGGTTTGTACCTGTTTTAGCTCCAAAATTGCAATATGTATGCAAATCTAGTGCAAATCCTCCTAAGTATGCAAAATGGACAAAAAGGACTTTATATGGTATAGACAATGGGTGAATCTTTTCTAAAATGGACTCAAATATATGCTTAAACGTGTAAAATATGGATACATCAGGGACACAGGCGTTACATAAACTCCATTAATCTATTCCTAATCACCCTAGATCTACCATTCCCAAGAGTCCTAAAATGACTACTCACTAATATCCACGAAAACACAAAGCAACAAGATTGATCTTTGCATAATTATGATTAATAAGTGAATAGAAGAAAGATTTAAGAAGAGAAAGAGATTTGATACTTTGAAATCAAGAGATTCATACAAAGTCTTAGCAAAACACTACAACAAATTTACGGCAAAACCGACGGAATATAAATCCGATGGATTTACGACGCATTTCTGATAGACATGAAAATTGATGATTCCGTCGGAAATCCATCGGAATTTTCCGACAGATTTCCGACAGATTTCTGACGGATTTCAGACGGATTTCAGACTGATTTCGGATGGATTTCGGATGGATTTCAGACGGATTTCAGATGACTTGAAATATGTTTGTATTATGTTATGCTACTAATTTCAATCATAATACAATAATAATAATAATAAGAAGAAGAAGAAGAAGAAGAAGAAGAAGCAAGAAGAAGAAGCAAGAAGCAAGAAGAAGAAGCAAGAAGAAGAAGAAGAAGAAGAAGAAGAAGAAGAAGAAGAAGAAGAAGAAGAAGAAGAAGAAGAAGAAGAAGAAGAAGAAGAAGAAGAAGAAGAAGAAGAAGAAGAAGAAGAAGAAGAAGAAGAAGAAGAAGAAGAAGAAGAAGAAGAAGAAGAAGAAGAAGAAGAAAGAAGAAGAAGAAGAAGAAGAAGAAGAAGAAGAAGAAAAAGAAAAAAAAGAAGAAGAAGAAGAAGAAGAAGAAGAAGAAGAAGAAGAAGAAGAAGAAGAAGAAGAAGAAGAAGAAGAAGAAGAAGAAGAAGAAGAAGAAGAAGAAGAAGAAGAAGAAGAAGAAGAAGAAGAAGAAGAAGAAGAAGAAGAAGAAGAAGAAGAAGAAGAAGAAGAAGAAGAAGAAGAAGAAGAAGAAGAAGAAGAAGAAGAAGAAGAAGAAGAAGAAGAAGAAGAAGAAGAAGAAGAAGAAGAAAGAGAGGAAGAGCGGAAGAAGAAGAAGAAAAGAAGAAGAAGAAGAAGAAAAAGAAGAAGAAGAAGAAGAAGAAGAAAGAAGAAGAAGAAGAAAAGAAGAAGAAGAAAAGAAGAAAAAAGAAGAAGAAGAAGAAAAGAAGAATAAATAAAGAATAGAAGAAGAAGAAAAAGAAAAGGAAAAAAAGAAGAAAGAGAAGAAGAAGAAAAAAAAAAAAAAGAAAAAGAAGAAAAAGAAGAAAAAGAAAAAAAAGAAGAAGAAGAAGAGAAAGAAAAAGAAAAAGAAAAAGAAGAAGAAGAAAAAGAATAAAAAATAAAGAAAAGAAGAATAAATAAAGAAGAAGGAGAAGAGAAATAAAGAAGAAAAAGAAGAAGAAGGAGGAAGAGAAGAAGAAGAAGAAGAAGAATAAAGAAAAGAAGAAGAAGAAGGATAAAGAAGAAGAAGAAGAAGAAGAAGAAGAAAAAAGAAGAAAAGAAAAAAAAAGAAGAAGAAATAAAGAAGAAGAAGAAGAAGAAGAAGAAGAAGAAGAAGAAGAAGAAGAAGAAGAAGAAGAAGAAGAAGAATAAAGAAGAAGAAGAAGAAAGAAGAAGAAGAAGAAGAAGAAGAAGAAGAAGAAGAAAAAAGAAGAAGAAGAAGAAGAAGAATAAAGAAGAAGAATAAAGAAGAAGAAGAAGAAGAAGAAGAAGAAGAAGAAGAAGAAGAAGAAGAAGAAGAAGAAGAAGAAGAAAGAGGAAGAAAGGAGGAGGAAGAAGAAGAAGAAGAAGAAGGAAGAAGAAGAAGAAGAAGAAGAAGAAGAAGAAGAAGAAGAAGAAGAAGAAGAAGAAGAAGAAGAAGAAGAAGAAGAAGAAGAAGAAGAAGAAGAAGAAGAAGAAGAAGAAGAAGAAGAAGAAGAAGAAGAAGAAGAAGAAGAAGAAGAAGAAGAAGAAGAAGAAGAAGAAGAAGAAGAAGAAGAAGAAGAAGAAGAAGAAGAAGAAGAAGAAGAAGAAGAAGAAGAAGAAGAAGAAGAAGAAGAAGAAGAAGAAGAAGAAGCAAGAAGAAGAAGCAAGAAGAAGAAGAAGAAGAAGAAGAAGCAAGAAGAAGAAGAAGAAGAAGAAGAAGAAGAAGAAGAAGAAGAAGAAGAAGAAGAAGAAGAAGAAGAAGAAGAAGAAGAAGAAGAAGAAGAAGAAGAAGAAGAAGAAGAAGAAGAAGAAGAAGAAGAAGAAGAAGAAGAAGCAAGAAGAAGAAGAAGAAGCAAGAAGAAGAAGCAAGAAGCAAGAAGAAGAAGAAGAAGAACAAGCAAGAAGAAGAAGAAGAAGCAAGAAGAAGAAGCAAGAAGCAAGAAGAAGAAGAAGAAGAAGAAGCTTGCCGCTGTGCACCATCGATGTACTCTTGCTGCTGCGGGACCCCATCCAAAAGCTCTGGTGAAGTCGCAGGTTTGCCCGCGGTGACACTAAACCGCTCCTTGTGACTGCTGCAGCTCAATGGGGAGGTGAAACCGTTGCATGAACCTGCTGGGCATAGGTGACGTCTTCATACCACTGGGACAAACCGCTGCAGCTCTCCTTGTTGATAAATCTTCACCAATTTGACTCCCTAAGCTCCATATGATCACCTCTTTGGTCTACTTCACATCCAAGACCTATGAAACGAGAAGAACATGCAAATGGATGCAAATAACTCCTAATATGCAATGAAATTCTAGAATTTCTATGAGAAATGCAATCAGCAATATGCTAAAAAGGCTATATATCAACCAAGATGAAGACCGATCTTTATGGATTGTATAACAGATCGGTATAGAAGATGATGACTACCGATCGTTTAGACTTATACCCGATCAGTATGCCGACTACAAAAATTGCTTTTTTCATTCTTAGGATTTTTTCCTCTTTGTATAAATATAGGGTTTCGACTATAGAGTAAGACAGCCACGAAAATACTCAGAAAACCATTGCTAAGGTCTTGCTTTTAGTTTTGTTTCTTTGGAGATTTTTTCCTAACTCTTTTGTATTTGTTTTGCTATTCTGTTATGAGTTCTTCATCTATTTCTCTCATTGATCGTAACTTTAATAATTTATGCCAAATCCATGAACCATATGCAGCACACTTTACATCCCAAAACAATTTTCCCTTTAGGAGGTAATGGCGAGATCAAGCCACCCACAGAGAACCCGAAGTTGTAAAAAGCCACCAAATGAGATTGAGTGAGAAAACTTGAAAGGTGTCTCGCATCCTACGAATACCAAGAACACCATATGATTTAGGATTGCAAATACAGCTTTAATCAACCTTTGCGTAACGCTCCGACTGCCACCATCGAGAAGGCCTTGAAGGAAGTGAAGATTGAGGCTTTCATGGTTTAGTTAAGACTTTGCCCCCCCATGCCCTCTCTAGGCATGTGGGCCTCACCCTCGTCCGACTGTCAGTGCGTTATTCCTGGAAATTCAAAAGATTTGTTACTATCCGTACAAATCACCACATGATCTTTTCTGTGTTTTGGGCTCACTCACAAGGTACCAGAAATGACTTTCCGATAGGTCACCCATCTTACTGCTACTCCAGCCCAAACACGCTAAACTCTAGAGTTCTCTCAAGACAAGTGACGGAAAAGATAAGTGCACTTTGGTGACATAGGTAGCCAAATCAAAACTCTTAAGCGCTCCTCATGCACCACCATATTTTCTAAAACCAGGGTGTTACACTTTGCTTCCATAAAAACATTGGATGAACCGGATCAAAGAAAAGTTGTGCACCTACTTCAGTTTTATCAAAATAATGTTGCGGAAGACATAACATTGAGCTCAAATTTTTTTGTATGCTGACGATAAACGAATTAATCAATGGAAGACGACCAGCATGGGAGAGAGCTTTGGAAGAATAAGACAGAAACCAAAATCTTATCTTGTAATAAAGACATACTCATTGTAGTAAGAGGCGTACCAAGATATCTAATTGGGAGATGGTCTAACGGGATACCTCAATTAGCCGCTTCCATAAACAAATATTGATATATCGTGTCATCCATGTAAAGAGAAGAATTGGCAGCATTCACAACCAAACCCGAATATTGAGCAAAATCCGCTAAAACCTGAATTATCCCTCTTATCAATACAGCCTTTCCATTAAAACAAATTATGATATCATCAGCAAAAATTAGATGAGTTAACTGCAGCTCAGGACAACAAAGATGAAACCCAATTATACCAGTTCTCGCAGCATTATTCAAAAGGAGAGATAGCACACTATTTGCTAAATCAAAAAGATAGAGAGACAGAGAGAAACCTTGCCAAAGACCCCGGGAACTCATAAAGAAACCCTCAAGCTCACCACAGACACAAACCAAGAATGTCGCTGTTGAGAGACAATTATATATCCAAGAGACAAAAATATTCGGAAGTCACATTGTATGGAGAATGCCCATAATAAAATCCCAACGTACCATATCAAAGGCTTTGTAGATGTCTAAGAGCACAATGTGGGGAGATTGACGGCCTGCCACAGGTCTTGACAAGCTTTGTGGCAAGAATCACATTCTCAAGAAGTAAACGACCCTTAATGAACACACTTTGATTTAGCTCTATTGCATCAAGAAGATTTAAGTTGATACGATTTGAAAGAATATTCAAAAGGGCCGTATAGATCATGTTACAACAAGCAATGTGATGAAAATCTCTCATAGTCTCCGCATTCACCTTTTTAGGAATAAGTGATGTTGACTATCTGCGATATGGGACGAACCCAGATCAAACATGTGTATTTCAACAGAAGATAAACATGATGGAGAAACAGATTTCAACAAAGTAGAAGAAACAGAAGACGACTTTGATGGTGAGGATGCCAGAAAACTAGAAAACAACCTTGACAGTGAAGAAGACGCCAATGAAATAGAAATAGGAGAAGACGAAGAAACGAAGGAAAATGAAAAAAATGTAGATAAATGAAGAAAAAGATATCTCCTTATTCTTAATTGCTCTAATATAATAATGTATTACGTACTTGCATATTTGAGCAAACATGAATACTGAATATATCTTTGTTGTTCATAATATATCTTTAGTATATAAAAAAGAAAAATATAAAAAATTTGTGCGGGAAACCACCTAATTAAAAATAAATTTCAAAAGCTACCTGATTAAAAAGCAATTCTTTTGAAAAAAAAGAATGTCTTTTAAAGATTGTTATTTGAGATTTTTTTCCATAATAACTAAAAGGGTAGGTAGAATTTTTTTTTTTTTCAGACATAAGGCTAAAAAAAAGGGGGTTGGTGGATTACAAAATGACCTAAATAACTACACAAAGATAAGGCTGAAAATGAGGACATGCATATTAATGCGATAAAAGATAAGACCTCCAAAGTAGAACACTTGTACTGTGTCGGTATAAAGCCCTAATCAAAATCCCAAACTAACCAACATAGAGCAAAGCCCTAATTTTTTATTGCTCCGACTCGTCTCTCTTTTGGACTTTCGTTTTGCTAAGGATCACCTCTGAAGAACATGGTAACACTCATCCGTCTCACTCTCTCCCTTAACGTAGATTATGTTTTAGCGTATGGGTTTATGGGGTTGAATGTAAATGTTTAGGAATTGGATAATTTTGGATTTTCACAACTGGGCTGGCTGTAAATCTTGAGTCAAGACTAGAAAAATTATATCTTTGACAAAGAATGCTTTTTCTTCCTTTTGTTATAGGCCAATGTTTGTCAAACTTGTGGCGACAGGGGTTTTGAAGAAGCACTTATTTCTTGTGACTCATGCAAGATTCAGGTTGTACACAGGTGAGTGTTATTCTCTATATTCCATTATTCTTGATTGAATTGTGTTGTGTTGTGTTGTGTTCCATACACTTAGACCAGAGAAACGAATTTTTGTTTGGCTCAATTATGTTTTTTGCTTAGAGTTCCTTCTTACATTCCTCATTGTTGTGGTAATTGTCTCTTGTTCTTATTATACTTCGTTCTCATGTTTTAGTTATTGCCTGGGCATAACACCGGCTCCTTTAACGGAATACGTACGTTGGTTCTGTGAGGACTGTGATGGAAGTGACAGTGAGTATGATCCTGAAGGAGATGTCAATGACCCTGATTGGAATGACGACACTGACTCCGATGGAAATGACAGTGACTATCATGATAATGAGGAACCAGAGGCAAAAGACATTGGTACTGGATGGAGAAAGTCAACTAGGGAAATAAAACCCAATCCAAAGTACATGGACTGATGAGTCTTCTTTCTATTTTTTTATTTAAATTAGTTCGCAAATAAAAAAATTAATATTGTATCAGAATAACTCATATTGTTTCCGATCTTTCAATTTGCTTCATTATTGTAAGATTGTTCTATTGCTTTTATCAAAACATATTAAATTTTCATAAACTATTGTTTATTCTAAGTCTTTGGAACCACATTAGATGGCATAGAAGTTGATCATAGTGCTAAGCTTGGACATGTCTTGAAGAAGAGTGACACAAAAAAAAAAAGAAGAAGAATAAGAAGAAAAAGAAAAAGATCAGTAATCAGACTCAGCCGTCTTATAGCTGTTGAGGACCGTAGGCTCTAGGATGCTAAGAATGTTTAACCTGTGAAGGTATCTTCTTCACTTGTTAAAATACAATGAAGGCATCTAAGAGACGAGAAAGCACAGATAGTGGAAAACCTAATGAATTGATAAGGATAATGGAGGACATTCATATAAATCATAGTTCATTGTTTCTTCTTTCCCACCACATATAAAAATACAGCTTTTATTTTAGCAACACAGATAATTAGGTCGGGTTGTATCTCCATCCAAATTTGTAATTAAGTCTGTGTCCCTATTAAATTTGAGCATTGGGGTGTAACTACACCACGAAACTTTGGCGGAGTAATCCTTATCCAAATTTTCAATTAAGTTTGTATCCCCATAAAACTTGCATCGGGGTATATAACTACACTACAAAACTTTGACGGGATAAATCCCGCTAAACTTTAATTCAGAGTTATATCTCCATCGTTGTTAATGAGTACAACTTCCGTTTAATCTGACATGAAACTGGATAAAAATGAAAATTTACCAATAATCCGATTTTAAAAGGTTTTATATTCGAAACCTTCTCTTTGATGTCATGGTTTGCCAAACAAAAAAAAAACTAAAACCGCAGGAATAAAGAAAGAAAAATACGATAGATGATGAAGAAGGATATAAGTTCCTTTCACAAGAGAGAGCATTTACAAGTAATTAATTTTAACGAAATATTAACTTTAAAAGTATCATATTGTGAAAAAGAAACCTATAATATCGAGTTTTGACTAAAGCTTTAGTTTCTAGAACGTCCACGGCGTTTGTATAAATAATGAATCTATACAGTTATATAAATCCTGGCAAAATAAAAAAACTAGTCTGTTTCAATTTAACCTAGAAAAATCTGACCCAAAATAAGTTGTAAATTGAACTTAACATATTTCAACTTAAATAAAACACCAACTTATTTAATGAAGCAAATAAAGCCCTAACATATTTCAAGGAACCAAATAAAAATTCAACATGGTTCATCAAAATAAAGAAAAGCCTAACCTATTTAAGCAAAGTTCATCAAAACTTTTTAAAATCTATTGACGATAAGTAAAAAAAACTAAAAAAATATTCTATCAGTGAGTTTAAAAGTTTTGTTTTGTATTTAAAGATAAAAGTTGAATTGTCATGGTTAAATGGGTCTTTAACCTTTAATTCCACTAGTTTATCGAGTCTTTCATCAAGTTTAGTCCGTGTTAAT
This sequence comes from Cardamine occulta, assembly GCA_028015245.1. Taxonomy (NCBI): domain Eukaryota; kingdom Viridiplantae; phylum Streptophyta; class Magnoliopsida; order Brassicales; family Brassicaceae; genus Cardamine; species Cardamine occulta. The sequence goes on from CM051364.1 coordinate 7,550,692, forward strand.
GTACAAAATAGATTTATATATACATGTGAAGAATCAGAGAATATATTGGGAGATTACAAAAGTGATGGTAGACAGAATCCTAGAGACATTACATTGATAGGAGAAGGAACAGTCTGGTCCTTAAAACTGCAGCAAAAGGACTTATGTTTTATATCTCAAGTGTTGGAGGATTTAATCCCATTCTTAAAGCCAATCTCTCGCAGAGACCAAGTCTTTGTTCAAACGGATCATTATGATCTCTTGATAAGTTGGCTTGGGAAAATCTCTCATTGATCGGATTTAGACCATTGTCTATTTGATTGAACATCCTCAATGTAGGGCTGAATGGTGGAGACAAAAACAATTTGATTCCTATGAAGTTTTCATCAAAATCATTCATTTTTAAAAGAAATCCCTGAGATATCAAGATCATACACATTCCCTAAACCAAATTATGAAAACAAAATAAAATAAAACAGAATCTATGTTTTGAAACAAAAAAAATGATAGTGATAATTTGTCAGATTTAGAATAAAAAAGTAAATTAATGAAATAATTACATAATTAATAGAAGTAAAAGGATAAACTATTTTTTTCCTTTATGTTGATTGGAAAACCTTTTTCTTGAGAGTAAACTAGCCGAAACCAAAGAAAAAGGCATAGGGGATGTTCCTATATGTTCTTATATAGTAAAATTCGTAAATATTTTATTTACGAAGAAGATGATGTTCTTATGTATTAAAGTTCATAAACATTTTATTTTGGTAACAGTACTAAATGTTAATTCAAACATCCGTATCCAAGAGTTAACAATAACTGGAGAATTTTTAATTACGTGGTTTTTCTTTGAAGATTTTACTTTGGTTCGGTAAATAAAAAAAATACCCAAAACTAATTAAAATGTACCAAACTTGGTTATGTTTTTTTCTTTATTATTGTTCTAAATTGTAATTCAAAAAAAAAGATTTATGATTATTTCTAATTTATATCAAATTGAAAACATTATTTAATTTTGACATGATTGGATATAGTAAAATAAATTACATTTAACTATAAAAACTTTAAATTATAAGACACACAACCGAGTTACGCCATATTTTGAAAAATAACAGTATTATTTATTTTATTAATAAAAAATATTATATCACTGAGTTTAAAAGTTTTGTTTTGTATTTAAAGATAAAAGTTAAATTATCATGGTTAAATGGGTCTTTAACCTTTAATTCCACTAGTTTATCGAGTCTTTCATCAAGTCTAGTCCGTGTTAATGTCCAAAAGAGCTTTATACTTATCTTTGAAGAATCAGAGAACAATCGTCCAAAAAAAAAATCAGAGAACATATTGGGAGATTACAAAAGTGATGAGAGACAGAATCCTAGAGACATTACACTGATAGGAGAAAGAACAGTCTAGTTCCTTAAAAATGCAACAAAAGGATTTATGTTTTATATCTCAAGTGTTGGAGGATTAAATCCCATTCTTGAAGCCAATCTCTCGCGGAGATCAAGTTTTTGTTCAAACGGATCATTATGATCTCTTGATAAGTTTGCTTGAGAAAATACCTCATTGATCGGATTTATACCATTGTCTGTTTGATTCAGCATCGCCAATATAGGACTGGACGTTGGAGACAAAAAAAATTCATTCCCATGAAGTTTCCATTCAAATCACTAATTTTTAAAAGAAATCCCTAAGAAATCAAGATCATACACATACCCTAAAAAACAAAAAAAAAAAACAACGCAGAATCTATGTTTTGAAGCAAAAAATGATTTTGTGTTAAACTGATAATTTTTGAGATTTAAAATTTTTTTAAAATTAAATTAATGAAATTATTACATAATTAATATAATTAAAAGGATAAAGAATTTTTTCTCTTTGATTGGAAAACATTTTTCTTGAGAGTAAGCTAACCGGAAACAAAGAAGAAGGCATAGTGGATGTTCCTATATGTTCTTATATAGTAAAATTCGTAAATATTTTATTTACGAAGAAGATGATGTTCTTAAGAGGAAGATGATGTTCTTATGAAATAAAGTTCGTAAACATTTTATTTTGGTAACAATTTTAAATGTTAATTAGGCAAACATCCGTATCCAAGAGTTAACAATACTTGGAGAAGTTTTAATTACCTGGTTTTTCTTTGAAGTTTTTACTTTGGATATAGTAAAATAAATTATATTTAACTATACAAACTTTAAATTATAAGGTACACAACCGAGTTACACCATATTTTGAAAAATAACAATATTATTGACTTTACATAAAAAAATAAATATATGTACAGCCTATTAGAAAAAAAAAAAGATCTTATCAATTTATAGTTGTCGGTTTGACTCATTTTATCTTGTCTTACGAAGAGTGTTCGAAAACACAAAAAAAGATGGAGCCGGAAAACTGTAAATATATGTACAGCCTATTAGAAAAAAAGATCTTATCAATTTATAGTTGTCGGTTTGACTGATTTTATCTTGTCTTACGAAGAGTGTTCGAGAACACAAAAGAAGATGGAGCCGGCAAACTTGGAATCAATTAGGAAGGTCCTTATCAAGTAACAGAGATAGTTCGCAACGGCATATACATATTGGCAAACCAAGAAGGAGTCCCGGTTCGGAGACCTTGGAATATCTTCAATTTGAAGAAGTTCTACATTTAAATATTGTATTTTTATGAACTACGATTTGGCTTTATCCCAATTCGGGTACTTAGGCAGCCCGAGACCCCGAAGAGGTGGGTTCGAGGGACTAAACAAAAGAGAAACCCGAACTCAAGCACACAAATAGAAACAAAAAAAGGGCGAAGGACAAGCCGAAGATTATGAACTGTCGAATCAGTCCTTGTCGCAGAACAGTTCTGCACCTTGTCCCGCAAGATTGACGATCTCTCAAACACATGGAGAGATATAATGCCCAAAGTCTTCAAAACCCAGCACAATCCAATCAGAAGGGTGCGCTTCGAGCACACATATCTCATGGGATATTCGGAAAACCTGTTTTTCTATTTCGCGGACCCATGCTTACGTCTCTTTCATGATCAAGCTCCTTATATTTGATAACGAGCTGAAAGGAACACGATCAAGAATTAGGAAAGGGGTTGAAGACGAGAGCAAAAAGCTAGATGATTAAACCAAAGGTTTCACCTTCTTAACAAATTTACGGCAATCTTTCGGTCATGAGGAGATAGTCAATCAATTAACCCGCAAGGAATTATCACTGACGTTTCCCAGCCAAGAGGATGGAGATTAGTGTTGACTACAACACTAGGGGCAGTATCAGGATCTTTGTGCGAGCAGACGACAGTTGCCGAGGCTGGACAATCTGCTTGAGAACCCTTGATGCAACAAGAGCTCGACGCCATTAGGAAACAAGTATAGGCCAATCAGGTCGAGTTATATTTTTATATAGCCCAATCATCACGAAGGATGTATAGGAGCGAGTCTTGGAGAATCAATTTGGAATTTATTTACTTTCCATTTGGAGCTTATATTGATCAGACGAATCCCAAAATTAGGGAAATCCAAATTTTGAGATGGTGGTATTTAATGGTTAGTTAAGTCGTAATGGATAAAAGAAGAGAGGCAAATTCAAACAGCAAGCCCAAAAATAAATGAGTTCATGGCCCATGAAGCTAAACGTTGAAAAGGTTAGATATATTTATGATTTGGACTCGGGAACAAGTTCCGTCACAGCCACCTCGTCATCAAAACCGAACTCCCTCTTCACTTTCATCGGTGGTTCCTTCCTCGGTTCGTCGATCGAACTCTCTCCATAGCACTTGATAAAATCACAAAGATAGTCAGGAATCCGAGCGACAAAGTCTAGACCATTCTTCTTCCATTCAAGGGGATTGCACTCCAGACGTCAGATCTTCCTCTCTGACTTTCGGATTCGTTCCTCAAGGCCTGTCCATTTCATGCCTAGGAGCTGGTGTTTTCCACACTCATGACGGTGTTTAATCGCAAGCTGGACAGGATTTGAGGAAAAAGTAAAATTCATCCGAGAATGAAATAAAAAAATATGACTGCTTACCCGGTGGACAAAGTCCAGAGCTTCTTCCTTCTCTTTGCCATGAAATTTATGAATGAAGTCGGGAAGAATCACTCGTAAGGGCTCAAAGCCATCACCAAAGGTGGAGGACTTGAGGGAGAGTTAGAAGATGATCTAGGCCTTAAAAACACTTGAGGATGCCATTGGAGGAGACGAGGGTTTTTCTCTAATGGTGAAGGAGAGTGTCTTCAGGGAAGACGAAAAGTTTCTCTGAGATAAGTAAAAAGAACCAGTCGACCAAAAGCCAAAATGCTTGTTGGTGAGAGTTCAGGCAAGAGTGTTTAATACAAGTAATTATTGGCTCAAAGCGTGTTGGATTCACTTTGTCTCGAAAGTTTGAAAAGTTTAAGGTACGTATTCGAGGGAGAATTTATGTCATACGCAAACTACTCATTTAAAACCTAGGAGTCGAAATATTTTTTGGGCAGCATAACTATGCAATATGCCAACTACCCAAAGCCATTTCAAGGCCCAGATTCTTGTATAATAATAAAAAAAGGTCCAGCAATGATTAAATAAAAGAGCGATCAATTCAGGCTGCGAACCGACTAACAACTCGTAAGAGTATTCAAACACTCAAATGGTGCACCAACTTTTAAGCCGAGCTCCATCTTCGCATTTTTTTGAGGATAACTGGATAGAGTTTTCCTTTAAAAATGGTAAGGGTCCGATCAACCCATTTTCTCTTGAAAATAACTCGACCAAGAGTTTAAAGAACAAGTCGAACTTTGCAAACCCGACATACTTGTTTGACTGTGTACAAACGTTCAAATGGAATTCTAACTACAAAAGATATTAAGTCTTGAAAGCCCTCTTGGGCAAAAAATAGGTATAATTTAGACTCTTTGGGATAAGACATTAAAGATGAGTTAAAAAAAAAAAAAAGGCAGAACACCTATGTTCAGTCAGAGGCTTCAATATTTCCAAGAGGGTCAACTCTGGAGGAATCCCCAACCATAGCTTCATGAGCGTCAACAGTTTCAGTTCGGTCTGGGATAGTTCCCGATGAAGCGTTTACTGGGGAAACAGGAACAGCCGTACCCTGAGAAAAAGAATCTTGTTTCTTAAGCCAAACCAGGAGGTGGTCAGTAATAATAAGAAAATTTGAGCCAAATTGGTTGAACTTTACCTCAACTCTGGGCGGAAGTGGATCTTTGGAGGTCGAAGCACCAGACTGATCTAATTCCTCAAAAAGTTTGGAGTTGGATTCAAGAAGGAAAGGAGATTCGACGAAAGCCAAAGCAAACTAATCAAACTCGGGCAGAACGACTAGAAGAGCCTTCAGCTCGGTCTCGAGCTCGGCAAACGACTGCTTCACCTCAATTTTTTCCTTCTTCAGGCTAGTTTCACCCTTTTAAAGCTTGTTGATGAGGGTTAGGTTGCTCTTAAGCTCATTTACATCAGACTGCAGACGGGACCTAGTCTCTAAAGAGCTGATGTATTTAGTCATTTGACCAAGAAGAGTCTGACCATGACCTTTGACTTCTTTCCTTGCCAAGCTTGACTTTAACTTCAAGTTGTGATCCTGGAGTTTCAGCAGGGCATTATGTTTTAAAACCAGTTCGTTATATTTTTCCTCGGAAAAAGTCATCTTTTATCTGAGGGACGAAGTCCGTAGCTTGTAACACATTTTGTTCGAACAAGAGAGTTGAAAGCTTCTCCTCTTGCGTCTTTATCGATAGCCGAGCCTCGTTCTGTTCTCTCGCTAATCTCACCGCGCATTCAAGTTTTACTACATCTTTCTCGGAAGCTTTCTTCAACTCAAGGTCAGAGATCGACTTCTTAGCTATCTCAAGGTCTTTTTCAGGAACTACCTCAACAAGGATAGATTCATAGAAATGGAAGAAGTCGTTGTGACCAGCGATAAGCTAGGAAGGGCAGAAAAAAGGAAATAGGCATAGGGATACATATGGGTGAAGGTTATGTAAAAATTTCTTAACATACTTGAGCTATCTGGCAGGCCTGACGAATATACTGTTCACGAGAAGGCAAACTCCAATGGTCGAAGCAAGGGAGCTTCCTGCTAAGCGGAGATACGAACTGTCTAAAGATGTATACGACCTTCTCCTTCTCTAAAAAGACAAAGTTAGAAGGCATTAGAAGGGAAGAGTTAGATACTCGTTAAAAAAAATAAGCAATCACCATGGGGAGAACCGTTGACCCGTAGGGTTGAATCCAAAGCGGGTGGAGACTGTGATGAGCTCCCAGGGCGAGGCCAATCGTATTTTTCCTAACGATTCAAACCACTTCCAGAATCCTGGTGGGAAGACAGAGGACGGGAAGGAGGAGGGGACATGGACGCAGAATCTTTCCCTTTGTCACTGGCTCAAGACATCGGTTGATCCTCCCAAGAAGTTAAGTCGGCCACTGAAGCCTTCATTTTGCGCGCCAAGGGAGCAACAGAACCATTATCCTCTTCATTTTCATCATCGATAACCACGGTCAAACGAGCCAAGCGAGAGCTCGATCTTAAACCAGGCCGAGACTTCGAGGAGCGACTAAAAAGATTCAGAATAAGGCTAGTCTTGCGAGTAACCCCTTTGATCATGGCTTCAATTTTTTCTCGGTGTTTTCTACCGACCTCATCGATATGTTCCTTCAGCATCTTTTCGATAGACTGCTGGGTGTTCTCCGTGGCCTTTCTCTCACTGAGATTCATGCCAGTGGTGTCGATTCGATTTGGCGAAGCTCCAAGAGCACAAAGTTCCCCACTCTTCATGAGTTATCTCGCTGTATGGATACAGTCATGGGTGAAGGAGTTCCAGACGAGGTCCCCCTCGGTAACCAATCTATAAAAGTATAGGAAGCCCTTCCAGGGAGCAGGCCGAACTTGGGCAGCTAAAAAAAACAACAACAAATAGTATAAACAAGAGAAGTCGAAATAGAATACGGATGACAACTACGCAAAGAATCCTAGATTCTACCAAGTGAGTTAGCCCAATCATGTAGCAGCATGTCAGGCAACCCATTGACAGATGCGGAGTTAATTTTGACAAATAACCAATGTCTCCACCAGTTATCATCTTTCTCTGGTAGACCGATGATCAGATTTCTGTCAATGTTAGGGTAAAGAGTGAAATTCCCCGAACCCTTCTTTGAGCCCTTAACACTGAAGAGTTCGAGGAGGTCGCTGTTACTCAGCAAAAATCTGATCTCCGCAGCAGCTGTGAGCGTACACAAGATGGTGCGAAGCATGTTCGGTGCCATTTGAGGGAGAGCAATTCCCAGATGGTAAAGGTATAGGAGAAAACATCAAGAATCGGGAAAAACAAACCACAGCCCGTGAAGAAAATTTCGTAGACACAAATATATATAGGGTGGACTGTTTCTGGAGATTCGTTCAGCTCCAAAAGGATAAATTCAACATCCAATGGTAATCGACAGACCTCCATGATATTCATGAAGGATTTCGGCGTTCACCACGTTCTGTAAAAAGGACAGAATCTGTCCCGGGGTTGAGTATAGATAACTAGCACCGGAGTCTGGGAAGTTCTGGTAGACGACGGAGCTTTCGAATCTTCCTTTCTGGCACCTTTAGATAAAGATCTTTTTGAAGGGGATGACATAATTCCAAGGATGGGGAATAGCAAGTTGAGAGCACAAGAAGAAATAGGAGCAATACAGAAGCAAATGAGTTGCCCTGTGAAGGGTTATACGGAGAAAAAATCGATAAACAATAAAGTGGAAGACAAATAGGAAGAAAAGTAAAGAGAAGAAAGAAGAGAAGAATTATTTACCTATAAACCGGGGAGAAAACCGTCTCGAAAGTAGTGGGAAAGTGGAAGAGTTTTCATACTTTTTAATCAAAAAATTCTGAAATAAATGATAACGTGCGTCAAAAAAATCAAATCAGCCTAACAACAAAATTTTAGGGACGTGATGACAGGACATAAAGCAAATTAAGGGATTAAGATAAAGGATTGACGTCCACATTAACTACTTAAGTCCCCCGAGCTGATCAACAGCTCGCAGGACTTGGGAGCTAATTGTTGATACCGGATCCCAAACTGAGGATCTATCATTCAGGATATGCAGATACGTGTCAGCCACATCACCAAAATAAAGAAGAAATGACACGGACCAAAGGGATCGAATATGGCGAACCGTCAAGGAATTCGGAGGAGCAAAGTGAGGGTTCGCAGGACAACCAATATCCATGAAATTAAAGAGATAAGAGCCCAAGGAAGATCAAAGGAAAGCCCAGTCAGATTCAAGATCAATGCATTATGATAATAAAAGCAGAATCAAAACCGACATATTTAAAGAGAAACATAAAGATTAATTAGCCGCATTTAAGTCCTAATTATGTATAAATATAGACCCCAAAATACAGTGTAAAAGGGGGGGGGTTCTCAATCATTCAGAACAATAATACACGTTTTCTTACACATTTCATATGAGCAATACATTTCTTTCACGAATTCAGTATTATATTTCAAGTGTTGGATCCAGGATCTTGTACACCAACTCTCTTACAAAATGGTGTACGAGACATGATAGTATACACGACGATGACCAAGATAATGTACAAGATGATGTACAAAATGATGTAGAGACATAAAGTTACACATAATGATGTACAAGATATATATATATATCATCTATATACTATCTTTTACACCGATCTATATACCATCCCGTACACCTATTCTCTTTGTACACCGATTCACTTCTAAAATGATTCACTTTGTATACCGACGGTGGACAACATGATGGTGTATGGAATGATGATGTACAAATAACGATGTACAAAATAATGGTGTACGAAATATCTTTTTATGATGGTGTACGTAATAACTATATATGAAATAACTTTCTATGAAATACTATCTCCGTTCTTTAAAGATAGATGTTTTGGTTTTTTTGTTTGTTTCACAAATATATAAATCTTAGGTTTTCAATGTAAAAGTTATGGTTGTTTACCAGTTTACCCTTATTAATTAAATACAAAAAATAGTTATACAAGAATATACTTTGAAATAATAACATTACAAAAAGGATATATTTTAAATTTTAAATTTATTTTTAAAATATGTGAAAAGTTCAAAACATCTATCTTTAAGAAACTGATGGAGGAATAGGATGGAGGAATATTTACTAGGGTAAATAAATGAGGAAACAGAATAAAAAAGGGAAAAAAAGAAGAAAGATAAGAGACAAAATTAGAAAAAGAAATAACAGATGCAAAGAAAAGAAGAAAAAAAATGAAGAAAAGAAGAAAAAAAATGAAGAAAAGAAAAAAGATGACGTGGACCCAATTAGATGTAATGGCATATTTTGTAAATATTGTAATGCTTCAGGTGCATAATTGAGTAAAGAGTGCTTCTATCTCATCTCACCCATCCCACCAATCAAGTTAAAAAACATTACATTCTCCAAATTCACCGAATTATAAAACTAATAATTCAAAGCTCATTCCCTATAAACAAACATAAACGCGAAAACTGAGGAAATGTGTTTGTTTCAAAATTATACTTGGGACATGCATGTGGAAGCGATTACGGCCGGAGAGAGCGTCAGAGCTCCGACGATTTGAATTCAGTAGTTTGTCTAAAACCCTCACCGAAAGCCCCAAACCAACCAACTAAACAAAACCCTAATCTCTAATTGCTCTGAATCGTCTCGCATTTGAGACCCTCGTTTTGCTAGGAATCAGCGAAAGTTTCTGACTTTGAAGTTTCTGTTTGTAAAGATGGTAACTTTCTTACTCAATTCTTTTCTCTTTCTCTACAGTGATTTTGTTTTGCGGTTGATGCTCGTTGTCACGTTGATTGTGTGTTTCGGAATTGGATTCTTGGGTTTCCTTACTCTGAAATGCCAATTTTTCACGCCATCGCTTTGAATCTTTGATTAAAGACGAAAATTTTGATCTTTCATTTTGTTTCAGGCCACTGTTTGTCAGACTTGTGGCGACATCGGTTTCGAAGAAGGATTAGTCTATTGTGATTCTTGCAAGATTAAGGCTATACACCGGTGAGTTTTGGTTCTGGTTGATTGAATTGTGTTCTGTTATGTTGCATATGATGGTTCTTGAGTTTATCCTGTTGGTGATTGAATTGTGTTACGCTGCATATGATGGTTCTTGATTTTATCTTGTGTTTGATTGATTTGTGTTCCGTTGCATATGATTACACTGGAGAAACAATATTTTGTTTGGCTTATGTTATTTGTTTAGAGTTACTTCTTCTCTTTCTAAAGTTCTCGGTAGTGTTGTGGTTTGTTCTTAGTGTTTATTACCTCTTTTCTTCTGTTCTTCAGCTATTGTGTAGGGATAGTGCCGGTTCCTTTTACGGAATACGTAACTTGGATCTGTGAGGGCTGTGATGGAAGTGACAGTGACTCTAATTGCAAAGAAATTGATCAAACTGCTAAGTTTGGAAATGTTATGAAGAATAGTGACAATGGGGTCCAGGATACAACCAATGTTGAATCTGTGAAGATGTCTTCTTCACGAATTAAACAAACTACAAAGGAGGCTAAGAGACGAGAAAGTCCAGATAGTGGAAAGCCCCTTGAAGTGACTGGTTTAGTAGGAAATGGAGAATCTGTCTCTGAGGTCGAAAAATTATTTACTGTGCCAGATCATAGCTCTTGTACCAGAAAAATTAATGACAGTGGCTCTGATGACAAAGAGGTTGATCAGACTGCTAAGTTTGGACGTATCTCAAAGAAGAGTGGGAAAAAGAAGAAGAAGAAGAAGAACAACAACAAAACGAGCAGCAATCACTCCCCTCTGGTTTTAGCTGTTGAGGAAAATGGGCTCCAGGATGTGGCCAATGTTGAACCTGTGAAGGTGTCTTCTTCACCAATCAATGAAACAGGGAAGGAGTCTAAGAGCCGAGAAAGCTCAGATAGCAGAAAATCTCATGGATTGACTGGTATAGAAAGAAATGGAGCATCTGTCATGGAGGCTGGCAATTCATCTAATATGCCAGATGATAACTCCTGTACCAGCAAAAAAAGAAAAACAAGTTCTGGCAACACACCGGTTACTAATGAAAATAGACAGTTAGCTCAGACTGAATCAAATATGCCTCAAACGTCTGCAGGGTTCACATCTAGGCATTATAGAGCGCAACCAATCAAGAAACCCATATGGAGGTAAATTGCTTTCTAGTTTTACCGCTTTGCTTCTCAACGTTTGTGGATGACGTCATAACTTGAATTGAATTCTGATCTGTTTTGTCGATTTCTAGGGGATCAATATCTGTTAAAGGAGGAAACATCTGTAGCATTGATAGGATTGTTGCTCATGTATCAAGCTTAGCCTGCCTTAGAGTCCATGATACAGCGAGTTCACTACACACTCGCCTCTCTGCTGAAATGTTACCAAGGTTGGCAATATGGCCAAAAAGCTTTCTTAAGAATACAGGACCGAAGGATGAAAGTATTGCTCTTTATTTCTTCCCTTCCAGTGAAAGGTATAAATGTTAAAACACTGATATCTTTATTTTTCTTTCCCTATGGATATGTTGTGAAAATATCGACCGTTTTTGTTTTTGGTTTGCAGTAATGATGAAAAGGTTTTCCATTCTCTTGTTCTTGAAATGAAGAAAAATGATTCTGCAATGAGATGCGTGCTTGATGATGCAGAACTTCTACTCTTCACCTCTTATATGTTACCAATGGATTCTTGGAGTAAGTCAAAGATAAATTTTTATACTAGAGTTTGTTTTGTTCATTCATTAATCGCATGAATCGTTAAAGCTAAGAAGGGTTAGTTTTCGTTTGCAGCTTTTAACTCAAAGGAGTATCTTTGGGGCGTCTTCAGGCCTAGACAGACTTCTCGACATTAGTCGCTAGACTCACTTACCTTTTAACAGTTGCTGAATTGGAAGCAAGGATGAAAGTCGTAAGTAGGACCTTGTAGGAATTTCCTGGACCTTTTTGTAGAGCGTATGGTAGTTCTGTTTCAGGTTTAACACATCTGGTTTTTGGTTGTCCACTTGTTTGATAGTTTAGCCAGATTTTGTATAGAATCTTTGTCATTTGAGGCTATATATGTTTAGTGGATTAGTGCAACTGATGAGTCAAATTGGTGATAACTTTGAGTTCTTCCTAAATGTTGAACTAGATATTGATCCAATACCTTCCTGGATAATAGCCGTCAGTGAAAAGATGTGTTCAATAATGGACAATCAATAATATAATAATATTATTAGTTAAATAAATATCAATTTATATTTAAACTACCAGTTAATTCACCCTGCTCCTTTAAGTAGTTTATTGAAAGATGAATTGGTGATATGGTTGGTTTTTGAAAGAGAATATACGATTTACAATTAGTAAAATAAGTCGTTTTTACTGTTTGCAACTATTTGTTATCCTCTAATGCAACTGATACCTTCAAATATTTATATCATACTACGTCTTAATCCGCATTATGCTCAGGTAATTTTACAAATTTTACGGTTTTAAATTAAGTGATATTTTATAGGGCTTTAATTTTACAGTGTTAAAAAATTAGTGTTTAAATAATATCGATGTCAATTACAATTTTTTTTGTTCTAATTATATGATTTTTATAATATATTCTCAAAATTAGAAGAGACAATTATTATAATGTAGTTGTATTATATAATCTAACAAAATAAAATAAAAATTATGTCCATCATCAAATAATAATTTATTTATGAATTATCGATAAAAAATTATTTTTTTCACAAAATAATCATAATTTTGTCACCAATAATTCTAAATTGATAGCTATTTCCAACCTACATAAAATAACTTAAAATTTAAACCAAAATTATCAATCATCTTTATTATGTGTGCTTCTAAATAATAAATATTAAGTGAAGTTTGTTCTCTTACAAAATTTTTAAAAAGTTGGATTTTTTACAAGCTATAAACATATATAATATTATTATATTTTTGTGTATGTTTTTTATATTGTATATTTTTATTCCTAAACAAACAGTTTCTAAATTGATATTTGAGAATTCTATTTATTTTTGCACCCTTTTTATTTATTTTGTTTCTGTCACAAGATGTAAAAGGTATAGAAAAGGGTAGAAATGTAATTATCACTATGAAACCTGCAGATCAGAACCTATAAATATCAGTGTGAAAATCAACGTGAAAAAAGCAATCACACCAGAACACGTTCACATGCGTTTTGTTTCCCAAGGAATCTTTAGCTTATATCTTAGGTCTCTTATCACTTCCAACAGAACTGCAACTCATTTAGCCAATCACCGCCCTATTGAACTGGGTTTTTCTAAATGTACGTCACTATACTTTTTGTAAGCAAGCATATACTCCCTCGGTTTCTGTTTGGGCTAAAAACATACATATTAAAAAATTATTTTTATTCTAAAAAGTATTATTTATTATCTAAACAGAAAATAATTTAGCCAATCATTACAAAATCTACAAATTATTATTGGTCACACAATATTCAATAAAGTAAAAAATTACCTAAAATAATGAAAACATCTTATATTTTGAAACATAAAAAACTCTAAAACATCTTATATTATGAAAGAAAGAGAGTATATTACTAAGGGGATATTTAATAAAAATATATTACTAAATTTAATAGGTATTCAAATAACTTTTAAACAATATAAGTGAAACGGGTTTTATAGTACCGAGACCGCCAACGACTTATCCAATAAAATAGCAATGATTTGAGGAAGGATATGTAAAACTATTAAAAAAAAAATCTTCCAATTAGAGGTGGACAAAATATTCAGGAGCTGATTTCTGATTCGGGATCCGTTCCAATCTGATCCGTAAAATAGAATATCCGAGGTTTTTAGATTTGGATCTAAATATTTTAATTTGTAAGCCTGGATATCCGGATCCGATCCATGTAGATTTTATTTAAGATATATGTATAATGTTTATATGTATTACATAATAGATAGAAGAATTGACCAAAATATCACAACAAAAAACAAATTTTATTTGAAACTTTTGTGTATTTTTTAAATTACATAGTAAATATATTCTAAAATGTTTATAAAAATTAATTTAAAATATTTTATATGATATTTTCTATTAAATTTAATTTTCAAATTTAGGTTTTAATAATTTTAACTATTTTGGACGGATCTGGATATATGCGGATATTGATGGATTTGGATACAAATAATTATTTCTCAGATCTAAATCTGAATATCCTGAAATTCTCAGATATTTCATCCGTGCCCACCTCTACTTCCAACTATATCCTGAAGATAGTGTAAACTGTAAAGCAACCTTTCATATAATTTAAGAGCAGTAAACATGTTAAATTCGTTAAAAGCTAACTTAACCAATGAATCTGGAATAGTAAGTAAAATTATGTCTCTTATAAAAAAAAGTAATAATATGTCTGTTTTATCGACTAATTACCAAGTTTTTTTTGGTTAAAGGGTTTTACCAGCATGTTTTTAAAAAAATTACAAAAATTAAAATATATTAGTTACTTTGATTTTCCCATTTGAGATATGTAATATTTTTCATATTTAAAGTATATATACATATATATATTTTTCATATATTGTCTATACTCCACGTGATCTAGAAAATCTCATCGGTTGTAGAGTCCCAATATTATCACCATATTTTGTATATTTGTTTTTGATAAAAATGTTTTATATATTTGTTTTTTTTTTGGGATAAAAGGTATTCAAATTAAAACAGGTGAATGTCTTACAATATGAAGAAAATATTACATAAGAAGAAACACAATAATATGATACTAAAAGTATATTCACCAATGCCATGACATAACCAAGAACCAAAGACAAGCCGAGCGTCCACACAAGATCTACGGCATAGGGAGAGTATTGCCATTCAATACTCTCTTAGAAGAACAGAGCTCATAATGCCCATAGAGCATTTCCTCTAGGAAGAGGGCCAACCAAACAACTCAAACATTCTCTTCAATAACAAAGAATGCCAACACACGTGCACATCCAAAGAACTGAATCTAATACCATGCACGAAATCAAGAGAAAGAGAAGGGGAACAAAGCCGGCTAGACCAAACTGAAAGAAGCTTGAAGACCAAAGATGGGGTTTCACTTACCAATGATGGAAGAGGTAGCTGTAGAACGGCAAGGAAGGCAGATACCCTTGAAAGACCAAAAAGAAGCCAGCCAAGCTAGTCAACAAGACCAACAATCGACGGGAAAATAGTCGATTTTGATCCGAACAATTTTCAAAGTGTCATTTCATACATATACAATCACATAGTGCTTATGTATACCCAAAACTCAAAAAAAAAAATCAAATTTCCGACCCAATCTTCATATATTGTGCCTATTTCAAAGTCATCATTAACATATTAGTCAACCATTAAGGCTGCTGACACGTGATTGATGATATGGCATAAAACGACGTAATTGAGTTTAATTTTTTAAAAAAATTGGTGAACCCTAGATTTGAACCCACAGCCTTGAGGTTTAATTTGCCTACATTTAACTGGTGAACTATAACCATCATACAATATAATGTCCAACTTTAAAATTTATAAACGCTAAAATCAATTTTCTAACTTTTTAAAAAAATTAGTGCACCCAAGATTCAAACCCACAATCTCTTGAATGCTTCACATGTCATTTACCAGTTCATCTATTTAATGTTTCGCATTAGTTAACCAA
Source organism: Cardamine occulta (assembly GCA_028015245.1). NCBI lineage: Eukaryota > Viridiplantae > Streptophyta > Magnoliopsida > Brassicales > Brassicaceae > Cardamine > Cardamine occulta. Next base: position 7,566,310 of record CM051364.1, read on the forward strand.
ACTTTTAAATACATAAACAAAACTTATCGTTTTCATGTAATTAAAGTAGGGTTTCGAATTGGGGAAATTTCAATTTCGCGTTTTTTTTTTCTTCTTCTTCTCCTCATCCGTGAGAGACTGAAATTCGAAAAAATTTGAGATAATCGAATAGAAATCAACTAAAACTGCGATTTTGAGGTAAGATTTTGGTTTCTTTTACTCGATTTAACCAAAGATGGGGCAATTCTCAAAAATCCATGCGAGGTAACCTAAGCCACCACACAAAACAGACCCCAAGACCCACAACTTAGCACTAGACAACATAATTAACCCTCAATCAACCTCCAAACCTCTAGCAAACACAATAAAACCCCACGGGAACCATAAACAAAGATACAGCCAAGAAGACCCAAGCAAACCTGAGAGGGAAAGAACCAAACCACCCCAGAGACAAAGGTAAGCAAACTAGAGAGGGCTAAGGTCACATCATAACAAGTTGAGCAAGAGGAGGTAGGAGGTGCTTTCCTTGAAGTGAGCCACAGTAAACCAAAAGCCAAACACCACTGCAAACACAACGGAAGGATCAGAGGGAACCTCTAAGATAACTAACTTGGCTGAGATATAGAAACCTTGCACCATACAAGGTCGAGGGAGAGAAGATTCTAATTCAGAGAGGCTAGGGAAGAGAAAGAAAGCCCACAGCGAGACAGAATCAACTCTCAGGCGAGACTACAGTGACAGCAGAGGAGCCACCGGAAGGATCGTAGAGGAAGAGGAAGAAGAAACTTCACGGGACCACACTGAGGCAACTCACGGAGCAATGCCAAACTACATCAGACAAGAAACTCGAGCCAATCTAGACTAAATCTGAGAGCATAAATGGGGAGACACACAAACCATTGCAGGAGAGCCAACAACCACAAGATAAACGACTAACCTAAGCTAATCGAAGCTGAGGAAACTCTACCTAACTCAACCCAAGAGAGAACAAATCAGAGAAACACAACGAAGACGGAAGCTGTACTCTAGCAACACTTCTAAGAAGCAAACCTCAAAGCTCGCCTAAAGGCGAAGCTACAGCAGGAACAAACCTCACTTAACCGGCAAAGAAACAAAAGCCGTCGGAAGCACAGAGACACGACAGATCCCAGTAATCTCCACCCAAATCCGCTGTCCTCGAGCGAGAGAGGGGAGAAGCCGAGAAACCACGAGCCCAGAGAGAATTCGGCAGAGAGAAAATGACACCGCGGGTAGAAACAGGAGAATAGACTAAGTCAGATCTCGAGAGCGTTAACGACAACCTTCTGCACTGGAAGCCGAGATAAAGGGGTCCATTTTCTGGTGACGGTGAGAAAATCCGACCACCGGGAAGGGAGATCGGAGGCGAGAATTAAACGGCAGCTAGGTTTCGTCGGGTTTGAGAGACTCTGCCTCTCAAAGGCTTTTTGTTGTGTTGTGTTTGATCGTTGACAGTTAGAGCTAGAGACTCCAAAAACAAAAACATACTCTTAGTGGTAGGAAAATGAGTAGCATTCACCTAATGTTACTGCCAAAAACGTAATGTTTTACAAGGTGAAGGTATTGTATATAGAATTTATTGTTTACTAGAATCTCTATTGAGTCAGAAGCTCGACTACACTGTCAAGATCATCGTAATTTCCGAAGTCGTAATTATGGGGACATAGTCGTTCAAAAGACTCTCTCATAAAGTTCCTTATGGTCGGTATTGTCTCTTGGTTGCTCGATTCAAAATTAGGTTTCCTATAAAACATCCTCGAGATTCGTTACAAATTCAAGTAGTTAATGACATTAGGGGTCTTTTGGATCGTTACAAAAACATATGAGTTAAAAAAATCGAAAACGGTTAGAAAAGAAAATTTAGAAAAGTGTTACCGCAAAAATCTATTTTCTATTTATATTAGAAAAATATTGACAAACAATTTTAATTTTATGTTATTCTATGTTTTCATTTATATATGAATTTTTTTAAAATATCAACTACAATACAAAAAGATAACTGTATGTGAAATTGAAATTTGAGCTTAGCCAAACAATGAGAAAGGAATAGAAAAGAAGATAAGTAGTTACAGAAAAAAGTGAGAGGATCCCGAGATGATAAGAAATAGCAATTATGTGATTCATCATAGGAGAAAGTAACCATTACAAAAAAATAAAACGTATTATTAGTTATTTTACTAATTTCCTATAGACAAATGCTGATAGTTAATTATATATTGTTTACTCATTTGTGTTGCATATGTCATCATTTGGATTTTTATAGCACCGCGGTCGAAAAAGCGTGCTCCCTTCATACTATACAATCTATAAACCCTAGTTGATATATGAACAGAAGACTAATCTATCCCTATACAATATGAATACAATAGGGTTTATGACCTAATATCCCTTTCAAGTTGTACTATAAAGATCTCAAATGTCCAATTTGAAAACAAAATAGTGAAAATTTGGTATGTTGGATATCAGTTAGGGATTTTAACAAAAATATCATGTGTTCCACATTACTCTAGGGATTAGTGTTTTATCAAGGAAAATATAGCAAAATATTAACTTATTTTTCACTCGTAACTTAATTTTATTAGTTAGAAACTTAAAATGAAAAAAAACTGTAGGGAAAAAATAGAGTGAAAAACTGAGTGGACAATAATTGTTTGTGTATAAATACGTAACTAAGACATGTGCACTTGGCACAGACACAAGAGCAGAGGTTAAAACACAGATCAGAGCGAGACCCAAAAAAGAGAGAGAAATGGCGGGCGGTAAGTGGTGGTTCCTGGAAGTAGCAGTAATGGTTATGGTGGTGCAATGGTGGGGTTATAATGGTAATTTAGCGGAGGGATATCCAGAAGAAGATCTAGTGGTGAAGCTGCCTGGACAACCCGAAGTGACATTCAGACAATATGCTGGTTATGTTGATGTCGACGTCAAAGCTGGTCGGAGTCTCTTCTATTACTTCGTCGAAGCTGAGAAGCAACCTTACACTAAACCTTTAACTCTTTGGCTCAATGGAGGTTTGCTTTACTCACTCTCGTCTCTTGTTTCTTCTCTCTATTATTGTCTAACCAACTTCTAGCTTCTTTTTTTGCTTTTTTTGAGAATAATAGATGTATAATCCGACATACTTTGCAGTTTTTGTTTTGGTTTAATTGATTTTATAAAATTAAAATTTTATTTAAAAATATTTTTTTTTCTCGGAAGGGAGGTAAATATGGGCCATATAGTTGCTGAAAATGATGCAATAACATTTTTTATATATAAATACGGCATATTTTTAAGAGTATAGGCTTAAAACACGAATTATGTGAAATAGTATGTTACCGAATAAAAAAATATTATGTTTTAGAAATAGTATGCAAATACGGTTTGGTTTATATGGCCACCTCTAATAAAAACTAAAAAATGTTGCAGGACCAGGCTGTTCATCTATTGGAGGAGGAGCTTTCACAGAGTTGGGTCCATTTTACCCCGATGGAGATGGTCGTAGCCTCCGTAGAAATTCCGAATCTTGGAACAAAGGTCTCTCTCCCTCATTTATACATCTTTCAAAATTAAATTTATATTTTCTGCTACTTATCTTTAACCAGGCCAAAGTCTCTGTTTATACATGTCTTTATTGACTTAATTATTGTGATGCAGCCTCAAATCTGTTGTTTGTGGATTCACCGGCTGGAGTAGGATGGTCTTATTCGAACACAACTTCTGATTACATCACTGGCGATGAATCCACCGGTATTAAAATCATATTTTGTCATCATCAATATAAAATTTTTTTAAAAAGACTTGTTCTTGAATGATGTTTTCAATGATAGCCAAGGATATGCTGGTGTTCATGTTAAGATGGTTAGAAAAGTTTCCCGAATTCAAGACTCGAAACCTCTTTCTTGCGGGCGAAAGCTATGCAGGACACTATATACCTCAACTAGCTGATCTCATACTCAAATACAACGCACAACGCTCAAATAGATTCAATTTCAATCTCAAAGGCATTGCAGTAAGCTATAAGAAAAAGAAAAAAAACTTTTCAAATCTCTGATTTGCTGGCTCTGTTTTTGATTGATTCCTCTGTTTTTGATCAGATCGGGAATCCGCTTTTGAAACTCGACCGGGATGTTCCTGCCACGTACGAGTTCTTTTGGTCACACGGCATGATCTCTGATGAACTTGGCCTAACTGTCACGAACCAATGTGATTTTGAAGATTACACCTTCTCAGGTTCACATAACATAAGCAAATCCTGCGAAGCGGCAATGAGTGAAGCTGGAAACATTATCACTCGATATGTCAATTACTACGACGTTCTCCTTGACGTTTGCTACCCGACCCTCTTCGAGCAAGAGATGAGAATCAAGAAAATGGTAAAAAAGGAAAAAAGTAAAATACAAGTTTGCTAGAAGACTTCTACTATTTGGTTGCATTTACATATTATTATATATATTATCTTTCTAAACGAAACCATAAATTTTAGTATCTTGAACAAAATTATTTTGCCAATTAAAAACCCTAGACGCAAATGTAAAAGGTAACTATGTTTCCGTTTACACTTAGCACGATATTTTACGAACAAATGAAATTTTGTTCCTTTGAATATATATATATATATATATAAATGAATTTCAAAAATATATAGATAAGAAAAATACTTGTTACCTTATGTAAAGACTTTTTTGGGTTTATATGTTCTGATAGAAAAACGAAAATGAAAGGAATAGTACTTCGTCTGAGTTTTAGATTTTTCTGCAAAACTGTTTCTTGAATGCGGAAAATATTTTTTTATTTCAAAATATATTTGAATATGTTTTCACATGAAAATGCAAAAAAAAAAAAAAGAGAAAACGTCGGCATTTGAAACGGATAATTAAGGATATGTAATCTAATGGTTTCTGCTAGTATCATCGATGCGCCGAATATATGTTCAAACTGCATTGTTGACAAAAAATAAATCGGTTTGAAAATGTTTTTTTAGGGTACACATATGAGTTTTGGGGTGGACGTGTGCATGAGCTATGAAGAGCAGTGGTATTTAACTCTTCCCGAGGTTCAAAAAGCTCTTCATGCTAACCGAACTCGACTTCCATATACATGGTCTATGTGCAGCAGGTATAAACTTTGAGCCATTCTGATCTCAGTCTCATAGTTTTCCATCTAACTCCAAGTTAATATTTTCACCCTCACAGCCACTTGAAATACAATGATAATGATGGGAACACCAACATGCTTCCGTTTCTTAAGAGAATTGTACAAAGCAAAGTCCCTGTTTGGGTCTTCAGGTAAATCGATTTTTTCTATTTATTTATATCTTTCATTTCTTTTGTAATTTGTTTTTAAAACTTTTTTCAAATCGAAAAATGCAGTGGGGATGAAGATTCTGTAATTCCACTTCTTGGTTCGAGGACTTTGGTACGAGAACTTGCAGAAGATCTCAACTTCAAAACCACAGTTCCCTATGGAGCTTGGTTCCACAAAGGACAGGTTTGTACAACATTATAAGAAACACTATTTAACTACGCTATGCTCTTGGCTTAAGCATTCGAATTTTGGTATATATTTTATTTCAAAATATTAGTTTATGTATAATGAATTTGATTTTATTCAACTATATTCGACTCGATTGTACTAAATTCGGCTTTGTTTTTGTATATTCGATGTAAAAATATCACTCTCTCCATTCCACAAAGATGAATTTTTAAGGTTATGCATACACATTAAAAAAGTTTTTGACAAAATCTAAAATACTCCTACTTAATAATTAAATATTATTATTTTCTTTACTTTATCTCTAATTAATAGGGACAAAACAAAAAAATATTACATAACTTTTGCATAGAAAACACAAAACATCTATCTTTATGAAACAAATTTTTTTTTCTAAAACATTCATCTTTAAGAAACAGAGGGAGAATTACCGTTTCAGTTTCAAAAACGTTTGAATCACTTTCATTTAAAGAAAAAAGGTTCAGTCTGATACTTGTGTCTACACTAATTGCAAACTTGTTGACATGAGGTAGGTCGGCGGATGGGTAATAGAGTATGGGAATCTACTGACATTCGCAACAGTAAGAGGAGCGGCTCATATGGTGCCATACGCACAGCCTTCACGAGCTCTGCTTTTGTTCAACAGCTTTGTGCTTGGCCGGAGATTGCCAAAGGAATCGCCTCCTCTTCTTCATGGTTGAAGAGGAAGGCTTCTCTTTTGTACTTATTTTCGTTGTTCAAAATGGTGTTTCTCATCACTTTTCTTGTTTAAGTTTTTCCGTTGGTCAAAATGGTTGTTTCAGTTGAGAGCAATTATTTAATAGTAACATTTTAATAATATGGTGTAGTGTCATAACTGTTCTACAAAAGAAGCACTAAAATTTAACAATTCTCTTAGCAACGTTGGAAATTTCAAAATTCTAAAAATCAATGTTGGAATTACTAGAATATCTTGCAAAATCCTTGAATATATTTGTACTGATTCGCATTATTTAGAAGTTTCTCATAATGTTTCGTGAGCATTGGAGGAGTGTTTCTGCCTTCAACTTGATCAATCAGCGACTTGGAATCTTCAAATAACCTACCAAGAACAAATTCAATTTGATAGTCTGATTCAATGATATTGCCAACTAAAACGAGGTGGTCAATACGAGTTATAAGTCCTGCAGATATTCATCAACTGTTTTTTTTTCTTTTTTCTTTGATCGGCCTTTGAGATGTGTTTTACATTATAAGTAAACCGCAAAGTGAAATTGCTTTTCTAATTGATCGCCTGATTATTAGAGTTTTGAAAATGGAGGATATTTTTTAGATCTTCGATTAACTTGATATGTTTTCAAAGTTGGAGGAACCATTACATATTGGCACTCTAAAATAATAAAAGCTTGCGGCTACTTCTTTGAACCATGATAAAGTTAGTGTGCTTCATGGCGAGTAGATAATGTAATAGATTATATCATAAGTTAACACATTCAATTAAGTAGTGGACTCCATGTTAACACGAAATCAATTATCCTATATTGAAGATAATGTTGCATGCGTGCCCAACTAAAAGAATAATGTATCAAAAATGACAGAACAAAACATATCACTCCAATAACTTTAGAAAAATATATATTATAATGAAGTATGTTCATCAGACAATATTGCATATCTCTTCACAAAGTCATTGTCCATCACTATATTCATGAAGCATGTCCATGATATTGGAATGTGTTATCGACAACATTTGTGAATATTTTATCTTAGTCATTTGTAGGAAAAGCTTGCCTGGTTGCACTCTTTTATCGTCTTATTGTTTTTCTCATTGGATTTTCTTAGAAATGTTTTTACTAAGCCAAAAATTCAAGTAGTCCATGACGTTGCTTCCTAGGCAAGTTAGGGGTCTTTTGGATTGTCACAGAGGGTTAAAAGTAGATGATGGTGATGCAAGTCTGTAACTACTTTATTTGGAGACAAATCTTAACATCTCTAATAAACGAGATTCCTCGCACCATCAGATCTCATCTTGACTCTCTCTCTCGTGCTTGGTGCAACTCGCTGAAGGTTAAACCATATCACACCACTTGGTTCAAAATTGGTTTCAATACTTAAAAAAAATTAACTATTTTAACCATATCATATCATGAAATTTAAAATGTACATGCTAATCTAAAATTTCTCTTATGAGTTTTAGACGGTATCATAAAAAAAATTTGATTTATATTTAATCACGTTATGATCATGACTAAAAAAGTTGGAAAGCAAACTATTTTATTTGCATCATGATGATGAAACTATTCTATTTATCATGAACTGTTTTATTTTCTCATTTTTAAAGGTCTATTTAAAAGCAAATATTGACAAAGCATTAATTTTGTGTGATTCTGTTTTCTCATATATATATGAATTTTCTATATATCAACTGCAATTCAAAATGATAACTGTGTGTGACATTGAAATTTGAGCTAGATTACAGGAATAGGAAAGAGAATAGAGAAGAATAGAGAAGAATAGAAAGAGAGATCGGGAAAAAGCTAAATGATCACGAGATGATGAAAAACAGTAAAGATTTAATTTATCGTTGGAAAACTTTTTTTTTAACAAGAAATGTATTATTACTCTCCATTTCTCAAATATAGTGTATTTTTTATACATTTCATGAAGATTAAAGAATTTTAAAAAATGCAAATATACTCACATTTAATATTTCATTTGAAAAGTCACATTGAAAACATTAAACGACATTCTTTGTAAAACAAAAATCAAAATCTTAAAACGAGATTCTTCATGAAACAAACGACATTCTTTGTAAAACAAAAATCAAAATCTTAAAATGAGATTCTTCATGAAACAGAGGGAGTAGTAATTTGCCTAATTTCAGTAAAAAAATGCTAATAATTAATTATAGTGACCGATTTGTGTTATTATCGTCTATATGTCATCATTCGAATTTAATATGTATAATTCATGTTAATCAGATAGAAAATATGCTAACAGTTAATCATGTAGCCTAGTAATTTGATTTTTTTCATCTTGGTTTTCGAGTTGAGTTTGGTTTGGTTTTAAAGAAAAAAAGTAACATAAATATAAAAGATATTTAGTAACTAATATTATACTTATGTGAAATGATTTCTATCGATCTTTGTTACAGGGCCTGGCTGTTCATCCATTGGAGGAGGAGCTTTTACAGAGTTGGGTCCATTTTACCCAACCGGAGATGGTCTTGGCCTTCGGAGAAATTCCAATTCTTGGAACAAAGGTCTCTCTCCCTCTCTCTCTCTTTTTATATCTTTCAACAAGGACAAAGTTTGTTAACTTAAAATATTGTGATGTAGCCTCAAATCTGTTGTTTGTGGATTCACCGGCTGGAGTAGGATGGTCTTATTCGAACACAACTTCTGAGTACACCACTGGCGATGAATCCACCGGTATTATATAATCGTTCAAATGATTAAAATCATCTTTTGTCATCATCAATACTCAATGAAGTTTTTAATAAAAGACTTTCTTGAATTTTGTTTTCTTTATTAGCCAGGGATATGCTGGTGTTCATGTTAAGATGGTTAGAAAAGTTTCCAGAATTCAAGACTCGAAACCTCTTTCTCGCCGGCGAAAGCTACGCTGGACACTATATACCTCAACTAGCTGATGATATACTCAAATACAACGCACGACGCTCAAATAGATTCAAGTTCAATCTCAAAGGCATTGCGGTAAGCAATAAGAACTATACTACTAAATATATATATATATATATATATATAATAAATGAAATCTCTGTTTTTGCTGGCTCTGTTTTTGATTGATTCCTCTGTTTTTGATCAGATCGGGAATCCGCTTTTGAAGCTTGACCGGGATGTTCCTGCCATGTATGAGTACCTCACTGTCATGAGCCAATGCGACTTTGAAAATTATTCATTCTCAAGTGCACACAACATAAGTAAACCTTGTGAAAACGCAATGAATGAAGCTGGAACCATTATCACTCAATATGTCAATTTCTACGACATCCTCCTTGACGTTTGCTACCCGACCCTCTTCGAGCAAGAGTTGAGACTCAAGAAAATGGTAAGAAAAGAAACAAGTTAGCCTCAAGACTTCTACTATTTGGTTGCATTTACATTTACATATTATTATATAATTTGTTTTTCTAAACGGACCCCATGAATAAAAAATAAAAAAAAATCTTCCTTGAATATATATATATATATAATTTCACATACATATAAATACGAAATATACTACTTATAAGCGTATGTAAAATTGTTTTTGTGTTTACATGTTATGATTCACAAACAAAAATAGAAAGAGAACCTCGTCTGAGTTTCAGAATTTTCTGCAAAACTGTTGGTTGAAGGCTGAATATTAAATATGTTTTCACATGAAAAATGCAAAATAAGGAAAAAAGTCGTCAGTTAAAACGGATAAGGTTTATTAACAGGGTCATGCCTACCATATAAATAATAAAACATTCGGTTAGGATCCTATTTTATATAATAAGAGCTCTTTTATCATAGATACTTAGTGGTGTATATTTGTTTTTTTTCAAAGTTATATTGTTCATAATCAAGTTGTGGGCCAAATACATTTTTAATTTCTTGTATTTGTCCATACTTTTTTTTTTCTTTTTTTCTTACAAATTAAATTTTTTTCATTTAAGTTTCTCCAACTATCCTTTTACAATTTTAAAAGTTCAGAAAATTATTATTCACAAAATTTATATTTAATTATCATAATTATATAGGCTTATTATTAAAAATATGAATTACAGTATTTTTAATCATAAAAATTATTATTTAAAAAGCTATATAGAGTACTATATGTTTTTGCCTAGGGTCCCAAAACCTCTAAGAACGTCTCTAAAGAATATATATAGAATAATAGTTTCTGCTAGTATCATCAATGCACCGCCATATATGTTCAAACTGCATTGTTGACAACAATAAATCGGTTTGAAAATGTTTTTTAGGGTACACATATGAGTTTTGGGGTGGACGTGTGCATGAGCTATGAAGAGCAGTTGTATCTAACTCTTCCCGAGGTTCAAAAGGCTCTTCATGCTAACCGAACTCAACTTCCATATACATGGTCTATGTGCAGCAGGTATAAACTTTGAACAATCTCTTATCTCAAGCTCATAATTAATTTATTAACTCCAAGTTAATATTTTCACCCTCACAGCCTCGTGAAGTACAATGATAATGATGGGAACACCAACATGCAGAGCAAAGTCCCTGTTTGGGTCTTCAGGTAAATCGATTTATTTAGATCTTTTGTTAGTTTTGTAAAAATTTTAAAACTTTTTCTTGAAATCGAAAAATGCAGTGGGGATGAAGATTCTGTAATTCCACTTCTTGGTTCGAGGACTTTGGTACGAGAACTTGCAGAAGATCTCAACTTCAAAACCACAGTTCCATATGGAGCTTGGTTCCACAAAGGACAGGTTTGTACAACATAATTAGAAACACTATTTAAGTATGGTCTGCTCTTGGTTTGAGGATTCAAGTTTTAGTTTGATTTGATTTTCTCCGATTTCGGTTTGGCTATGTGAAGAGTAAGTAATAAGTTATATCCAGTCTGAAAAGTAATTGTTTTTGTTTTCATATAAAAAAGTACTAAAATACACTTTACTTCAAATATTAGTTTATAATGAATTCGATTTTATTCGACTATATTCGATTCGATTTTGCTAAATTCGGTTTTTGTTTGGTTTGTTCGATGTAAAAATATTATTATGGTTCAGTTTCAAAAATGTTTGGCTCACCTTCATTTAAAAAAAAAATCAGTTCAGTTTGGTACTTGTTTCTACTATTAATTGCAAACTTGTTGAATGAGGTAGGTCGGCGGATGGGTAATAGAGTATGAGAATCTACTAACATTCGCAACAGTGAGAGGAGCGGCTCATATGGTGCCTTATGCGCAGCCTTCACGAGCTCTGCATTTGTTCAACAGTTTTGTGCTTGGCCGGAGATTGCCAAAGGAATCGCCTCCTGATCTTCACGATTGAAGAGGAAGGCTTCTCTTTGGTACTTTTTGGAGGTTTTGTTTTTTGTTTTCTCATATTTTTTCTTCTAGTTTTTCTTGGTGTGTTTTATTTCTAGAATCGGTTACGTTGTTTCGGTTGAAAGCAATTTATTGAATAACATCATAATATAAATGATGTATTGTCATAAAGGTTTCTACAAAAGAAACATTATAGAGCTCTCGATTCTCTTAGTTTGAAAAATCAACGTTGGAATATAAAAAGGGAAGAAACAAGAGAAAGTTTTTAGGCGTTCAAGTTTCAACGTATTGGTGTGTGCCATGGCAACATCGACATCTCGCCTGGAATTGGTACTAGGACTTTTGACAATTACACGAAGATAAATTGAAGAATACTCACTAAGATAACCTTTTGCTGAATGATAGTGTTACTCAATCGAGTTTTTAATTTGTAAAACTCTTATGCAGCCCTGACCAACAATAATTCGAGCTTTTAGGGCCAAAAAAGTCTTTTTGTTGGGCCGTAGGCCCCTTACTATATATATACTGTACACTAAAGTTTGTATTAGAATTGTTTGGGCCTTTTTCTAAAATTATTTGTAGCATACAGGTTCTAATTTACACTTCATATTAAAAACATATATTAACTTTTTGTTTTCACAAAACAGGCCGGGCTTATATATGACTTTTTTTCTTTCTTAAATCGTGATGGCCCTTGTGGCAGCACACCTCTGCCCTTTCCACTTGGGTCAGACCTTTATCTATACTATGGAAGTGTACAAAAAGGCTTTGTAGAGGCCAATTGGTTAGGACTGTTACTTTAGGCTTTCGCTGTAGGAATTTTGACAATAGAGACTTTGGCTGTAGAGATTTTGGGGCCGATTGGTTATGATTGTTACTTTAGGCTTTCGCTGTAGGCTTTTGGCTATAGAAATTTTGACAATAGAGACTTTGGCTGTAGAGACTTAGGCTGTAGAAGTTGTTGCTGTATAATAAGTTTGATTGGTAACAAAAAACTATAGAAACTATGACTTTAAATATTTTTAAAAGTTTGATTGGTAACAAAACTGTAAACTGATAAATATATTTTATTATACCATATTTAAATAAATAAATATATTTTATTATACCATATTTAAATAAAAATAATGACATAAACTGATAAATAAATTTTATTAATAGTAGAAATTTTGGAAACAAAATAAAAAACTCATAAATAACTATTAGTAACCAAAAATTTCCATCTGGTCTTGCTTCGGGAGCTTCCGAATTATGAAGATAAATATTGTAAAAATACTCGAAATCAAATTAAATAAAATAACTACCGCAAAGTAGCCCACATAGTGTAAGCTATCTCGTCACTAACACCTTCCATGTATTCTCTAGAACTAAGCTCTTCTTCCTCATATGCGGCTGCATGTTCGTTTGGATGTTCTTGAGGTGACTGAAAATCAGGATCTGCAATCTTTGACTTGTGAATAAAATTATGGAGGGCTATCGTCGCCACCACAACTTTTCGCATCGTAGAGATATCATATCTTGCTTCATCTTTTAGAATTCGCCACTTTCCTTTCCATACATCAAAAGTTCTCTCAATATTAGATCGAAGTGATGAGTGACGACGATTGAACATTTCCCGTAGTATGTTGTAGGGTGTTGATCTGTAAAGAGTCTTTTCACGTGAAGAAATTCAAAAATAAAATTAAGAAAAGATGAACCTCAAATTCATTTGAGTTTTGAAGTATAATGAGGTTACAAGTGTAGAAGTGAGTGTGCATAAGCGAAATTTTGGGAGAGATTGGGTGGGTCAAAAGAGGCTTACATAGTTACATTGGCATGCTTGGAAAAAAATGTGTCAATAAAAAACGGTTGGAGGGATTAGGATTTCAGACAATTGATGAACTCAATCAGAGTCCAACGACCCACATGCCCGTTTGATCTCTGAAAAGTAGACTTGGACTTCCATATGTAACTATCTTAAAGATTTCTAACAAGATTTGGACTTTCGTGTGCGTTTTGGAGAATTCTCATTCATCTGCTTTTTCAATTATGACATTAACATCCGATATATTATATATTTTGGTATGATTTATAGAAAATTGAAAATATATTTTTGAAGATAAATTTTAGGTGATTAAGTCGAGATAAGTTTTTTTTTTTTTTCTCTTCTCTTAAGTTATCCACAAAATTGTACGTTTCGTTTGCTTCTAGAACGCAAAACCATCACGAACCCAAATTTGAATAACCTTTATCTTCCAAAGAATATACATTAAATATTTCGGATTTTTTTTATTTAACCAAACAAATGATACACACAAACATAATTAGAATATAAATAAAGATTTGCAATATTATGAATGAAGGCTCATTTACGAACGGGAAACGACAGATGATCCGACTGCACCGTCTTTCCTCATATCTTTCTTGATCGCGTCTTCGATCTGAACATCATCTTCAACTGATAACAGCACAGATTTTTTTCCATTAGGTCCCTCAACTATAGCTTCCTTCATCTTAAAGTGCTCATCCACACGAACCGCCTCAGTTTTCTCACAGTGCTTCTTGGATCTCTTCTTGATGAGGAACCAGATGACAAACGCTAGAAATGCCAGGAACATGACGCAACCCAAAGATACAAACACCACTACAACAACAGTAGTGTTATGGTCTGGAGTTGGTGTGGGGCGGTAGACTGCGTTCGTGGAGGCCATTGTGTTTGATGTGTGAGGCTGAGGATTTGTTGGGGTGGGATAGTTTGATGAAGATGAAGATTCAGGTGGCTTATTTGTAGGATGGAATGAGAACAGTATGTTGCTGCTAAGTTTTTAATGACTTGGCTCCTATCCTAAGGTTTTGTTTGCTTGCTGTTTTTGTTAAGCTAACCTAGAAAAAAAAAATTAAAGATAGAGTAAAAGCCAAGAAAAATAGGCTCGCAATATATCTGATTTTGTTGGTTAAAGTACTCCAAAAATATGAGAATTTGATGAGGTAAAACTCCTTGATATCGATCTACAACTTCTGAATTTCACCTTTGGTATGTTGGTCCTACCTTCCGTATAGAATCTAGAATACAATGAATGGAGGATGAAGGTATTTACAGCGCTGGTGGATGATTTTTTGTTTTTTTTGTGTGAAAAATATTGTGATTATTTTATATATGTTTTTGTAGTTGTTTGTTTAATATATATATATATAGAATTTAATTAGTGTATACTTTTAATCCAACATCTAATTTGTTCGTTTTTACTTTATGCTGATTGCTGAAGCATGTCAACCATGAATTAAAAATGATTTATTATTAGCTAAGATATAAAACTTTAATCAGTATAAATAAAGATTTTACATAGCTACAAAAACTTTTTAAAAAAGACCTTTGTTTTTCATTAATTTTAGTATATAAGTATACAATTAGACAACAAATGACACATTAGTAACTTTTAATTTAACTTTAAGCAATATTTTTCTTAGATGTTCCGAATTTGGTCAAAGCAGTAAAACATATTTGCATAAACAAAAAAAACATTGTAGAAAAACATTAATAAGATTTTTCTTAGATATTCATATTCCGAATCTGGTAAACTAGGTAAACAATATTTGCGTAAAAAAAAATCCATTGTAGAGAAACGTTAATAAGATTTTATTTGATTTAATTTGTAGTTTGAAGGTATAACAACTCAAACACAAAATTTTTATCAACCTTTAAACTCTAATCATCCAATTCCAAAATACAAAATAAATTATAGAAATTTTGATAAAAGAAATTAAATTTGACCTCTTATTCCTAAAAAGCCTAACCTCCAACAAGATGATGGATTTGAGACCAATTAGTCTATGGTCGGTAATGTATAAGATTGTATCACGAGTCATGAGCTCGAGGCCGAAGAGATTTCTTCCAAAAATTGTCTCGGAGACTCAAGGAGCTTTTGTATCCGGGTGGTTGATTTCCGATCATATTTTTATAGCTCATGAGATGGTCCATGCCTTGAGAGCCAACACAAGAGATGCAACGAGGATTTTATTGCTCTTAAGACAGATATGTCGAAAGCATATGACTGAGTGGAGTGGATCTTCTTGGAGGAACTGTTCCTACGGTTGGGATTTGATAGGAAGTGGGTGGACCGATGGTGTAACATAAGTCTGTTTGCAGGGTAATATAAACTGTTAAAAGATATATGTCAACCATCAAGATTGATACGATAAGGAAAGCAGAACTTCCCACCAAGGTTTTTCTTTACGCTGCCTCTCTTCTTTGTTTTTAAATCCCACACAGAAAAGAAACAAAAAAAGTAGTTTAAATTTGTATTTTCATAACATGCTGCAGCTGAAATTTCATGCAGAAATATGCATACGTATATATATAGCAAAAAATGTTGATGATAGGGTTTCGACATTGACGGTGGAGAAAGCTAATCTGAATCGGCTCGAGAGGTATGTCATTTATAAACAACAAACAAAATAAAGTTCTTTGAATTTTGCTGCATAGACTTAGCTCACGTTTTAAAATCTACATGTTGGGACACTATATACAAAAAATTTAAAACCTTTTATAACCACTAAGTTAGGGTTAGAAATTCTATGTTGGATTATTATTTTGTTACAAGTACTGTAGTTCTTAATTTTTCTTTTTAAAAAATTGTAATTTACTAAAAATGTTTTTGTTTATAAACACAAATCTATGTTTATTTGTCTAAACAACTTAATACAATACGTCAAAAAAAAAACAACTTAATACAATATTTGATAAAGGATATAAGTTCTTACGAGAGAAAATTTAACAACCGACTTAAAGAAACATAGATTTGTGTTGTTAACCTGAACATGAAAGAGGCACAAGATAAGCTGAGCTCTAAGTACTCAAAAGGAAGAGATCATAAGTGATTTAGGCTGTAAAGTTTGAAGAACATGCTGAGTTCTAGAAGCTTAAACCGCATTGAATTTGAGGCTATTAAGGTGGTTGGGGTTGGTGGCTGGTTGTAATATGAGATAACATATTATTTCGGGAAGGCTAATCTTGTTGCTGACTTTTTAAGCGGACTACATGCATTTAAAATTCAGAAGAGGATGTTGAGATCCTTCTGAGCATTGGTCATGCCATGCGGTTGTGGTTGGTGTCCACTGAATTAGAACTTTTGGATGTTTCTTTTAGTCCAGGAACTACCAAGGTGTACCATGTTCTAAAAAGGTACTATTTGTGGGTAGAGATGAAGAAGATGTCGTCAGTTGGGTATCAGGCTGTGATACGTGCCAAATTGGGGAAGGCGGAGCATCAAGTCCGAGTGGCTTGCTGGGGAATTATTCATTCCCGAGTGAAAATAAGAATTGAGCATGATAGTTTCTTAGGAGGTTTTGCTAAGTTTGTGTGTGCTATTTTGGGGTGGTCATAGGTTTGACCCCTTGAGTTTAGCAAATTTTACGTACATTAATAGTTACCAGACTAGTATCAGTATAGCACCATTTGAGGCTCTCTATGGTAGGCCATGCAGGACACCGCTGCGCTAGACTCAAGTGGAGGAGAGGAGTTTGCTAGGAGCCGATTTTGTGCAGGAGACTACGGAGAAGATCTGTGTTGTTAACCTGAACATGAAAGAGGCACAAGATAGGTAGAAAATCTACGCTAACAAGCGTAGAAAGGAGTTGGAGTTTACTATGGGAGATATAGTGTATATCAAGATAGCCATGCTGAGAGGCCAAACAGGTCTATTTCTGAGACTAAGCTGAGTCCTTGGTATATGGGTAATGTTAGGGTGTTAGAGTGTATCAGGCCGGTTGCTTATAGACTGGAGTTGCCAGAGACGATGGAGGCATTTCATAAAGTGTTCCACGTTTTAAAGCTGAAGAAGTGCCTGTATAAGGATGATCGGATGATGGCTAAGATTCTATCTGATCTTCTGCTGAGTATGATCGTAGAGACGAGGCCTCTGGAGGTACTGACCGTAGAGTCAGGCTGATTAGGAGGAAGCAAGTTCCAGAGATGAAGATCTTGTGGGACTGCAGTGGAGCAGTGGAGGAGACTTGGGAACCAAAAGCGAAGATAAAGCGGAAGTTTCCCAAGTGGTTCGGAAAGCTGGAGACTTAGCTGGAGTCCCAGTGCTGTTTTGCTGAGTTGTTGTAATTTCTTGTTGTTTAAGCTGTTGTACTCGTTTTGGTTTGCTGAAACTTATAACGATATACGGTTTTACCTTTTATTCAATAATAAAGAGGAGTTTTTATTGAATATGTTGTGCTCTTGAGTTGTTTATACTTAGTTCGGTTGTGAGGATCATGCCGTATTGATCCTAGTACTTGGTTTGGCTGATTAGGACTCGTCCTAATGCTATTTGATGGGGTTTGGTGTTGTGGAATCTTATCGCTGTGTGGTATTTACCGGTCGGGTTTCTGTGTGATTCCTGATGCTGTCTCGGTAAGCCACTAGAGATCTTAGGATCTTGCTGGACTTGTTGATCAGGTCACGCTGGACTCCGAGATGCTTGTCATGGTTACTGCGCTGAGCTGTTCTGGGGATCCGGTAGGTGTAGTTTATTCAAACCAAGTAGGGTCTTATGGTATAGGATTCTAAGAGTATTTAAACTAAGTATAGACAATGCAGTGTGAAGTTATAGCCGAAAGGCTATGCTGTGTTATGCTAATAGCCGAAAGGGTATGCTGTATTGTGTTGTGTTGATAACCAAAAGGCCATGAGGCTATGTGTTCTTGGGTGTAGTTATGTTGAATCGTGCTGTTGGATGTAGTCTATGTTGGGCCGTGTCGTTGACATTGAATTATGCTGAGTCGTGATGTGGTTGTGGAGTTATGCAAAATGAAAATGCTAGTCGTTGAGTGTAATAAGCTGTTGATCGAAGCAGTAGTCAAGATCATATTGAGCCTGGAGAACGGTTTATCCTAATTATATCGATCTACCCAAAGTTGTTATTGGTTGCGACTGATATTGTGGGTAATAATATTTACATTGGATATTCTAAGGATAGGAATACGGTGTGCTGAGATGTTGCTGAGTCGAATCAGTTGTGCTTGTCTAACCTTGCGAGGTTAGGTTGTTGGGAATTAGAGAGCCTGAATGGTTTTTGGTTGCTGAAAGAGAGAATATATGATTTTCTTGGAAGGTGGACTCTCCATCATTCAAAGGAAAGGTGGTTATGAGAATGAGGGTACGAACCGTGAGCTGAGTAGCTTGGAGACGAACAAATTAATGTCACTGGTGATATGAGCTATTTATTGAGCTGTATTGGCTCGTGTTTGCCAAGAGAAAGAAACCGATGTAAGGTTGGTAGATGGGTCCCTTTTTAGTAGGGGATTAGAGTTGTCAGATTCGAGGACGAATCTATGTTAGTGGGGAGAGTTGTAACACCCGTGTTCCGAGAATAGAATCATGAGAGTTATGTAATCGGAATTAGAGAGTGAAATGGTTTAATTCCAACTTTTGGGTTAGGAAGTTGGTTATTGAGTTACTATTAAACCAAAAGAGAAAAATTAATTATTCTTGGTTTAATTTAAATGAACCGGCTAATCCTAATCCTATTTAAAGATGAATTAGGAGAAACCCTAGTTCTTTTTCTGAGGATTTTCGTGGCCTCCTATAGAGGAGAGAAGATGCTGAGCTTTTGGTTGTGTTGAAAAGAAGCTTACACATGAAGGAGATGTAGACAGATCTGACATGTTGTAGTGGAACAGAGGTTCGACTTAGCAGATCGTTTCTAAAGGTAACAAAAATTTATGCAGTTGTAGCTAAGCCTTAGATCTAGATATAGCAATTTTCGGAGTTGAATTTGAGTTATTATTCTAAAAGTTATTCGCGTTTTCGTGAGGTTTTCTGTTTCAGACGCGATTTAGACCAACTTGGATTCAAAGAAGAGATAGCGACTTCATCTATGGACGGATTATCACGAAATTTTGAGGATACCTTCAGGACATCTAGATGTTGAGTTTCAACGGTGCAGATTGGTTTTGGACGGTTAGATTTGGATTTGTGACTCTATATTTGAGGCTGCTTGTTTCTGTTATTTTTCCAAATGGTTATTTTGGTTAGTTGAGTTGGTTTATTCCATGTTGTTAGGTTGTGGTTTAAGTTGCTAGTTGTTAGTTGATGTCGAGAGAGTGCAGAAGAATTGCACAGAGTTTTTGGAAGTTTTGCTTTTGGCTAAGGTGAGTGCAGTACCGTGGTCGGACTGGACTTACAGGAATTTCTCGGTCTAATTTTGTGTGTTAGGATTTATTCCGTGTTACGTGTTGTTTGTTGAATTTAATTAAATTGGTGAATTTAAATTAAATTGCTGAATTTAATTGTTGTTTGTTGAATTTAATTAAATTGGTGAATTTAATTAAATTGCTGAATTTAATTGTTGTTTGTTGAGTTTAATTAAATTTTTGAATTTAATTGTTGATTGGTGAATTTAATTAAATTGCTGAATTTAATCTTGGATTGTTAAATTTAATTAAATGATTGAATTTAATTAAATTACTGAATTTAATTATTATTGATGAATTTAATTAATTAAGTTGTTGAATTTATCTAAACCACTGGAATTATTTAATTATTATTGTTGAATTTAATTATTGGTTGAAATTAATTCATTATCGATTTTAATTAATTGTCGGGTTGTGGCTTTGTTGTTGATTGAATCCTGAGCATATTATTATGCCAGAAATATTTTTGTAGTCGTCTGTCTATAATTGACCTAGTAGACGGGTTGATCGCCTCCTCAGTATTTATTAAATACTGACTGCGTCTATTCGTAATGGCGCAGGTAAAAATAAGATATCTTAGCTGAGCTCGTGGAACTGCGGTTGGAAGAGCGGATAAAATACCGGGGTGGTTTATTAGCTGTTTTAATTACTTAAGATTGTTGTGCGGTTGAACTATTAGGTTGTTAGATTTTAATTGCAAATTAATTGGTTAATAATTAATCGTGATTTAATTTCCTGATTAAAATTGGTCGTTAATTGAATAACGTCGCTGGGAGTTTTTATTATTTATGGAAATAATAAATGCTGTTTTTTTTAAAAAAAAAGGGTCGGAGTGTTTCAATTTTATATGAAAAGTGTTTACAGAATTTTATTCAGAAATATTTCAGTTTTTATATGAAAAATGTTTACAGAATTTTATTCAGAAATATTCCAACAGGAACGTCCGATAAAATTGGAACAATACAGAAAAGATAAGCATGACTATGCGCAAGGATGATACGCACAAATTGAAAAATTGTCCAAATTTATTTATTTAACAAAAAAAATCTTTATTCAGAGATATGTTATATTTTTATGTGAAAAAACCATTTCAACTTTTCTACATTTATCCCCGTCTAATTACTTTTATATTTAAACATTGTATATAAAAACAGAGATTTTTGAAAATAAGATAAAATTATGTAATTATTCTAACTACACAAAATTTTTTCACTCTTTTATATTACCAAATACATAAATTTTTTAATAAAAAGCAAACCGCGCCTAGCGCGGTTAAATCTCTAGTTATAATATAAAATATATTTATCAAATTAGCGCATGTCATGAGATTTCCCCTAGTTTTTAAGATGTACAAGTGTCAGCTTGTGCTGCGCTGACGTGACATCATCTATAATGTTACACGCGAGAGACCTCTTCTTACAACAAGAAAAAAACTACATTGAAATCATCATCTTCAAACTTATTGAGGTATTAGAAATTATAAATCCTAAAAACTAAATCGTCCATGCTATTTGTGTCATTCGAAATGTTTAAAGGCTTATTAAATAGTACACAAGTGAGATTCACATATACACAGTCACTAAAATTAAACTTCCATAATAATATCTATTAAGGAAATTAAATCGCAACAATAAAAAAAACACAAAATTAAACCAAGAAAATAAAATGGCAACAACAAATTTAAATCCATCACAACACTAGAGCTAAAATGTTCACAAAACAATTCTCATCTTGTAAATATTTTGTATCGATACATCGATAACTCCAAATTTTTCCTTTATTTTACCAAATAAAACCTCAAGTTTAGACTTAAATAGAATAGAATTTTAACTTCTAAACAAAACCCACAGAATCTCAAACCAGTTTGCACCCCTTGTTTCACCCCACGGTTTGTCTAACAAATACCTGCCAACCACCTAATTACCATTTTACCCTCATCACTCTCGTCTATTTAGTCCACAGTCCACAGTAGTAACCACTGTCAAAAACCTCCAAAAGTAAAGTAAAGTAAAGTAGAGTCTTCTCTCCTCTACCATCCAAATGCAAACGCACAAGTCTCTTCTCTCCCCCACCACCCAATGGCCCACACGAATGCCATCTCTCGCCCCTCGGTCATACCGACCGGCCAAGATCTCGGCGGTGGCAGCTCCGGTGAGGCCGGCATTGAAACACCAAAACAAGATCCACTCAATGCCACCGGAGAAAATGGAGGTTTTCAAATCCTTAGATGGATGGGCCACCGATCAAATCCTTCCTTTTCTCAAACCCGTTGACCAATGTTGGCAACCCGCTTCTTTCTTACCCGACCCGGCTTTACCCTTCTCCGAGTTCACCGACCAGGTATGTTATGTCCATCTCAATTATAATAAAGAGAATTTAACTGTACAAAGCATGGAAAAGAGTTTAAATTTTTTACTGTAAACTAGTGTCAAGTCCGTACAATGTACAAAGCATGGAAAAATTATTTAAAAATTTTACAATTCTTTTTTATATAATTATTTCATAAAATGGGAGTGTGGACGATTTTAATCAAAGGCACTTACACCATATCTAAATGTAAAACTATTTATAAATTAGTAGTAAAAGTACGGTAGATTTGTAAATGGTTGAAAATATGAATACAGTTTTACATGTGCATGGTTGTTGTTTAAATTCATATCGAGAAAAACTAAATTTAGATTGTCCAAATAAATATGATACCTTACATAAAAATAAACTATTTATCAATTAATACTCCATTTTAATTTTTAAATGTGGTGAAAGTGTAATTATTTTGGAGGGTAGTAGATTTTTATTATTCCTATAAACCTTTAAAATAAAACATGAAATAATGAAGAATTAAAAAAGGCAATAAATGAAAGATGTTTATAATCGTAGGTACGTGAGCTGAGGGAAAGAACGGAGTCACTGCCGGACGAATACTTCGTGGTATTGGTTGGAGATATGATAACAGAGGACGCGTTACCGACTTATCAGACGATGATCAACACACTTGACGGCGTAAGAGACGAGACTGGTGCGAGTGAGAGCGCGTGGGCCACTTGGACACGCGCGTGGACGGCCGAGGAGAATCGTCATGGTGATTTGTTGCGGACTTACTTGTACTTATCTGGTCGAGTAGATATGCTTATGGTCGAACGCACCGTCCAGCATCTCATCAGCTCCGGCATGGTCAGTTCTTTTTACTATATGTCTTTTTATGATGAAAAAAATGCTTACAATAAAAAAAAAATGCTTACATTTCGGAGGTGATTAATTAATTGAAGTTCTTTGATTTATTATATCATTTTTGTTAATTAGAGGTGTAATCATGCATATGTTTTGATTTTGGGTTTTTTACTTTCTTTTTCCTGATTTTAGTTTTATGGAAAATTGGAAACCGAAATTTAAATTATAGTTTGGTTTCTTTTAGCTTATCTTAAAGTAAATTGAATAGTTTTGGTTAAGTTTTTATTAAAAAAAAAACAAAAAACTACCTGCCATTAGGGGTGGGCACGGATCGGATATCCGGAATTTTTAGGGTATCCGAATCCGGATCCGGATCCGTCAATATCCGTGGATATCCGGATCCAATCCGGATCCGCCAAAAATAGCTTAAAATCTTAAAATAATAATATAAATTTATTAAAAATAAATTAAAAAATAAAAATATCATATAAAATATTTTAAATTAATTTTTATAAACATTTTTGAACATATTTACTATGTAAGATTTTAAAAATACACAAAAAATTCAAATAAAATTTATTTTTGTGATATTTTACATCAAATTCAAGCTATTATATAGTATATATATAAATATTATACATTCATTTTAAATAAAAACTATACATAAAACGGATCCGAATATCTGAATTTTTAAAATAAAATATCCGGATCCGGATCTGGACACCACGGATATCCAGTTTTTCAGATCGGATCGGAGCGGATCCCGGATCGGATCGAAGCGGATCCCGGATCGGATCTCGGATCCCGGATATTTTGCCCACCCTTACCTGCCATTTGGTTTGTTTCGAATTGGTATATGATGCAAATTTGTTTTTTTTTGGTTTGAATTAGTTTGGACTTAGAATTAAATAAAAACAAACTTAAAATCTACTTTATTTACTAACATATTTTATGATATTTTCATAAATTCTGATTTTTTTTCCGATCAGTTTAGTTCGCTTACACCAAAAGTTAGCTTTCGGTTGGTTTATGTTTCTTTTTTAAATAAACATATTTCGATCTTAATATTTTGGTTTGGTTGGTCCGGATTAGGTTTATACCATCCATAACTTTTTATTTTGGTAATTGTAGGATCCAGGAACTGAGAACAACCCATACTTGGGTTTCGTGTACACATCATTCCAAGAGCGAGCTACCTTCGTGTCTCACGGCAACACCGCACCACTAGCCAAGGATGCCGGAGATCCTATCCTTGCTCGAATCTGCGGTACCATTGCAGCGGACGAGAAGCGCCACGAGAAGGCTTACTCAAGCATAGTTGAAAAGCTCCTCGAGATCGACCCGAACGGCGCAGTCTCAGCCATCGCCGACATGATGCGGAAGAAGATCACAATGCCGGCTCATCTTATGACAGATGGTCGAGACCCGATGCTTTTCGAACATTTCTCCGCCGTGGCTCAACGGCTAGGGGTTTACACGGCGGATGATTACGCTGACATTTTGGAGTTTTTGGTTGGACGGTGGAGATTGGAGAAGCTAGAAGGATTGACGGCTGAGGGTCAACGTGCACAGGAGTACGTGTGTGGGTTAGCACAGAGAATCAGAAAGCTTCAAGAGCGTGCAGATGAGAGAGCTAAGAAGCTTAAGAAGCCTCATGAGGTTAGCTTTAGTTGGATCTTCAACAAGCAGATTAGGCTGTAAAATCTTGAAAAATATCAAACTTTTCCTTCTTTCTTTTTTTTTTCCGGTTTTTGTTTCTCGCAAATGAAAATCTTTGTTCTACTTTAATATCCAAAATTTAGTTAAGTTTCTATTTATTTTAATTGGTTTCCAATTTGTGTGATTTTTACGATGGTTTGATAAATGGTTCTTCAATCCGGACAAACCGAGCTAATTCGATTCGGAACTAAATAATTGACCTAAATAACCGACCCACAATTTTAATATAGTATAAATGGATACATTGTTCTGTATTCAAAGTAAACCTAATCCGAATTTAAATCCAACAAAAACAAAGTATCTAAAATCTGATTATACATTTTAATTAAAATTAAGGATAAATTTAATCAAAACTCAAATCCTATATGGATACTACAAATCATGTTTTACTTTTGATATTATTGTTCTTACGTCTTAACAGAAAACAAGGCAAAAGAGAAGGAAAAAAAAAAAAAAACTGAACCAAAATATGGATTGAAACTCTTCCGTTCAACCAAAAGAACAAAGTTATGATCTGAAAAAGGGCAAAGAAATAATCCAATCCAAGAGTAAGAAATTTTTATATCCGACTATATTATATATAAATTAAGAGGAAACAGAACACACTAATAATCTATTTGCTGATGTCTCAGAAAAAAAAATCTCTTTGCTTCATGCCCAAGTAACTCTTGAGTCATTCTTACGTACTTAGTGCTCTATTCATTCGTCACAATTGGCTCGATCGGAGGGAACTGGACTTTCAACAACAATGTCAGAACTCCTTTGAACCCATCAAAATTCCTCGAGACATAAGAAATCATGTCTTTGATCATAAACTGAGCATCATCCTCTTCGACTCCAACTGCTTTCAGGAAATAATTAAGTTCTTGTTTCTTCAGAGGTTCGTGGAATGAACTCTTTATGGGATCATACTCATATTGGTGTATCTCTGTCTCGACTTTGATTGTCAAGTCTTCCGCGTCTGGTTCTTGTTGGAGACGGTGATCAATTTTGTAACCAAGAAGAGGGACTGGATTGTTCGTCATAGGTTATAACTACGGAGTAATTGAAATCTGTTTGCTTCCTTTCGCTTTTTATAATGATGTCTCGGATATAAGATGTTTCCTTTTCTGTGAATTGCCTTTATTATTATTATTGTTATTATTTTTGATAAAAATTTATTTGCATTAAATTAAATAAGGAGCCAAAGCAGGCCATTGTATTTTGCAATAGTTTTGACTTATGATGCTAATAAAAATTCCATAGATCTTGAAATGCTCCGACTGTTTTTTTTTTTTAAACATAAATAATAAAAACCCCTAATGACGTTATTCAATTAACAGCCAATTTTAACCAGCAAATTAAATCATGATTAATTATTAATCAATTAATTCACAATTAAAATCTAACAACCTAACAGTTCAATGGTACTATAATTTTAAGTAATTAAAACAGCAAAATAAACCACCCTAGTATGTCATCCGCTCTCCCAGCCGCCGTTCCACGAGCTCAACTAAGATACCTTATCTTTACCTGCGTCATTACGAATAGACGCATTCAGTATTTAATAAATACTGAGGAGGCGATCAACCCGTCTTCTAGGTCAATTATAGACAGACGACTACAGAAATATTCCCAGCATAATAATATGTTCGAGATTCAACCAACAACAAAGAAACAACCCGACAATTAATTAAAATCAACAATTAATTAATTTCAACCAATAGCCACTAATTCCAGTAATTTAATTAAATTCAACAACTTAATTTAATTCAACAACTTAATTAATTTTAACAATTAATTAAATTCAGCAACAAAAATTTAATTCAGCAATTTAATTTATTTCAGTAATTCAATTAAATTCAACCATTTAATTAAATTTAACAACCCAAGATTAAATTCCGAAATTTAATTAAATTCTGCAATTTAATTAAATTTCGCAATTTAATTAAATTTACCAATTTAATTAAATTCAACAAACAACAATTAAATTCAGAAATTTAGTTAAATTCAATCAACAACAATTAAATTCAACTACAACAAAGAAATTCAGCAATTAATTAAATTCAACAATTTAATTAATTCTGCGATTAATTACATTCAACAAACAACACGCAGCACGAAATAAATCATAACACACAAAATTAGATCGAGAAATTCCCGTAAGTCCAGTCCGACCACGGTACTGCACTCACCTTAGCCAAAAGCAAAACATCCAAAAACTCTGTGCAACTCCTCTGCACTCTCCCGACATCAACTAACAGCTAGCAACCTAAACCACAACCTAACAACATGGAATAAACCAACTCAACTAACCAAAACAACCATTTGGAAAAATAACAGAAACAAGCAGCCTCAAATATAGAGTCACAAATCCAGATCTAACCGTCCAAAACCAATCAGCACCGTTGAAACTCAACATCTAGATGTCTTGAAGCTATCCTCAAAATTTCGTGATGATCCATCCATAGAAGAACTCACGATCTCTCTTTGAATCGAAGTTGATCCAAATCGCGTCTGAAACAGAGAACCTCACGAAAACGCAAATAACTTTTAGAATAATAACTCAAATTCAACTCCGCAAATTGCTACATCTAGATCTAAGGCTTAGCTACAACTCCATAAATTTCGTTACCTTTGGAAACGATCTGCTAAATCGAACCTCTGTTTTACTACAACATGTCAGATCTGTCTGCATCTTCTTCATGTGCAAGCTTTTTTTTCAGCCACAACCAAAAGCTCAGCCTCTTCTCTCCTCTATAGGAGGCCACGAAAATTCTCAGAAAATCAACTAGGGTTTTTTCTAATTCATTTTTAAATAGGATTAGGGCTAGCCGGTTCATTTAAATTAAACCAAGAATAATTAATTTTTCCCCTTTGGTTTAATAGTAACTCAATAACCAACCTCCTAACCTAAAAATTGGAATTAAATCATTTCACTCTTTAATTCCAAAAACATAACCCTCGGGATTCTATTCCCGGAACACAGGTGTTACAACTCTCCCCCACTAACATAGATTCGTCCTCGAATCTGACAACTCCAATCCCCAAGTAAAAAGGGACCCAACTACCAACCTTACATTAGTTTCTTTCTCTTGCAAACATCAGCCAACAAAGCTCAACACATAGATCATCTCACTAGTGACATTAATTTTTTCGTCTCCAAGCTACTCGGCTCACAATTCTACCCTCATTTTCATAACCACCTTTCCTTTGAATGATGGAGAGTCTACCTTTCTAAGAGAACCATATATTCTCTTTCAGCTACCAAGAACCATTTAGGCTCTCAAATTTCCCACCACCTAACCTCGCAAAGTTAGACAATCACAATTGATTCGACTCAGCAATATCTTAGTACACCGTATTTCTATCCTTAGAATATCCAACGTAAATATTCTTACCCACAATATCAGTCGCAACCAACAACAACTTTGGATAGGTCGATATAATTAAGATCGATCATTCCCCGGGCTCAACATGATCTTGACTACTACCTCGATCAACAACTTATTACACTCAACGAATAGCATTTTAGTTCTGCATAACTCCACAACCACATCACGACTCAGCATAATTCAATGTCAACGGCACGGCCTAACATAGACTACAGCCAACAACACGACTCAACATAACTACACCCAACAACACGGCTTAATCATAACTCCATGGTTAACGACACAACTTCACATAGCCCTCATGGCTAATAGCACAAACAACATAGCTTTTTGGCTATCAACACAACACAACTTAGCTTTTCGGCTACCAGCATAACATAGTATAACTTTTGGGTTATCAGCACAACACATTACAACCTTTTGGCTATTATCAGAACACATCATAACCTTTTGGTTATCAGCACAACACAACACAGCATAGCCTTTCGGCTATCAGCACAACTTCACATAGCCTTTCGAGTTTTCGTGATGATCCATCCATAGAAGAACTCACGACCTCTCTTTGAATCCAAGTTGATCCAAATCGCGTCTGAAACAGAGAACCTCACAAAAACGCGAATAACTTTTAGAATAATAACTCAAATTCAACTCCGCAAATTGCTACATCTAGATCTAAGGCTTAGCTACAACTCCATAAATTTTCGTTACCTTTGGAAACGATCTGCTAGGTCGAACCTCTGTTTTACTACAACATGTCAGATCTGTATGCATCTCCTTCATGTGCAAGCTTCTTTTTCAGCCACAACCAAAAGCTCAACCTCTTCTCTCCTCTATAGGAGGCCACGAAAATTCTCAGAAAATCAACTAGGGTTTCTTCTAATTCATCTTTAAATAGGATTAGAGTTAGACCGGTTTATTTAAATTAAATCAAAAATAATTAATTTCCCCCCTTTGGTTTAATAGTAACTCAATAACCAACCTCCTAACCTAAAAATTGGAATTAAATCATTTCACTATTTAATTCCGACAACATAACCCTCAGGACTCTATTCCCGGAACACGGGTGTTACAGATCTAATATGAACCAAAAAGTCGACTTTATATTATTGATCTCAACTTTGATATATTATGTATTTTGTGAACTAATCTTTAGCAACTGACACCAAATCCCAGATCACATGGAGGTTTCTTTCACATCCCAAAATGATCGATTAAGAATCAAATAATGTCTAACCCACGCCATCCATAAAGATACTGACATAGTGAAAACATTTCATATAAGATCCAAACATCTAATATAGAGTGTGCTTACCGATAACCCTACTGTTGCAGCCTCCAATTCTAGTTTATTTTCCCACGGCCAGGTGTGAAAAGTGTTGACTTGGAGACGTTAATCCCCAGTCCTGATATCAGAGAAAAATTATCAAAAACTTCCAATGTTGTATGAAGAGAGTTCGGTGTTCTAGATGAGAACACCATACTATCATATGATAAGCTATAAGATGAGTATTGGGGATATACTTAGAATATATTTAGATAAGTGTAAATATATTATGATAAGGATAAAACCCTATTGTGATAAGGATTAGGAATAGTTAAGGAGGTGCTAAACTCTTATATAAATATCAATGTTGTGTGAATTAATAAAGACAAGCTAGTTTGATATCTAATTATACATGGTCTCAGAGCTAAGTTCTAAACAAAAATCCTAAAATTCTTTCTAAAAATCTTTTCAAAGTTTGAAAGTTCTTATTCGAATTCAAAGTTTGGGTTTGTGTTTAATCTCTTTGGTTAAGAGATCGTGTGTGTTCGAGTTCGAGCAAGTATTCATGATTGGTCTCCTAAGTTAAGAGATCAGATCGTGTGTTTCTCTTCGTGTCAAAGAGATTACATGTGGCATAAGTTATGTCCAGTGGTGCTCAAGATCCTCCGTTAGGCGCAGTGGTGCTTGTGTCGTATACTCCTTCTCCGTATACGTTGTCTAGTTCGGACAACCCAGGAGCCTTTATTTCTGCGGTGGTGCTCAATGGTGAAAATTACATCAAATGGGCAAAAGAGATGCGTAATGCGCTTCAAGCGAAGCGAAAAACAGGTTTTATCGATGGAACGATCTCGAAACCAGTCGATGATAGTCCAAATTTCGACAACTGGAAAACTGTGAACTCGATGATCATTAGTTGGATTCGCACTTCAATCGAATCAAAGGTAAAGTCCACAGTAACAAACTTTACAAGTGCTCATCAATTGTGGCTTGATCTTAAGGAACGTTTCTCAGTGGGAAACAATGTACTTGTTCATCAAATCAAGAGCAATCTTGCTTGTGTTGACAAGATGGACAACCGGTGGTTGAATATTATGGGCGGTTGTGTGTCCTTTGGGAAAACTTGTATAACTAGATTCCCCTTCCCGCATGTATCTGTGGCGCATGTGCTTGTGATGTATCTACAAAAATCACAACATCAGAAGAAGAGGAAAAGCTTCACCAATTTCTTATGGGCCTTGATAACTCTCGGTTTGGTAGTGTGTGTACCATGCTAGTTGGTATGGATCCTCTTCTCTCTCTTGGCGAAGCCTATTCTCGCGTAATTAGAGAAAAACAACCCATGAACCTTTGAAAATCAACATGAAGCTATTGGATTTGTTTCTCGTCGAGAGATGTCAAATGAATTTTCACCAAAATTAGACAGCTTGGTTTTGAAAAGTCCTAATCGTTCAAGTTCTCAACCGCAAGCGCTTATGCCTTCAGTTTCAGTTTCTTTGACACCACCGTCACCACAGTTTGGTCCCAATAAACGTGCAATTAAGCATAATGTGTTGCTATAGGACTATATCCTCTATAATGTCAATGCTTTTCCAAGTACTGAAACCCCCACTTGCTCACCGGCTCCACTTCTCAGTCCTCCATCACGGTCCAAGGTAACACTCTATCCCCTTTGATCGACTATATATCTGATGCTTCTTTTTGTCTTTAGGACATCGGACGTTCCTTGCTGCTATACAATCTAATGAGGGACCAAAACATTTTAATGAGGCAGTTCATATCAAAGTTTGGAACAACACAATGTCAAAAGAAATCGATGCACTAGAAGTGCAACATATGTGGGATCTGGTTGACTTACCATATAATACGGTTGCCATTGGTTGTCAATGGGTTACAGTATGTATCCTCTTGCGTCTTGTAACCGCAAATGAGTGGGAAATCTATCAAATAGTTGTTAACAATGCACTTTTTGATGGAGATCTAGATGAAGAAGTCTATATGAAGTTGCCTCCCGGTTTTCGTCATACACACCCGGGCAAAGTTTGTCGTCTTCAGAAATATCTTTATGGTCTTAAGTAAGCACCAAGTTGTTGGTTTAAGAAGTTGTTTGACACTTTGCTTTGTTTTGGGTTCATTCAATCCTATGATGATTACTCGTTGTTCTCCTACACACGTCATAATATCGACATACGTGTTCTTATCTATGTGGATGATATATTAATCACTGGTAATGATAGTTACATGCTTCAGAAGTTTAAAGAGTATTTAAGCCATTTTTTTCCATGAAAGATGAAACGCCCTGACCCATTTTTTTTTTTTTTAATATTCCCATAAATACTAAAAACCTGCAGCGGCAAAAATCAATTAATTAACTCAACCAAAAACAGCATTCAACGATTTATTATAACCAAATAAATTCGTAACGGCAATAACTAACGACCTAACGGTTTACGACAATTCAATAATAACAAAACAAACAACAGTAAATAAACAAAGCACAACCCTCCCAGTATGTCATCTTATCCCGCAGCCGCAGTCCCACGAGCTCCACTAGCAAACCCACCCGGATGTCTAACTACGTACTTCGAGTGGTTAACCACTTGCAACACAACTTTATACTAATTTACCCCAAAAATTAGCATAACAACAAAACGAGTCTTACCGTGGAACCTCTTACCGGCTGGAAAAGATGACATACCCCGAAACCCCACAACAAGAGATAATAAAGATATGACTAACAACAATCGAATGACACTCGATTCACAACATACAACCATTTCAGCACAGCAAGAAATCTAACAGTCCTAGAAACTCCGCTCTGATACCAAATTGAAACGACCCGTCCCGGAAACCATTAAACCAGGTCCGGTTTACTAACACAGAAAACGCGGGGAACAACAAATTTTAAAAACTTTTCTAACAACTTAGACAGTTTATTTATTAACTCCACCAATTAAATAAATAAATAAAGTCTAGCAACTTAGTGGAAGCAAAACACCAATTAAACCAGTCTAACAACTTAGCGGAAGCAAAATATCATACTACTACGTCTAACAATCGACATAAATAAAACAGCATAAATCACCCAGACTCTGGTCATGTCATCAATCCCCGCAGCCTTGGTCCCACGAGCTCCAGCTAACAATCCTTGTCTTTTCCCTTACCTGCGCCATTACGAAAAGACGCAGTCAATATTTAATAAATACTGAGGAGGCGATCAACCCGTCTACTAGGTCAATAACAGACAGGCGACTACAGAGTACTTCCCAGCATAATAATATGTTCGAGATTTGGCAAGCAGCAAAAACATCATTTAATTAAATTATTTTCACACTAAAATAATTAATTAAAAATCAACAAA
Organism: Cardamine occulta; assembly: GCA_028015245.1. NCBI lineage: Eukaryota > Viridiplantae > Streptophyta > Magnoliopsida > Brassicales > Brassicaceae > Cardamine > Cardamine occulta. The sequence continues at coordinate 7,598,807 of CM051364.1, forward strand.
GCAACAATTTAAATAAATTCAACGATTCAGCAATTTAATTATTTTTACACCACAAATAATCAATTAAATTCAACAAAACTACAACTTAATTACGGCAATTAAATTCAGCAATTCCCAGGATTTAATCAACTCACAATTAATTTTTTTTTTAACAGCACATCAAACACCAAAAATCACGGAAATAAACCTTACGCATAAATTAAACCAGGAAACCTCTATAAGTCCAGTCCGACCACGGTACTGCACTCACCTCGAAACCTTTGGGATATGTCCGGGGAAAAATATGACGTCTTCTGAAACTTCCGAAAATCATAAAGACCTATTTACCAAAAATACCCGGGACATAAATTATTAATATCTAATATAATAATATTAAATATAATATTAAAATATTATTATTTAATATTAAAATATTAAATCAAACCAAACTAAACTAATTAAACACTAATAATCAAAAAAGGACAAAAAAGGGAATGATTCACAAATCATCATCTTCTTCGTCTCCACCACTACACGATAACACGCCATTAACGACGTACATCACCACCACTCACTGCGTCACCTACACCAGAACCATCACCGACATCGCCACACCTGACCAAATCCTCATCATATCACCACCGTGAAGTGACTCACGCAACACCATCTCCGGTCAGCATCACATCCCCACGATGCGATACATCAATACTCAACTGATCTTGATAATCAAAAGATCTTGATAATCGAAAGATCTTGATAATCAAAAGATCTTGATAATCAGAAGCTCTGATCAACATGAACAACTACAATCAAGAGATCCTTACCGCGAAATTGGTGACGAAACGAAGCTCTCTACCCAGCACGCGCGATCCAAGCAACACGGAATGGCTAGGGTTTTCGAATGCAACACTCGGAGAGGGAGATATCCGTGTATACACATATATGTATAACAATTTCGAAATTTCCACCAACAGTCCTCCAATTCCTCTAGGTTTTTCCGAATTAACCCAAACTTCCCATTTTATCAAATTCTAATTCGATCAGTTTAACCCATAACTTTCTGAAATCACCAATTGGCCCCAAACTTCCAAAATTATCAATTAAACCCGCCTGCAACTCCTTGATTTAATCAAATCAACCCCTAACTTTCGAATTCAACAAATACACCCCTATTATTGGTTTGCGGATGTTACAAAAGATCTCGGCAAACTTCAGTATTTTCTCGGTATTGAAGTGAGTTAGGGCTCGGAGGGTATTTTCTTAACACAACGCAAGTATGCGTTAGATATCATCATGGATACATGTAATCTCGGTTCAACACCCGCACTTATACCTCTGGAACAAAACCATGGTTTGGCGCTTGATGATGGTCCGCTTCTTGCTGATCCGATGAAGTATAAACGTCTAGTTGGATGATTGATTTATCTCACTAATACACATTCAGAATTAATTTACTCCATTCGTGTATTGTCTCAAATTATGCAAACAGCCCGTGAGGCTCATTGGGATGCTGCTCTGCGCGTAGTTCGTTTCTTGAAAGGTTGCCCAAGTCAGGGCATAATGCTAAAAGCTGATGCGGATTTATTACTTACGGTGTCTTGTGACTCGGATTGGTCATCTTTTCCTTTAAAAAGTAAGTCCGACAAAGCATATGTTGTTTTGCTTGGAGGTTCTCCAATTTCTTGGAAAACTAAGAAGCGAGATATGGTGTCTCATTCATCTACTGAAGCCAAATATAGAGCTATTTCTGTTGCTCTTCGTGAAATAAAATGGTTGCATCGTTTGTTAGAAGGGTTAGATATCAAAAAAGCTGCGCCTACTCATCTTTGTTGTGAAAGTAAAGCAGCTATTCACATTTCGGCTAACCCGGTCTTCTATGAGCGTATAAAGCATATAGAGAATGATTGTCATGCAGTACATAATGCTGTCCATGACGCTATCATTGTAACACAACACGTTCGGACCAACGATCAGTTGACATATATTCTTACAAAGGCGTTGGGCCGACGTCAATTTGCTTATATCATGTCCAAGTTGGGCGTTCATAACCTTCACGATCCAACGTAAGGGGTAGTATTGGGGATATACTTAGAACATATTTAGATAAGTGTAAATATAGTATGATCGGGATAAAACCCTATTGTGATAAGGATTAGGAATAGTTAAGGAGGTGCTAAACTTTTGTATAAATATCAATGTTGTGTGAATTAATAAAGAAAAGCAAGTTTGATATCTAATTCTACAATGAGTGATTTTGATCTCCACACAGGATGTATGGTAGCATTTACACCCATCATTTTTCCTCCGTTGAGTAGTTTTAACAAGAAGTTATTGATAATAACATATAAATATGGAGATGGAGTGCAACCTTAATGACCGCTTGAAAAAATTCCTTCTAGTTCTTCATTTACAGAGTTTGAGAACGAGGTCGTAGAAACACACACATACACCCAACGTATGAACAACTCTAGATAGTTCATTTCATGAAGGTTAGTGACTATGAAGGGACTGTACCGTTTCAAAATCCTTCAATATATCTAGTTTGATGTCACAAGAAGATGACATAGAAGTCTTATAATATATCTAGTTTAATACCAATTCAGTTACCAGTAACACATTTTCCATCAACAAGCGTCTTTTGAGAACGCACACTGATTTGACTCTATTGCTGATTGCAAAGTTTTCTTGAGGCCACTGTGCTATAATTTTTGAGATCACCATGTGTAATAGATTACAACAGGCTATCAGCCTGAACTCACTCATTTGCTAGACACCCTCATGTTAGGTATAAGAGAAATTATTGTAGTATTCTTGCTCCTTGGCATGAACGCATTGATAAAGAAAGATTGAACAACTTTAATCAAGTCTTTACCAATTATCAATCATGCCGTTTTGTAAAACTCAATTGAATACCCATAAGGAATGGTGCCTTATCCTTCAGAACTGAGAACACTACCTCACAAATCTCTTCTGCCAAAACTGGTTTTACTAACTCGTTAGCTTCCTCATGTGAGCATCTATAATCAAGTAACTCCCTCAATACATCTACTATAACTTCCTCAAAGTTTTCAAGTTGATGTTGTAGGAATCGTTTGTAGTAATACATTGCAAATCCTCTCTTTGTTAACACCATTTTTGTTCTTCTGCTTCCTCCACTGAGAATGCTCTTTAGAAATAAATATTCAGAAAACCACTCAAATATTTTTGCTGCACTCGAGAACCAAAACTCACCGGTGAAGTGGAGATAATGGATCATTTGATAGCAAAAACCACACAAACTCTTTATTAAGGAAAAAAAAACTAGCACAAGGAAGAAGAGATTGGCAGAATTATAAGCTCGGATTCGAGAGCAGACACTTGGAGATTCGCTATTTGTTGGCCGTCATTGGCATTTTGTGTTTCGATCAGTTCAAGTCAGCTCTGTGTCAGTTATTGTACAAGATAGCACTAATGTTTCGGGAGGGAAAGTTATAGGGTGCTTGCAGTCCCATGGGATAATGAGTATATTCTCATAGATTGTTTACACATGTATAGTTTGAATGGTACGGATATAAGGAGCAATGAAGAGTTTGTTCATGGGATTCCAGAACATAATAAGATTTTTTATGTTGGTATATAGTACGAGAATTTTGTGTGCGTGTTTATGAGTTAAATACACAGAATAAAATCAAGAATATGCCATAAGAGATAAGATTAAGCAAGGAACATTTGTTTTTGATTCCTTTTAAACATAGTGTTAAAACTAATAAAATATGTGTAGGGTATTGCTATTTCTTCAGACTTGCTTGCAACATCATTGTCATTTTCATCAAATGTGTTCTCTTCCAATGTAATGTAGAAACCCCAGAGAGATACACAGTTTTCATCAGCTGTGTGACAACAACAGAGAAGAAACTTTTTGAGTTTGTGTCTTTAATATTGATGGGAAAGGGGTTCTTTCAGATGTATGAAGCTAACTATGATATAGTGTAAATGTGCCTTTCAATTGAAGATCTTTCTTATCTATATCATCATCATTAGGTATTGTGAATCTTCTGTTACCAGGAGATGTAGCAGCCATTGGAAGGTAAGGGTGTAAGAGAAAGCATTGACAGTACCTGCATCAATTAAATGGGGTTAATATGTCAAAGTTAGGATCTCATTACAACCTGAAGAATTTATTCAAGAATCAAGTGTAAGTCACTTGAAGTAGCTTGATATCAAGAGACCCAGTTTTCGGTTTGTAAATCATACATGTTAACTAGCCCATCCTGGAAAAAAGACAAGAGGAACGGGAAACAAGATTGCTTTGAATCTTTTCGGGTTTAGGGAAAGGAAGATCAACAATACTTGACCTCTTGTATAAGAATTAAGAATAGTTAAGGTGACGCTAAAGTCTTGTATAAATATCAATGTTATGTGAATTAATAAAGATAAGTTAGTTTGATATCTAATTCTACAATGAGTGAGTTTGATCTCCCCACAGAACGAATGGTAGCATTTACATCCATCATTGTTGCTCCGTTGAGTAGTTTTGACAAGAAGTTATTGATGATAAGATATAATTATGGAGATGGAGTGCAACCTTGACGACTACCACAAGCGCTTGAAAAAATCCTTCTAGGTCTCCATTTATAGAGTTTGAGAACAAGGTCGTAGAAACACACACATACACCCAATGTATGAACAACTCTTGATAGTTCATTGCATGAAGGTTAGTGACTATGAAGGGATACTATACCATTTCAAAATCCTTCAATATTTCTAGTTTGAGGTCACAAGAAGATGACATAGAAGTCTTATAATAGTTTTTTACCAATTCAATTACCAGTAACACATTTTCCAACAACAACCGTCCTTTGAGATGGCACACTGATTCGAATCTATTGCGTATTGCAAAGTTGTGTTGAAGCCACCGTACAAAATGTTTTGAGATCATCTTGTATAATTGATTACAACAGGCTATCAACCCGAACTCATTCATTTGCTAGACACCCTCATGTTAGGTATAAGAGAAATTATTGTAATATTCTTTCTCCTTGGCATGAACCCATTGATAAATACAGATTGAACAACTTTAACCAATTCTTTACCAATTATCGATCATGCCGTTTTGTAAAACTCAATTGGATACCCATAAGGAATGGGTGCCTTATCTTTTAGAACTGAGAACACTACCTCACAGATCTGTTCTGCCAAAACTGGTTTTACTAACTCGTTAGCTTCCTCATGTGAGCATATATAATCAAGTAACTCCCTCAGCTCATCTACTAAACTTCCTCAAATTTTTCAGGTTGATGTTGTTGGAATCTTCTGTAGTAATACAATGCAAATCCTCTCTTTGTTAGCGCCATTTTTGTTGTTGTTCTTCTTCTTCCTCCATTGAGAATGCTCTTCAGAAACAGATATTCAAAGAACCACTCAAATATTTTTGTGGCACTCGAGAATCAAAACTCATCGATGAAGTGGAGAAAATAGATCATTTGATAGCAAAAAGCAGCACAAGCTCTTTATTAAGGGAAAAAAAACTAGCACAAGCAAGAAGAGATTTGCAGAATTATAAGCTCGGATTCAAGAGCAGACACTTGGAGATTCGCTATTTGTTGGCCGTCATTGGAATTTTGTGTTTCGATCAGTTCAAGTCAGCTCTGTGTCAGTTATTGTACAAGATAGCGCTACTGTTTCGGGAGGGAAATTTATAGGGTGCTTTCAGTCCCATGGGATAATGAGTATATTCTCATAGATTGTTTACACGTGTATAGTTTGAATGGTATGGATTTAAGGAGCAATGAAGAGTTTGTTCATGGGATTCCAGAACAGAATAAGATTTTTTTTTTGGGATATAGTACGAGAATTTAGTGTGCGTGTTTCTGAGTTAAATACACAGAATAAAATCAAGAATATGCCATAAGAGATAAGCTTAAGCAAGGAACATTTGTTTTTTATTCCTTTTAAACATAGTGTTAAAACTAATAAAATATGTTTAGGGTATCACTATTTCTTCAGACTTGCTTGCAACATCATTGTCATTTTCATCAAATGTGTTCTCTTCCAATGTAACGTAGAAACTCCAGAGAGATACAAAGTTTTCATCAGCTGTGTGACAACAACAGAGAAGAAACTTTTTGACTTTTTGTCTTTAACACTGATGGAAGAGGGGTAGATGTATGAAGCTAATTATGGTTTAGTGTAAATGTTCCTTTCAATTGAAGATCTTTCTTATCTTCATCGTCATCTTAGGTATTGCGAATCTTCTGTGACCATAAGATGTAGCAGCCAGTGGAAGGTAAGGGTGGTAAGAGAAAGCATTGACAGTATCTGCATCAATTAAATAGGGGTAATATTTCAAAGTTAGGATCTCATTACGACTTGAAGAATTTATTCAAGAATCAAGTGTATGTCACCTGTAGCAGCTTGATATCAATAGACCCAGTTTCCGGTTTGTAAATCATACATGTGAACTAGCCTATCCTGGAAAAAAGACAAGAGGAATGAGAAACAAGATTGCTTTGAATCTTTTCGGGTTTAGGGAAAGGAAGATCAACACTACTTGACCTCTTGTATAAGGATTAGGAATAGTTAAGGAGGTGCTAAACTCTTGTATAAATATCAATGTTGTGTGAATTAATAAAGATAAGCTAGTTTGATATCTAATTCTACAATGAGTGAATTTGATCTCCCCACAGGACCAATGGTAGTATTTACATCCATAATTGTTGCTCCGTTGAGTAGTTTTGACAAGAAGTTATTGATGATAACATATTAATATGGAGATGGAGTGCAACCTTGACAAATACCACAAGCGCTTGAAAACAATCCTTCTAGTTCTCCATTTACAGAGTCTGAGAAGGAGGTCGTAGAAACACACACATACACTCAACGTATGAACAACTCTAGATAATTCATTGCATGAAGGTTAGTGACTATGAAGGGATACTGTACCGTTTCAAAATCTTTCAATATATCTAGTTTGATGTCACAAGAAGATGACATAGAAGTCTTATATTAGTTTTTTACCAATTCAGTTACGAGTAACATATTTTCCAACAACAACCATCCTTTGAGAACACACACTGATTCAGCTCTATTGCTTATTGCAAACTTGTCTTGAGGACACCATGCAATAATTTTTGAGATCACCTTGTATAATAGATTACAACAGGCTATCAGCCCGAACTCACTCATTTGCTAGACACCCTCATGTTAGGTATAAGAGAAATTATTGTAGTATTCGTGCTCCTTGGCATGAACCCATTGATAAAGAAAGATTGAACAACTTTAATCAAGTATTTACCAATTATCGATCATGCTGTTTTGTAAAACTCAATTGGGTTCCCATAAGGAATGGGTGCCTTATCCTTTAGAACTGAAAACACTACCTCACATATCTCTTCTGCCAAAACTGGTTTTACTAACTCGTTAGCTTCCTCATGTGAGCATATATAATCAAGTAACTCCCTCAGCTCATCTACTATAACTTCCTAAAATTTTTCCAGTTGATGTTGTAGGAATCTTCTGTAGAAATACATTGCCCCAACCTTATGTCCCACGTTTCTTCGAATCAATTAATAGATATACACTTTCTAATGTGTTAGTAAGTGATTTGTTTTTCAAGACTTTTTAATATAAAAACTGTTTCTAATATTATATATATAAGGGATATAATATGTGTGTAACTTAAAATATTATAAATAAATATAATATATATGTAATTCAAAATAATTAGTTAATTGAGGTAATTAAATTTTAGATTTTAGATTTTTATTTAGTTTATTAAGCGTTGGAATAAATATTTTGTTTAAAATATTTATAATATTTATATAATATAATATGTTGTATATAAATATATATGTATGTAGTTAGAAATAATTAGTTTATTTAGGTAATTACGAACAATTATGATAAGTATATAAGATATTTTGAAAAAGCCATGGGATATGGTATTAAAATTAAATCAAAATTAAATAAGAATATTAATGGTTAATTAAGGAAATAACAATGTGACAAATGATATATATCTAGTGGAAAAATTTATAATTAATCTAGTAATGTTTGGCTTGTTTTAAAAATTCTGTAAGAATCGATTTGGTGATGACACATAAGCAGTAGTGTCCGTAAATCACACGTCACTGCAATGTTATTTTTATAAGTGTCTCTCTCTAATAATATATAAAGGATGTGAAATGCGAACCTGAATAAGAAATATCCAATATTTCAGATTTATTCCATGCTTATTCAAACTCTCTCATGAAAACTTGATCCAACTAATACTCTTGAAATCTCGAATGCTCGCTGGAGGATAATGTGACATCACTACAAGAAATATTGCCATTATTAGCAGATGATTAATGCTATAATATGGTTTTGATAGCAATTTCATAAATGTTGTTTCTGCCGGAGCTATAATAGGATGACCATATACGATACTGTTTTTTTTTTCCTGCTATTAAATGTTAGTATTTAATAGCATTGTGAATATGCAATTATTTCATTTTTTGTAGCGTATTTCTTTTGCTATACTAATATATTATGTAGCTGTTTTAACTTGCTACTGATTCTTTTGTAACTATTTTTTCATGTTTTAATTTATTATTTAGTAGCTCTATCTTAAAATTATAATCTACTATGTTGTAGCAATTTTCTTTGGCTATTGCTTATTGTTTAGTAACTCTATTTTTAAATTATAACTCTATTTTTAAATTATAATCTACTATGATGTAGCTCTCTCATTTGGCTATATTCAGTATACAATATATAAAAAATATATATAGGATATTATATTATATTATATATATATATATATATATATATTTTCTCACACATTTGCAATAGAGCATGGTTCAACGATAAAAAAACTCCTCAATCATTAACATATAATACAAGTCTCAATTCATACGATACAAGTCTCAATTCATACACTACAAGTCTCATTCCAAGTCTTAACTACCATTACAATAACAAGTGCCACAATTGCTATAAGTTCCAATGCAACCAAAAGTAGAGAAGGCCTTCTTACATCAGCTTAAACGATGACTATTTTGTCCTTTGGCTAAGCTATAGTTGTATGAATTGCATCTTCCATGCACTCAATATAAGAAGAAGGCCTCCAAACAGATGCATAATGTACCTTCACTATATTAACCCAAATGCGAACTGCATGATTGTTTGAAGACCAACATCCTTCAGAAACTACCCTCTTCTTTCCGGTAATATCCATCAAGAAGCACTTCTGATTTTCCTTGACGCCAGCTTCTGGAGTGCTTTGCTGCAACGTTAACAAAATATTGTAATTAATAAAGGGAAAAATATAGATATGTGAAGCAAAATACAAAATGTTCACTAAGTAGTATAGAATTATCTGACATAACTGAGTAGGGGATTGTGAAGGTGCTTGAGATTTCTTAATAAGAGCTGGTGGAGTTTCCACAGATTGCAAAAAAGGAAAGATTGAACCTGTTGCATTTGTGTTTCCTGGGTAGAACACAACTCTATTGGCAGGCCATGCTACAAGTGCTTCAAACAGGCCCTAAGCTTTGAAAGTTCTATTGTGGGCCTCCATAGGAATGTATCAGGTTCTAATACTACATCCACAAATACCTTAAGGATATGCTCAAATTTACCCTAGAGCCGCTCTCTCAAATTAAGAGATCGTCTGTAGTACTTAGAGATCGAATTCCATAGAGACTCACGTTCACACAATAGATTTTAAGTTTATGAATTAAGCTAAACAAGAGAAATTGTAATTAAAGTAAAACAGCAGGCAATTAAAATCAAAGTAAATTCAGATGGAAAAAAAGCTAGGCTTAGGGAAACTCTCAGGTAATTCAGAATTGCAGGTTAAATAAATTATCAGGATTGTTATTAAGATCTGTTTTCGAACTCAAACTACAATGGTAAAATCAATCAACTCTCGCTGCAGAGATTATCTATGTTTAAATTTAGAATTCCAAATCTCTTTGCTAAATTCTTCAATTCAAACAAGCATTAATTTCAGGTTCGATTGTCCACAAAATCCCTAAACCAAATCTCTTTGCGAATAGATATTTTGCTCATCTAAGATAGTTCAAACAATTAATTACACTCTCGCGTCAACTAATCAACCTAAGATCAGATTCTAGGTCATGAATCTAGAATCAGCAATAAGCACAATCTAGATGAAAAACTTTATTGATTCAATCCTAAATAATCATCAACCTAGCAGTTCATCTTCTACCTTTGAAAACCCTAAACCTAACAAACAACTACTCAGACATGATCAATGAAACAGAAATCATAGTTTGAATAGATTGCATAAAATAAATCAAGAGAAGAATTAAGAGTTTAGAAATCTTCTCCAGAAATCTCTCAAAAGGTGGCTGTAGCGTAGAGTAAAGCGTAGTTCTAAACAATGACCTAAAAATCCTATTTATTACTAAAAACACAAAAAGATTAAATTGCAAATAAGGAAAACTGTAGGGCAGTTTTGCAATTCCGAAACTGTATATGCGACCGGTGTCGACCTACACCAATGGGTGGTGTCGACGGACACCAACACCAAGAATGTTCTCCGAGTTGCTCTTCTCAGCTAAAAAGCTCCATATGCTCCAAAATGTCTCCGCAAAGCCAAGCTCGTATTTGTACCTATAAAGACTCGATAAATACAGAAAATACTCTAAAAGTAAGACTTATATCATGGTTAAGAACCATAAAAACCATGATATATTAACTCCCCCAGACTTAGTCTTTGCTTACCCTCAAGCAAACAGAAAACTAAACACAAGGAAGAAGTTTGAAAACATGAAACTCATAACGTCATCAGAACACCACACTCACATTCACCTTAGTAATGCACTAGAAAATTCTTACCTGACAAAATCCAGACCACCATGTAATTCATCGCTAGCACTCGCAGCTTCCCAGATTCAACCCACAATTTCGCAACATAGTTCATAAGCCCTTCATCGCTGGGTCTCATCTCTGATCTCAATGCCAAAGACCTTCTAGACTCATTTCCGTGCAATACAATGACGCAGCAACCATATAATACTTTTTGGTACTCTTTCTCTCCCTCATAATTATTATTTTCCTTATTTTGTTTTTTTTTGACAAAGGTGTAGGCGAATAATGGTATCACGAGAAGTTTTTCTAACCTCACTTCCATCCTTCGTGTGATCATCTCTTTCGAAGTAAAATAATGGGATCATTGGAAATTCCTACCCCTTTACTTGAAAGAAAGTCATCTTATCTTTTTTTTTTTTTTTATATATTTTGAATAAGGGAGAGGAGTACCATTACTTTTTACACAGGTCGTTCTGCTGTCAAGTATGGACGAGGAGTCAAGCCCTATGAACATCAATTACATCCATGAGGTAAAAGGAAAAATCAGAAATTCGCTCAAGGTTTAGTGGATTTCTGCTAGAAATGTGGATGTATCTAGTCAACCGGTCAGCCTTTGAGTTTTCCATTAGTCTTGGATTCAGGTCTGGGTAGAATAAATGGTCACTTAAATGATTGTTTCAGACTTATTTTGACTTAATAAAAAAAAATACTTAACTCTAAGAAAATAATAGATAGTGTCAGTAACTACCTCCCCCAGACTTAAATAACAATGTCCCCAGTGTTATCAAGCCTAAAGTTTTCAAAAATAAAATAGATAAAAAAAGAAAAGAGAAATCGAAAGAAAAAGAAAAACATACCTGTGGGTTGCCTTCCGCTAAGCGCTTATTTTCAAAGTCATTAGCTTGACTTGGCAGCGGGGCTCAAGTATCTAGTGGATCGGTTAATGGCAATGAATGCTTATGCGACAGTCGTTTCATCCATGGTAGTGTATATGCATCGAGCGCATGAGGTCGACCAAGGAATACCAGAATAGCACCAGGGTGTGACGTTCCTCTGGGTGGGACACTTATTTTGTCTGTAAAATCATAAAAAATAGAAACAAGCACTCTACGATAATCTCGTGGCTTGGTTAACTGTAAAAAAATATTTCTACCTTGAAAAGTCTTATTGATGATATCAGAGGGTTTAGGTCCAGAAAGCGCGTACCTTTGCTTTTCCCAGGGTGAATGGATGTGGGATATACAGCCTTTTGTTTGACAACAGCTCTCGGACTTGCAGTAATGAGACCATCCCGAAAACAAGCTATTTCAGACATATCTAGACCAATTAGCAGAGGGTGTCGACCGACACCAGTGAGTGGTGTTGATCGATACTGATCCTTCAGTTTTAGCCTGGTGTCGACTGAAACTTGATATTTTTGGTGGGTTTCAATCGATTGGTAGTATAAAGGGTGAAATGTCGAACCTAATCTAGAGCATGTCTGTAGCACTTAACATGTGGATTAAGCTAGCAAGTCAAGCAATATATTTTAGGGGTTTTTCTTACTAACAGCCTAAAATACATAAAATTAAACTAGAGATGCAGAGTCTGTCACACTCTAACAAATCATGGACTAAAGATGCAAAAACTAAGACTAGTCGCAAAATCCTAAGTGACTCGAGTGGACTACGCTGAGTGGTAAAAGAACTCAATGAAAGCGGTAAACAAGAGACCTAAAAATGACAACTAGTTCAAATAAAAGACAAAGGGATCTCGGGGATAGACTCATAGGATCATCTACACTCTCACGCCATGGGTGCTAATTTACTAAACTCAGGGTGAATCCCTTGACGACGGATCTCACTTCCAATCCAACCCACTGTCATGGTGAAGGGTCTCAACAAGTGACTAAGGATCGATCCGTCAAAGCCAAGAAAGACTCATAACAAGTGAGTAGTTGGGTCGTGACATAAATCAACATCTGATGCACCAACTCTCACGCTATTGTGTCTTAATCCCTGGAAAAACTGGATCTGATGGTTCAAGGTACTTTTGCTGCTCATGAATTCATCTAAAATCATGATCCTCTTGATCAGAGAGGTACAAGCATTAAAAACGAGAACCCAAGAGGGACTTTAAAACCGAATTGGCATAAATCAGCAAAAACCCATGGCGATCGAGTGAGACTACCTAATCCATCCCCGAAAACCCCTAAAACGACTACTCACTCATCGAGATCATCATCGAAGCCAAAAGCCCAGAAAAGCTAAGACTTATCATAGATGAAGGATGATCTGATGAGAAAGAAATTTTGAAAAAGGAACAGTAAATTACGAAAAACTCGATCTTATTAAAATTACTAAGAGTTGCAAAATTCCGAATCGAAATCTAAAGATAAACTAGAGAGAGAAAACTAAGAGAGATGAAAACTAATTATTCTAAGGCGGCACAAAATTCTATTTGTGTCAGCGCTCTCTCCGCGAGTTATGATTATTCTCGGTATTTATACATAAGAATTAGGGATATTGAGAATTCGCCATAATTTGTAGAATCTTCTAGAAGCGGTGCTCACCACTCGACCCTGACGTTGAGTGGTCTGGCCGAGTAGCCTCCTCGAGTCTTCATCCGAGTAGCCTCCTCGAGCAACTTGAGCTTCCTTTGCAATCTTCAACTCTATGGCTCCACGTCACTCGAGTCATGAGTTCTTGCAGAAATCCCTACGTCGCTTCACAGCATGAGAGGTCACATACTCCTTGCAGCTCCGAGTACCTGAAATGACCACATGTATGCAAAATGCATGCAAACTAATGCAAAGAGACTAAATATCCTAAATTTCAAATAAATGCAATAAGTGATAAGAGTAATGTCTAAAACCTATGCTAAGTTGCAATAAAACAATAGTAAAAACATGCCAAAATGCAATGCTATCAAACTCCCCCAAACTTATCCTTTGCTTGCCCTCAAGCAAAATAAGAAGAATAAGATGAAAGGAGTAAGGTTGAAAGTGGGAACTCGGAACCTAGCAAACTAAGCAAACCTCTGAAGTCAACACCACAGTTAATAGTTCTAGCATGCAAATCACAACAGTTTTACTTAAAAGCTTTAGCCATACTCATCACATAGAATTCAACACTAAGACTCAGCCAAAACAAGCATTCAAAGTAAACTATCCCTTTAACATTTATTAAGCACGAACAGGTGGATCATGATATGCAATAACTAAAACTCATTTGGTTGAGGGACAAGTTTTAAGAGATTAAAATGATCTCTTCTTCCTCTGGTTTAAGCGCAAGTATCAGGATCTCTCAAAGAAGTGATTGAGCTTTAGCAGAAGGCTAAAGGTAGGATAGCCAACTGATGCATACAAGGATAGAATCTCATCTACCCCATAAGACAACTATGACCTTCAACCCCCAGCCTCACATAAACTCTCAAAACTACTCAATCTTTTTCTTTTCCCTTGGTCCTTTTGGTTCTAAGAAGTGGAAATTTCTTTACAAAGACAGAATCTAGCGGATCTGGGTTTTAAACCTTCTTAAACTTTGATTTAAGGCTTAGACTCGAGTGATTCACTCGAGCAGTTCACTCGAGTGCTCTACTTAGACTCGATTTCTTTTCTTTTTAACTACACTGAGCTTAACTTTTCATTTTATCTTCATACTTCTAGATCCTTTACTAGACCAAACAATCTTATACATATTCCCAACTCCTTAGAAACTTTTTCATTTATTTTTTTCTCTTTTCACTCTTTCTTTTATGCTCACATTCTCACCAACCCAGGACAATGATTCCCTATAAATATACTAACTCAAAAATCGTGAGCTAGACTCTACATGGGATGCTATCCTTGTCGGCACAAACCTAACACTTCCTACCAAGCTCAATCAGAATGTAAAAGGCCTCACACACACAAGAGTGATTTAATGGTCTGAAAGAAGTCATGGTTTTGGTATGGTGGAACTGCTCTAAAGGTGAGAGCAGCTACTTGGATTAGCAAGAGTGGAAAAAGGTGAAAGAAAACCCAAGTATTTTGAGGTATCCATGAGTTTTAAGTTTTAGAGCATATCATGATAATTAAGTTTTAAAATTAAGGTTCAAATTCATAGCGATAGATTTACAAGTTACAGCAAGTTTTTAACCAAGTGAGAGTGCTAAGTTCAATTCCAAGCAAGGTGTAGCCCTATGTTTTAAACTAAGGTGAATGCATAAGACAACTTATAACTATGGCACTGAAATCATATGTTTGGTTATTAAGCTTTAATTGGTTAACTCGTCATTATCCTCTATGCTAAGTGCAACAATCCTAAGCAAATGCAACTACATGACACTCTGTTTTTGTGAAATCATTTTCTAAAAATTTTCAAATTTTTATGGGTTTTAGATGCACATAGATGAATGTGAAATTTTAAAACAAAGAAAACATGTCAAATACATCTCTTAGACATTCCCCCAAACTTAAATTACACAGTCCCTTGTGTAATAAAAATTCAAAGGAAAGCCTAAGAGATTAAACAAAGAAAACCAAAAAGAGTTATGCAATGGTATATACAAAAGGAAGGTTGTGGTACCTCATTGGTGTGGAGTGAGGTAGGCGCCAATGCTGGCCTGCATGCTCTCCTGGGAATAGTGTGGAATGACTGGGGAGGTTCCTTGCATCGGCTCAGCTCCCTCGTGCGACTCGAGTGGACCACTCGATCAAGGTTGGTCGAGTGGTGAAGTTTGCTGAAGTCTGGGGTCTGACTCGAGTGGAGAACTCGACCCATCTAGGTCGAGTGGCGTCATCTGAGTGCTCAGCCTGATCCATGTGAGTTGTGGAGTCAGGTGACGAATGTTCCAAGTATTCAGTGGGATGGTCAAGACGTCTCTTCCTCCGCATCTGATCAACTGATGATCTCCGTGATGGTGAAGCATGGTGGAATCTTCGTGAAAAACCCCTAAGCGAGTTGGCTCTCCTCAAGTAAGTGGGAACTAAACTTGGTTTTTTCTTCTTATTCTCAGCAGCTGCCAACTTCTTGGTGAGGGTTTTCATCTTGTTCTTCAATGCTTTGAATGCTTTGTCATGCCACTTGTTCCATTTCTGAAGAAACCCAATCTTCTGATTAGCTTCACGTATGGATGTACACTCCGAGTCATCAAAATGGAAGGTTTGAGGCGGCTGAGTGCTGTCCATGAAAGATCGAAGGACTTCATCATCAGATTCTTGCACTTTAGCGTGTGGATCATAAAGATCTCTCTCAGGTGCGACAAAGCCGACACTCTTTGCACCTTCTTCAGTGTAGATCTTGGGCAATCCTCCATAGGGTAGGAGGATTTTTGCCCTTCCAGCTAGTGGGTGAGTGAAGTTGAAGGCATACTTGTCTTCTTCCCGGTTTGCGCTGAGGGTCTGCGTGTCACGCATATGGTCCATATCCATCCAAAGTGGTGGTGTAGGGTGAGATGTGATCTTCACCCCAGCCGTGTGAAGAAAAGGAGTGACAATACCTCCCAGAGCAAGTTCAGCTTTATTCACCATTTTTTCATTTCTGATGGCGTTCGCCCTGTAGCTCATCAGATGCTTCACCAAAACTATGGCGTTTCTAGTATCAGCCATGTCTCCACGCATCTCTTCTCCATTATCTCTCTTTTCCTGGGAAGAGTAGACCAAGTACTCTTGGAGAGACTTATCCAGCATCCTCAGTTTCCCTTCATTTACTGTCCCTGTAGCCCTTCTTGCAAACATTGTGTTTGCAAGAGTCCTGTGTAGATACCTCACGGAAGGGTGCCTAATCTCAATGCTCTTAGCTTTGGAAGACTTATACTTGTCATTGCCTCCCAACGTCAACCATAGCTCATTAAGCTCATCTTTGTCAAAGTCTTGAGCTTGACTTAACCCTCTTTTAAACCCGAACTCACTATCAACCACGCTTAGAGACAATGTGTACTCCGAGCCTCTGATCTTGATGCTGACATACCCAAGTTCTTCATCGGATCCCATCCCAGATCTCACCTCGTAGAGATGAAGCTTCACCGTTGCCAAAAAGTGGCAAGTTTCGTCTTGGAAACCATCAAAGGGTCTCTGAGTGAGCCCAATGATGTCAGCTGCTTGGTAAAGCTTCCCAACTTCTCTACAAATTCCCAGAGTTTGCATAGTGGGGTGGTGCGGGTATCTAGTACCGAAGAACTTCATCCGCTTCAGTATCGAGACAATCTGGGTTTCCTCTGAGTTGTCACTATCACCCATTTCTGAACTCTCAGAATCATCACTGTCTCCAACATCCCTTTGCATCGATTCTTCCTCTAAAACTCTCTTTCCTCGAGCTATGTCTCTTCGGGATCTCGAGAATATACTCTCAGCGTGTGTAGTGCTTCGAGTTGCTCGAGTCCTGGTGTTACCTGAGTACCTGGAACAATGGCAAAGATTGTAAGTTTTAGCAAAAATTTGGACCACTCGAGTAAGTCACTCGACCAGTCAGGTCGAGTCGACAAAAATTTCCAAATAATTTTTGTATCCGACTTGGCCAAATTGAGTGCTCGACTCGAGCAACTAAACAAACAATCAAAGACATTGAAAATTCAAAGCAATTCATGTTTAAATGCCCAAAGTCAAAGAATTTCAAAAGTTTTCAATGATCATCACTGGTTCGATGAGGTTGAGTTACAAATTTTAAGACTTCGCTTAAATTTAACAATGAAACTACTAAGGAGTTCACAAATCATTAAATAAGCAAGTGGCAATGGTGAAATTCGATGTTCTAATTCAATTCGAAATTCCGAGAATTCTTATGCACTAATTAGAACAAAATTTTCACAATTCGAAGCAATTCAACCATGAGGTTCACTTCTTATGCCAAGCTCTACTCATAACCAACCCGATTTAACAACATGCAAGTAAAAAATTTGAAGAAAATTTTCAAAATTTTCGAAAACTTCAAACCCAGATATTCGCGACAAAATGGATCAAAAAGTAGTAAAAAAAACATACAAGTTGGTGTCGGAATGGTGCGAGTGAGATGACATGATGAAAATTTTATTAAAGCTTTGAAGAATTTCGAAAAAATTTTAGAGAGTTTTTGGGAAAATTTTTGATGAAATCGTGAAATGGGAGAGGAGGAGTCGAGTGGAATGATAAAAGATATTTTAGATGAATCGAGTGGTTGAGATTAAAAGTTGAGTTTTTTTGGCGAATCTTTCTTGGAAAGGACTCGTGATCATGGCATGCAGGTCTAGAATTCGCTTCTCGTTCATTGAGATGAAGTCGACTCGATCACTCACTCGAGTTGCAGCGTTTTGACCTTGAAGAAGTTGGAGGAGCAATGCCTTAAGCTCACTATCAGACTGCGGAGCAAGTCTTGGGGCAAATCCAGGTGGATTTGTTGGAGGATTTTGAACAAAAGTCTTGTTCGGAGCAGGTTGCTGAGTAGGGTTTGCAACGTTCGTGTTACGGTAAGATAAGTTGGGGTTGCTTTTGTAGTTAATGAAGCCTCGGTTGAAACCAGCTTGATTCTGAATGTAAAGTATCTCTTCAACCTGATCGTCTTCAACGGTTGGATCCTGAGGTGAGGATGACTCTCCCACAAAATAGACTTGTTTCTGCTGAGCGAGGATAAGCTTATCGAGCTTGTCGTTCAGTGCTTGAATCTCCTTGCTGTTGGAAGTAGCAGAGGTAGAAGATCCCCTGATCGTTCTGTCAAAGTCTTCATTGTAGTTTCCATCAGAAATGGCTAGATTCTCAACTAAATCCCATCCAGAAGTGACATCTTGGTTCAGGAAGTTGCCATTGCTGCCAGTGTCTAGATGCAACCTGATCTTCGGACTTGCGCCTCGATATAGTGTGCAAAGGAGTGATTCCTTGCTGAATCCGTGATGAGGACATTGAGTGGTATACATCTTGAACCTCTCCCAAGCTTTTGAGAAACTTTCATTGTTCTTCTGAGTGAAGCTTAAGATGTCATTCTTCAGCTTTGCAGTTCTGGAGTTGGAAAAGAATTTAAGGAGAAACGCCTTCTTGCAATCATCCCAAGTAGTGATAGAATTCTGGGGCAAAGCTCGTTCCCATTGAGAGGCCTTGTCGCCTAGAGAGAAGGGGAATAGACGAAGCTTGAACCCATCTTCAGAGATACCATTGATCTTAGTGAGTTCACACAAACGATCGAATTGGTCAAGATGTTCCAATGGGTTCTCCATGGGGAGACCATGAAATTTGTGGCTCTGGACCATGCTGATGAGACCGGATTTGATCTCAAAATTGTTGTTGGCAACAGGAGGTGCCACAATCCCATGCCTGGTGGAGTGTGTGCTTGGTGCATCACCAGCTCCAATGACTCGTGGTGCAGGTTGCTCTGCCATTTCAACTGGTGTCTCCTTCATGGATTGATCTAAGCGAGTCTGAGAGCGTGTTTGCATGCGGTGTAAGAACGACTCGAGAGAAGCACTCGAGTAGACAAATTGAGTAGAATGGTACCTGATGCAACACAAACAGAACTTCAACACAGATCAGTAAGACTTTAAACAAAAGGCTAATGCAAATAGAATATCGATCCGAGAATTCTAGTAACAAGAACAAGCCTTGCTAGATGAAAATCTCAGATCTTTTATGCAAAAGAAACTTGATCTAGTAAGCTTAAAAATGATAAATGTGCAGACAATGACTCTAAATTGGCAACGACGCCAAATTGAAACTTGATATTTTTGGTGGGCTTCAATCGATTGATAGTATAAAGGGTGAAATGTCGAACCTAATCTAGAGCATGTCTGTAGCACTTAACATGTGGATTAAGCTAGCAAGTCAAGCAATATATTTTAGGGGTTTTTCTTACTAACAGCCTAAAATACATAAAATTAAACTAGAGATGCAGAGTCTGTCACACTCTAACAAATCATGGACTAAAGATGCAAAAACTAAGACTAGTCACAAAATCCTAAGTGACTCGAGTAGTGTACTCGAGTGGTGCACTCGAGTGGACTACGCTGAGTGGTAAAAGAACTCAATGAAAGCGGTAAACAAGAGACCTAAAAATGACAACTAGTTCAAATAAAAGACAAAGGGATCTCGGGGATAGACTCATAGGATCATCTACACTCTCACGCCATGGGTGCTAATTTACTAAACTCAGGGTGAATCCCTTGACGACGGATCTCACTTCCAATCCAACCCACTGTCGTGGTGAAGGGTCTCAACAAGTGACTAAGGATCGATCCGTCAAAGCCAAGAAAGACTCTACGTCGCTTCACAGCCTGAGAGGTCACATAAGTGATGACTCTTTGCAGCTCTGAGTACCTGAAATGACCACATGTATGCAAAATGCATGCAAACTAATGCAAAGAGACTAAATATCCTAAATGTCAAATAAATGCAATAAGTGATAAGAGTAATGTCTAAAACCTATGCTAAGTTGCAATAAAACAATAGTAAAAATATGCCAAAATGCAATGCTATCATCGACCGACACCGATGGTTGGTGTTGGTCGACACCAACTCTTATAGCTCGGATATCTTTACTTTTTCTGCAATTCAGCTCTGCAATCCCTCTCTCCATCACAAAAACATCTTCCTCCAGCAACTTGTCATTTAATAGAACCTCATCTTGAAGCCTAGTCCGGAAGATATGATCACCACTCCAATCCTCAAGCTCGGAAGCTTTCTTATTCACTTCCTCACTAAGACCCAACTCCTTGGCATACCTAGCAGTAATATCTGTGGATGTTTCTACAAAGAATGCTTGATCATCAATGGTGGGTGTCTTTCTCAGCTTGTCCATGTCAAAGTTCATGACTATATCACCCACATTTAAGCCTATCATTCCTTTCCTCGCATCAATCATAACACCAGCTATAGCCAAGAAAGGTCTTCCCAAAATAAGAGGATCCTTAGGTTCTTCCTCATATTTCAACACCACATAGTCTGTGGGAATCAAGCAATCTCCAATTTTTACTAGAACATCTTCTAAATCAACTTCTAGAATCCTTTTGGATCGATCAGCTAAAATAACATAGATCCCCTTCGGTTTGAAAGAAGCCATCCCAAGGCTAACAACAACAGAGTGAGGCATCAAGTTGATACTCGAGCCAAGATCACAAAGAGAATGAGAAAATCTTCCTGTGTAGATGGAGCAATAGAGCACAAAACTTCCTCGATTAGGTACCTTCTCTGGAATCTTATTCTTAATCATGGCACTAACTTGTTCTGAGACTATCACTTCGTTATGTTTTCCTTTCCTTTTCTGTGGGATCTCGTTCAAGAAAATTTTGCAAATGTCCTTGGTAAGTAAAACTCCTTCCTCAGGACTCACACCATTAGTAATCATTCTCTTAACATACCTCTTGAGTGGATGTGAAAGGAACCTTTGGTTTGTAGACCCGTTCCTCTGAAGTTTATGGTTTTTCAGAACTTCGTGTTTCAAAAAATCTCTTGTGTCAACTGACACCAGGGTTGTGTCGATTGACACTACCTGTATGAATCGTGTCCCTGCCTTGTGGCTGTTGGTGTTGATCGATACCAGAGGTGGTGTCAATCGACACATGCTCTTCATAAATCAGAGAATCCTCATCTTGCTACTGCAATATCCTCTTTGACACAGGTACCACTTCTACAACATCCTATCTGACTCCTAGAGGTTGAGGTATTTGATTGTTGGGGCATTGATTTTATGGGGCCCTTTCCTTCATCTTATGGGAATAGGTACATCCTGATTGTTGTGGACTATGTATCTAAATGGGTGGAATCCATCGCTAGCCCTACCAATGACGCTTGTGTGGTTCTTAAGCTTTTTAAGAGCATCATCTTCCCCCGTTTTGGAGTACCTTGGATCGTGATAAGTGATGGCGGCTCACATTTTATCAACAAAGTTTTTGAGAAGCTGTTGAAGAAACATGGTGTTCATCACCGCGTGGCTACTCCGTATCACCCTCATACGAGTGGACAAGTTGAGGTTTCCAATATGCAGATCAAAAAGATTCGGGAGAAAATCATGAGCAAGACCAAAAAAGATTGATCAACTAAGTTGGACGACGCTCTATGGGTTTACAGGACCACATTTAAAACACCGCTGGAGACTACGCCCTTCCACCTTCTCTATGGAAAAGCGTGTCATCTTCCGGTAGAGTTGGAGTAGAAGGTAGCATAGGCCGTTAAAATGATGAATTTTGATATCAAAAATGTTGCAGAGAAAAGATTGGTGCAGCTGAATGAACTGGACGAGATCCGATACGATGCTTACGAGAACTCCAAGTTGTACAAAGAACGCACAAAGGCATATCACGACAAAAAGATCATTTCCAGGAGTTTTGAACCAAACAAACAGGTACTTCTTTATAACTCTCCTTTACAATTGTTTCCTAGAAAATTGCGTTCTCGTTGGTCAGGTCCTTTCACCATCAAGGAGGTACGCCCTTATGGTGCTATTATGCTGACGAATACTGAAAGCAATGAGTTTACTGTGAACGGACAAAGGGTGAAACACTACTGGGCCAAAGCTGAGACCCCCTCGGGACATGTGATGAACCTACCAATTGCACCTGATGCATGTGTGTAATACAGTTAAGCTCGTGACGTTAAACAACCACTAAGTGGGAGGCAACCCACTGGTAAGTCTGTACATACATTTCTATTAAGTATTGTTTTTGTTTTCTTTTCTTTTTTGATTGTTTAGAGTCATGAAAAGCAGAAAAACAAGTTTGTTGATGACCATGATGGTCGGTGTCGATCGACACCACCCTTGGTGTCGGTTGACACCGTTGGACAGACGATAGACCAACTTAGGGTGTTGGTGTCGATCGACAACCCCACTGGTGCCGGTCGACACCAATCGACACAAGGTAAGTGCTATAAATTTTCTTCTTCTTCTTCTTCTTCTTCTTCTTCTTCTTCTTCCTCCCCATTGATGTGATCATGGATAGCAAACAAGACATGGAGCATGAACCAGAGCATGAACCTGAGGATGTTGAGCTTGTAGCTGAGGATACATTTGGAAAGGAGGACGTGCTAGCTGTACCAAGAGGACCAATGACGAGAGCCAGACCTAAGCTATTCAACGAAGCCATTGGAAGAATGCTGAGACATTTGAGCATGGAGCTAGAAGAGGGTGCTTGTCAAACCATTCTGGTTTTGATTCAAGCTGAGTGATCTCAACAATGAGAAAAGGGTTTCGGTGAGTGCTCTTTTCCCTTGTCAAGTTTTTCCCACTGGGTTTTCTTGACAAGATTTTAGCGAGACTTCCAAACTTCCTTTTACGCCATTGCCCACTGCTGAAATCCAATTACGTGGTCCAACCCATTTTAGGCCCATTTCTTTCTTTTTGAATTTCAGAATTTTTTTTTGTTTTATTTCTGTTTTAATTCCTGAGGAGACATGTGTCATTCATGGATGAGTTTTGTTCATGTAGGTCTGATCTCTTTAAAACTCTGTATTTTATTTTCTGAGATTTCTTATCTAGTTTTTTTTTTTTTTTATCAAAAACCCCTTTTCTCTCTAGATCATCTTGTTGATGTGTAATATCCGGCAAAATCTTTGTGTTCTTCTGGTGCGTAACATCCTTAAGAATTCAAGTGGTTTTTAGAGGCTTTGTCACAAGTCTCTGAGTTACACCATTCGACCATTCAAATCTATCCATCATCACAACTTCAGAGTGCAGATCTTAGGAGAATTCTATAAAGTGGTATCAGAGCAACACTCTGAAGTTAAGTTTTTCCGTCCATGCTTTTGTATGAATTTTCATAAAACATTGGCGTGTGATAAAATTTTGAAATCAACTGATTCTGAACCTAGGACGAGTCTAGTTCTTGTTAAAATTGGTTCTGGAATTTTTGGATACGTTTTGATAATTTATTTTGACCGATGATCCTCAAACGTTTTTATAAAAGAGGTTTTCTGCGATTTTATTTGTATCGTCTTTCATAAATTCATTTTGTTTGCTAAAATCTTGAGATTGGTTGGATCTGTTCTGAAAAGAGTATAATTTTTGTTAAAATTATTTCTGGAGTTTTTGAGTACGATTTGATAAATTTTAAGGTCCGATCTAGTCAGACTGTCAGATTTAGTGTTCATTGGCATTTGAAGAGTCATTTTCGTGTTTTGTTCATTTGATCACGATTTCTCTCAAAGGAACTTGTTACTGGTGAGTTGTAAAAATTTCAGGATGTCTGAAGCAGAGGAAGAAACCAGGGTTCTTCGAAACAACAAGCTGCTGATGGATGCTATGATGACTCGTATGCAACAGATGATGAACACCACTCTTGATGCTAAATTAGAAGCTTTTCGTCAAGAACAACAACAGTCTAGAGAACCTGAGCAGAATGATAATCAACCAACAAAGGCAACATGATGATGAAGAAGCTGCAAGCTACTACATCCAAGGGAGTGATTCATTTCAAGGCAGTCAAAGAAGTCATAGACGTGCTAGAGAAGTCAGAGTACAGCTACGAGATAATCTTGGAAGTCTTAAGCTTAAAATTCCTCCATTCCATGGGAAAAATGACCCTGATGCCTATTTGGAGTGGGAGAAGAAAATAGAATTATTCTTCGAATGTCAACACTACACAGAAATCAATCGAGTGAGAGTAGCAGCAACTGAATTCTATGATTACGCCCTTAGCTGGTGGGATCAGCTAGTTACCTCTTGAAGACGTAATGGAGAATATCCGGAGGAAACTTGGAAAGAAATGAAAACTATCATGAGAAAGAGGTTTGTTCCCAGCCATCACCACCGAGAACTGCACAACAAGCTTAGAACACTTACTCAAGGAAGTCACAGCGTAGAAGACTACTATCAAGAGCTAGAAACTCTTATGATCCGCGCTGATGTATCTGAAGATAGTGAAGCCATTATGTCAAGGTTCTTGGGTGGTTTGAACAGAGACGTACATGACAGATTAGAAATGCAACACTATGTTGATTTGGAAGAAATGCTACACAAAGCTATTTTGGTTTAGCAACAACTTAAGAGAAGGAGCAGTTCTAAAAAAAACTATGGATTCAGCTCAACCAACACCAGACCTAGTTATGGAAGTGGAATTACTGCAGGAAAACCAAACTATCAAAGGGAAGAAAGGCCTAATACTTTTTCAGCGGGAAGGAAAACAGATTGTGACCCCAAGGACAGAAACTAAGCCATACGCAGCAAATTAAGATCATAGAGGCAAGGCAGAAGTTACTACAAGGTTTCGTGATGTTAAATGCTTCAAGTGTCAAGGCAGAGGTCATTACGCTAATGAGTGCATCAACAAAAAGGTCATGATCATGCTGGACAATGGTGACATAAAATCTGAAGAAGAAAAGTTAGAGGCGGAATCGCTTTCTGAGAGTGAAGAGCTACCAGCTCGTGGTGAATTGCTAGTAACCCGGAGATCTTTAAGTTTGCAAACCTAGGCTAAAGAGCAAGAGCAGCGGGAGACCTTATTCCACACACAGTGCCTCATCGAAGGGCAGGTTTGTAGCCTTATTATTGATGGAGGTAGCTGCACCAATGTTGCAAGTGAAACAATGATTAAGAAGCTGGGATTGACAGTGAGCAAACATCCGAAACCATATCCACTTCAATGGCTTAATGATGAGGGTGAGATGACAGTGAAGAATCAAGTGTTAGTTCCCTTCTCTATTGGCAAGTATGAAGATGAGGTTCTATGTGATGTGCTTCCTATGGCTGCCGCACATATCTTACTTAGAAGACCTTGGCAATCAGATCGTAAGGTGATACATGATGGCTTCTCCAATCGCCATTCATTAGAATTTAAAGGAAGGAAAACAACTCTGATTCCAATGACACCAAACGAAGTTAACCAAGATCAGCTGAGTCTCAAACTCAAAGAAACTGAAATCTCTATCAAGAACCACTCAAACTTATTTGCAAATGCTGGTGAAGTAAAGAAAGCTCTAACTTCTAAATAACCTTTACTCTTGTTTGTTTTCAAGGAAGCTCTTACAAGCTTATCTAACCTTGCACCAGTGCTGCCGAGTGAGTTGAAATCTCTATTACATGAGTATGAGGACGTGTTCCCTGAAGATAATCCAAAGGAGCTGACACCAATTAGAGGCATTGAACACCAAATTGATTTTATACCGGATTCAGCCCTTCCAAACCGTCCTACATACAGAGCTAATCCTGTGGAGACTAAAGAGCTGCAAAGACAAGTCAATGAGTTTATGGAGAAAGGCCATATCCGAGAAAGCATGAGTCCTTGTGCTGTATCAGTTCTGGTCATACCTAAGAAAGATGGTAGCTGGCGCATGTGCATTGATTGTAGAGCTATCAATAATATTACGGTGAAGTATCGACATCCCATACCAAGATTAGATGATATGCTTAATGAGTTAAACGGTTCTAGAATTTTTTTTTAAATTGATTTGAAAAGTAGCTATCATTAGATTAGAATGAAAGAAGGAGATGAATGGAAAACTGCATTTAAAACGAAACATGGTTTATATGAATGGTTAGTAATGCCATTCGGGCTTACAAATTCACCTAGTACATTCATGAGATTAATGAATCACATTCCAAGATCATTCATAGGCATGTTTGTTGTAGTATACTTTGATGATATTCTGATTTACAGCAAAAGCCTAGAAGAGCATGTTAATCATTTGCAATCTGTTTTGGATGTGCTTAGAAAGGAAAAACTGTTTGCTAATTTTAACAAATGCACATTTGGAGTAGATCACCTTGTTTTTTAAGGTTTTGTTGTGAGTGCAGAAGAGATCAAAGTAGATGACGAGAAGGTCAAGGCGATTCGAGACTGGCCTAGTCCAAAATCAGTAGGAGAAGTACGAAGCTTTCATGGTCTTGCTGGATTTTATAGACGATTTGTTTGAGACTTTAGCACTCTTGCTGCACCACTTACTGAAGTAATCAAGAAGGAAATTGGTTTTAGATGGGAAGCAGCACAAGAAGAAGCATTTCAGGCCTTGAAAGAGAAGCTTATTCACCCTCCTATCTTATCTCTACCTGATTTTCTTAAAACTTTTGAGATTGAGTGTGATGCTTATGGTGTAGAAATTGGTGCTGTTTTAATGCAGGGTAAGAAGCCTATAACATTTTTCAGCGAGAAACTAGCAGGTGCCACCCTCAACTATCCAACATATGACAAGGAGTTATATGCATTAGTAAGAGCACTCCAAACATGGCAGCACTATCTATGGCCAAAAGAATTCGGCATACACACTGATCACGAGTCCCTCAAGCATCTAAAAGGACAGCATAAGCTCAACAAGAGACACACTAGGTGGGTAGAGTTTATTGAGATATTCCCTTATGTCATCAAATACAAAAAAGGTAAGGACAATGTAGTTGCCGATGCACTGTCTTGAAGGTACACTCTACTCTCTACTCTTGATGCTAAACTCTTGGGATTTGAACAGATTAAAGAGCTTTATGAAACTGATTCTGATTTTCAAGATATATATAAAACTTGTGATAAGATTGCTTCCGGACATTACCATAGACAATATGGGTTTCTCTTTTACGAAAATCGCCTATGTGTGCCTAACTATTCTCTTCGAGACTTGTTTGTTAGGGAAGCTCATGGAGGAGGTCTCATGGGTCATTTTGGCGTTGCAAAAACACTTGAGGTAATGAGAGACCATTTCTATTGGCCCCATATGAGGAGAGATGTCGAAAGAGTCTGTGGTAGATGTGTAATTTGTAAGAAAGCCAAATCAAAGGTTCAGTCAAACGGTTTGTACACTCCTTTGCCTATCCCAATGCATCATTGGACTGATATTTCTATGAATTTTGTGTTTGGATTGCCTAGGACTAGGACTGGAAAGGATTCAATATTTGTTGTGGTTGATAGATTTTCAAAAATGGCACATGTCATTGCATGTAATGAAACGAATGATGCATCCCATATAGCAAGTATGTTCTTTAAAGAAATTGTTAGGTTGCATGGAATGCCTAGGACTTTGTGGTCTAAATTATGATAGAGATACTAAGTTCCTTAGCTACTTTTGGAAAACTTTGTGGTCTAAATTGGGAACTAAGCTTTTTTTTTTCTACTACTTGTCACCCCCAAACTGATGGCCAGACCGAAGTGGTTAATAGGACTTTAGGTACTCTCTTGCGTGCATTGATTAAAAAGAACCTTAGAACTTGGGAAGATTGTTTGCCTCATATAGAATTTGCATATAATCATGTGGTGCATTCGGCTTCTAAGTATTCACCATTCCAGATTGTTTATGGAAAGGAGGACGTGCTAGCTGTACAAAGAGGACCAATGACAATAGCCAGAGCTAAGCTATTCAACGAAGCCATTGGAGGAATGCTGAGACATTTGAGCATGGAGCTAGAAGACGGTGCTTGTCAAACCATTATGTTTTGATTCAAGCTGAGTGATCTCAACAATGGGAAAGGGGTTTTGGTGAGTGCTTTTTTTCCTTGTCAAGTTTTTCCCACTGGGTGCTTTTGACAAGGTTTTAGCGAGACTTCCAAACTTCTTTTTACGCCATTGCCCATTGCTGAAATCTAATTACGTGGCCCAACCCATTTTAGGCCCAATTCTTTCTTTTTGAATTTCAGACTTTTTTTTTTTTTTAATTTCTGTTTTAATAGCTGATGAGACATATGTCATTCAAGCATGAGTTTTGTTGATGTAGGTCTGATCTCTTTAAAACTCTGTATTTTATTTTTTGAGATTTCTTATCTAGTTTTTTTTTTTTGTCAAAAACCCCTTTTCTCTCTAGATCATGTTGTTGGTTTGTAATATCCGGCCAAATCCTTGTGTTCTTCTGGTGCGTAACATCCTTAAGAATTCAAGGTGTTTAGAGGCTCTGTCACAAGTCTCTGAGTTACACCATTTGACCATTCAAATCTATCCATCATCACAACTTCAGAGTGCAGATCTTAGGAGAATTCTATTACCCATTCCTCTACGCAAAAACCTACGAAAAGTTCACCCCAAACCTCCAAAAACCTCAATTTCTCATCGATTTGAGTGATTCAAAGCCGTAACTTCATTGGATTTTCGTGCTTAATCCATATTTAGCAATCATTCAATCCAATTCCAAGGTATGTTCTTCAAATCTTCCAATTTTTTCTCATAAACCCTAATTTTTGGATCTTCAGTTTATGCCTCTTTTACCTTAATTGTTAGCTAAATCTCGCCTATCTAGTATGTAAGAGGAAGAATCCATCATTGGTTTGTGATATCTAGTGCTATTTTACAAGTTTGTTTAGCTTTGATCCTCATTGGAGATTTTGTTTGACATATAGCATAGAACCATGTAATTGGGTTGTAATCACAATGTATTGAAGTTGGTTTTGCTATTGTGGATTGATGTTCTTGCAATATAGCACACAAATTCGTCGATTCCCTGATTTTAGTTCCCGACCTAATGCTTTATGGTTGTTTTGTTTGCCTCTAAAACTACATATGTCTACTCCGAGATAATCTAGGCACACAAACCAAGCCATCACCGCACCAGCAGAGCTGCCTCGTCTTCCATGACCAAGAATTAAGGGTACGCCGATCAAGTCAGCCTGAATTTAGAATGCCGAGCCAGCCATTGAGACATTATCCTCTGAGTGTGATGATCGTTCGATCCTCGATCTATGGGACGAGTACGACACCTTGTTCTACAACGCTTGGTTGACAGTGGATGTTTAACCAACTTGAGTCGCTTGTATGGATACATTGACAAGCATGGGGATTGCTGCTGAAGTTAAGCTTTGTTTGAAGTGGATGGGACTAGGGACTATGGGAACCACGTACTACAAGCTTTATCCAGACTTGGTTTGCCAATTACTCGCCACGGTCCCTGTTTACTATGAAAATAATGCCAACAAGACCGCTCAGCAAGGCACTGTCACTTTCATGCTTCGGGAGAGACGCTACAGGATACCTTTCCCAGCATTGTGCTACATTTACAAGTTCAGAGAGAATGCTATGGGGGTAGCAATTCCGAGTGACTTCCCTGATCAGCACTGGAAACTATGATTTCAAGACGTCAAAGCAGTTCGATATACGTTATCCCGTGCTCTGTTACCTTGCTAAGCTTGTTGTTAGCACACTCTTGTGAAAATCTGAGGTGGCCAAGATGAGACTTCAGGAGTTGATCATGCTCCATTATGCAGTGGGTCACCTTACGGAGCATGAATACTCCACTGCTTTCCCAGCTAAGCATGACGTTAACTTTGGCGCTGTTTTTGCTCACCATCTTGTAGGTTTGCAGCGGAAACCCTTCACAGACAAGCAGAAGAAAGAGACGATAGGGAGCTTGCTCACTCCAATTTTTCAGCATTGTAGGATCAATCTTGAGGCTCCAGATGTCATCTCCAAGAAGGATTTGTTAGGTGAAAGCCTATTTGAAGCACACCGGTATGCTCACCGGTAGTTGGATGTATGTTTTCTCTAACCTCACGGGGACTCACCACCTGTAGTTACCTTGGTCCAACCTCACTTCCCTATCCACTCTAGCTGCCCTTCGATTTCAGGTTGACACTGAGATTCTGACTGATGCGCCTTCCTCTTGGAAGCGCAAGCAACCCACCTCTTCATTGTCTATCCCCATTACACCCCTACGCATCGTCTTTGAGAGACCAATGCCTCGGGAACCAGATGACTTGAGTCATGATTTGGCATCTCGGCAATATATGGTTCAAAATCTGCAGCAGATTTGGAAGACCCTTGCTGCTATACCTCGTTGTGGCTACACCGAACCAGATCATCAAGAAGCCAATGCTTCTTCCCCACACCAAGATACTTCTACCTCCGCTATAGCTGCTGCTACCTCTGATGAGGATGACGACGAGGATTAGTCTCCTCCTCTTTTTCCCTTTTTCTGGTTTTTCTTTTCTTTCTCTTTAGTTTTTATGTCTCTTTATCTCTCCTTAGCTTTGTGACATTTTTATGTTTTTGTTTCATTTTAGCTTTGTCTTTTAACTCTTGGATTGATTATGAAATTATGTTGCAGTTTCATATGAATGGATTTGAGTTGTTTTTCTTAGCTTACAGGTTCTTGTTCCAACCATTTGCGAAAATCCGTGTTGATGCATATGGCTGGTGCGATCGACACCACTAGCTGTGTCGGTCGACACCACCAGTAAACTCAAACCAACCATGTCGATTTATGCCTGTGTCGATCGACACCAGGCTGTGTGTCGATCGACACTGAAACCCTACATAGGTAACTTTCATTTTTCTCTTCCTCTGAGTTTTTCATTTATCTTTTCACCGAACTCATGCGTCTATAACACTGGGGACAGTGTTGTTTAAGTCTGGGGGAGGTAGTTTTTGTTTTATCGAACTAACATTCTCTTTTCTTTTCTTAGAGTCAATTGAGTTTTTGTTTTATCGAGTCAAAATTTAGTATGAAACTAGGATTTTTCGAGGAAACCACCACATTTTGCAGGAACTTAAGTAACCATTTGGTTCGAACTTGACAAACATCCGAGACTAATGAAAAAACCAAAGGCTGACGGGTTGACTAGAGACATCCACATATCCAGCAGATATTCACTAAAGCCTGAGCTAATTTCTGATTCTTCCTTTTACCTCTCGTCGATGTGATTGATGCTCTTAGGGCTTGACTCCTCTTTCATACTTGACAGCAGAACAACCTGTGTAAACGCAACAGTACTTCTCTCCCTTATTCAAAATAAAAAAATTTCTAATGACCCCATTATTTTACTTTGAAAGAGATGATCACACGAAGGTTGGAAGCGAGGTTTGGAAAATTTCCCCTGATGCCATTATTCGCCTACACCTTTGTCAAAAAAAAAAAAGGAAAATAACAAGTCTGGGGGAGAGAAAGAGTACCAAAAGGTTCTGTATGGTTGCTGCATCATTGTATAGTATAGGAATGAGTCTAGAAGGTCCTTGGCATTGAGATCAAAGATAAGACCCAACAATGAGGGCTTATGGTCTATGTTGTGAAATTGTGGTTTGACTCTGGAAAGCTGCGAGTGTCTACAGTGAAGTACATGGTGGTCTGGATCCTGTCTGGTAAGAACTCTTAGTGGTTTACCATGGTGAATGTGAGTGTGATGGTCCTATGATGAAATGATTTTCTGTGTTTTCAAACTTCTTTCTCTGGTTTAGTTATATGTTTGCTTGAGGGCAAGCAAAAGCTAAGTCTACGGGAGTTGATATATCATGGTTTTTATGGTTTTTAAGCCATGATATATGTCTTTTATTGAGTCTTTTATGTGTCTTTAGAGTTCTATTAGAGTCTTTTACAGGTTTACACACATTCGAGAACTTTTGGACTTTTTGGAGCATTGTTGCTGAGAAGCTGAAGCTGGTACCTAGACAGACATCTGGTGTCGATCGACACGTGGTACATGCTGAAGCTACACACGAAACTTTACAAGTTTTGAAGATTTGCAACTTTGCTGAGAAGTTCTTATTATTTATAAAATGAACCAACTCGTGTTTTAGAGTATTTATTAGGGTTTTCATGTTTTGAGGAGAGATATCTTTTGCAAGGAGACTTTTTGGGAAAGATTGAGAGCTTGGGCTGATCTAATTACTTTGTACTTTTGAGAGAAGATTTTGAACCCGTGTTTCTATTTCTCTTTTCAGTTTATTATGACATCTATTCAATTCATGTCTTTGATTTCATTGATTATGTCTGAGTAGATCACTCGTTAGGTTCAGGGCTTCTCACTAGGGTTTTCATGGATTTCTAGTATTGATTCATTGGTTAGGATTCATAACTTTACAAGTTCTTCACCTAGATTGTTCTAAATGCTAGTTCTGGCCTGATTACCTAGAACCTAGATCTTAGGTTATTAAATTAGCACAACAGTGTGATTTGAAACTGGACAGAACTTAGAGTGAGCAAATTAGATAATTACAAAGGAATTTGGATTAGATAATTTGTTAACAAATCAAACCTAAACTTTATGCTTATTTAAAATCTGAAGTCTCACAAAGGAATATGGTTTCTTAGATTTTAGGCATAGAGAACTCTCACAGAGAAAGTTGGTTAGTTCCACGTCTGTGATTTGAGTTCTAGAACTGATATTTAATTCGATCCTAACCAGTTAATAGATTTACATTTCATGAATTCCTGAGAAATTCCCTGAGCTTGACGTTTTCCCCATTCGAACACAACAACTACTTTTACTGTTTTTGCATTGTTTTAAATTTATCACTTGATTAACTTAGCTTGATTCGAAACTGAATGATCTATTGTGAAATATTGTGAGTCTCTGTAGATTCGACACCTATATATTACAATTGCATATATGTGCACTTGCGGTGTAGCTCTAGGGATTAAACTTTGAGCATATCAGTGATTATCTTGAGTCTTCACTTGTTGTAGTAAAACTCCAAAAGTTTGATAAAACTTCTTTGTCCGTAGACAAGTCTTTGGTCCGAGTAGTGCTTCCTGTGCTCTGTTTTCTCCTTGCTTGCTCACTTCTTCCTCCTTAGTGCAAGATCCATGTTCTAGGTACTGAGACCTTTTTAGAATCGCATTATCCTTCCCCATTTGAAAAATATTTGTCCTCAAATCTGTTTGACCTGCCACAAACAAGACTGAGTTAGAACCATCAAAAAGTAAATTCATGAGATACTTACCTTGGAGCTTAAGTTGATAAGCATTGTTGCTGATTCTTCTTGTTAGGTGAAATGGACCATCGATCTTTGGCATTGGCTTGGACATTTTTTCAGCTTGGAACCGTTCCTTCCTCGAGTGTATCCATTCTTGTTCTCCAACCTCAAAGATCATCCTAAAAGAATCAAAGAATTTCTTGTCCTTTTTGTCAAAATATCTCCAATCCCGGTCCTCACAAGGAAATTGGACGAGAGAGCCTCTAATTTTGGTGGCTCCTCTTAAGTTCCTGCAATGTTGTCAACACTTGTGGCAAAGAGCAATTGTATTATCACAGTCATGGAGTTACAATAAACAGGAAAACATGTCTCAGCTTGGATCAAAGCATTATCATTGTCATGTTTCTCTTCTACTTGTGTTTTACGACAAAAGTTTAGTTCCAAATATTTTTTGAATAAACCTAACTTTTTTTCAATGTTTTCTGGGGATAATAAACTCATACTCAAAGCCCTAAAATCATAAGAAACTAATCGAGATAAAGAGAGACTTACCTGAATAAGATACTTGGTGTGCTCGGTGCTCATAAGTATCACATTAAATTGAAGTGGTGTTGGATCTGGGGGCTCTTATTGGATTGGTAATTGTTGGTTATATTGGATTGGAATCACTTCAATCTATGATCACTCAATGATCAAGAGATTCCAAGCCTAATCTCGCGAAAAAAGTGGAAATGATGATAAAGATGGAGGTGGAAGATAGGATTGACTCGCTCAATCAATGTGCGAATAAGGATGTTGAATCACTATACAGGCTTAAGCCACAGATTTCGAAAGAACTAAGTGAATCGCTCACTAAGAACTAAAGAACAAGAATAACACAAAGAATTCATAACTTTGTGAGAAGAGAAAAACAGTTTCTATTGCTTTCAAAGATTAAGGGTGCTTTACAATGAGCAATCAACTAAGCTTATATAGGCTCAGAATACAGTCTCTAAGGTCTAAAAAAAAGAAGCAAATCGAAAAATTAAATAAGAAACTAGCTGTTGGATCATTGATGAAAATTGAGTGAAAATCAGTCCAAATAAGGAAAGTAGCTGTTAGCTTGTATCTTGAAAGCTTGGGCTAGAAATGGTGCGACCTTGGGACGTCTAGGTGAATTCAGGATGACTTCAAAATGCAGCATAAGTATCAAAGAGCTCCAAATAATCAAAGAGACTATTTGGAGTTTAAAGTCAAACAGCTCCAAATAAGGCAAATAAGGCAAGCTTGGCTCCGGATATGGAAAGTGGAGGTGTGGGAGGATCCGCCAAATCCCCTGGTTGCTGGTGCAGCTAAGGATGTCCTTTATAGCTCCTAGATGATTAATATTGTCTCCTGGTCGCCAAAGTCTTCTTTGCAAGTGATTAAACCGGTGAGCTTCCAAATAAGGAAGCTGAGAGCCTCCCGGTTTGGAAGTTGAATAACTTTTGAACCATAATTGCTTTGGCCTTGAATCCAATTTGCTGCATGCTTCTGATGAGCTGAGAATCTAAAAAAGTTGATTTATTGCTTGAATTGGTCGGAATGCTTCAGTAAGTGGTCATATGTCTCCATCGGGTCCATTGGAGGTCTGCCGGTTTGTAACTTCAATATATTCTTCATGTGGAAAGCTTTGGGGATGATTCTTCTTCATGGTGTTCTCTAGATTTGTTGAGTATATATCCCAAGTGGTTGTTGAGCTGGAATGGTCGGTATAAGTCTTCATTTGAGCTGAACAAAGCTCGCATGTATCCTTAGCTAGTCTTGGCTCCATGCTTTCCTCTCCTCGGCTCCTGATTCCTTAATTCATAGCTGATGATGACTTGATGTTGATATGTCGAGTTTTAACCCAAAATATTTTCTGCAAGTGCACAGACAAACGCAATAGTATATGGGGTATCGAATCCACAGAGACCAAGGTTACACTATGAAATTATAGATTTTAACTTAAAGCTAAGACAATAATGTTGGTTGTGTAATTTTCGGAACAACAACAAATAAAATAAATCGATGTAAAACAATTAATAAAAAGCACTAGGTTAAGGTGTTTCGCCGGTGATTCGGAGACAAGGCTGAGCAACTATTCAGGGCTAACTAACTACCGGTCTAGAACTCAAACATAAATAAATATCGCCCCATTCTCGTGATGTATCGACAACTTTATCTAACAACCTAGATACCGAAACTCTCGTCTGGACCTAGCGAAGACGATAAGCATTAACAAGCGGGTTCAATCTGTTCACAATCAATCGCAATAATCAACTCTCGCTGGTTGCGCACCAATTGCTCACCAATGATTTATCTAGCAACTTAGAGCACTCTCGTGAATAAGTTTAACCTAAAATCATAGACTAGGTGATCAAGCTAATCTAAGCATTACGAACCCCTATTGGCGAAGACATATAAATTCCATTCCTATTTGTGCTCAGCCATTAACATCCTAAATCACCATTGAAAACCTTAACCTAGCTAAGGATCTACTCACACATAACAAAATCAAACACAACAAAGCAATGAGATGAATTCATGATTTTATTAAAGAGAATAAGGTTCAGGAAAACTTCTTAAACAGAGTTGTGGTCTGATCGATAATGGGAGAATAGAAATCCAAAGCTGAGTAGTACAAATCCAAATTAGAAGAACAAAGTCGTTGGTATCTTAGAACCAAAAATAACGTAGAACAAAGCGTTGAACAGAACAGAATGAAAAAGTGTCGATCTCTATAGGCGGCTGGGCCTATTTTTATTCTCTAAAGTTAATTAAAACGTGTCTAGGTTAAATAGGAGGGAGCAGGTGCTCCCAGGTCCGGAGCAGGTGTTCCCACGGCGAAAAATCGACTTTTGGCTCAAAATTGCTTCTTTTGCTCCAATGTCTTCCAATATCTTCAATCCATGCTCCAGAGCCTCAAAATACCTGAAAAGACACAAAAAGAACTAGAAAAGACTCGAAAACAATATGAAAATACTAGTTAATATGGGACAAAATACTAATATATCAACTCCCCCGGACTTAGACCTTTGTTTGTCCTCAAACAAAATAAGATCAAGAACAGAGAAGAGGTTTGAAAATCACGGGAACTCACTTGCTTGTTGGAAAATTTTCGAACTTCATACCTTCTTCACTGGACCTTGGGACATGTATCGTAATTAGCTGTGGGGTTCATAACCTAACCTTAATAACTCACAACCCAACAAAGATTTTGGAATTCCCATTGTCATCTCTTACATAGATTAATGAAAATAAAAAGTACAGTGATCTTACCAAGGGAATTCGGCCCAAAGGGTGCTGACTTCTTCTAACCGAAGACTCTCTCCCGCATGCTCTTCTCTTAACTCTTTCCTCTTCCGAACACAACAACATATTTTTTTTACTGAGGCTTTGCCTCACAGCCATCACTTTTCTGTTGCTTCTTCTTATTTTTTTTTTATGGGACGAATCTCCATGAGGTCACAAAGGATACACGGGTTTACGCATCATCCCTTGGTTCACTTCGAAACTTTTAGTTTCCCTTACAACAAGCTTTTCATGAGGTCACAAAAGATACACGGGTTTACGCATCATCCCTTGGTTCACTAGAGCTTGTTGCTTTGAACTCTTTTTTTTTTTTTTTTTTTTCTTTTTTTTTATGAAAATCGGACCAAGAGGAGAGTTGGAGAGAAAAGAGCATACTTTGTGGAGAGTTGCAGTGTCTTTTATGGTTCGAATAGGTCTTGCCCAATGGACGTCAAATCCGTGAGAAAGAAATTAAAAGTCAAGATTAGAAACCGAATAAAAATTAGAGATGACATTGGTTCAACCTATTTCCCGCTGAGCGTGAGCTTTGGGGAATATTTAATCCGCCCAATGCCTTTCCGATACAGAACTTTGGCCCAGCTGTGAGTCATACAAGTAATCCTTAGTCCGAAAATAAATCCAATAGATCAAGTTCATAATTCCCAAACAAGCTTTTGACTTAATAAAACACTAAAACAGACTCGATAAAATAATAATAAAAGTAAACCAAGCAGCATGACCTGATTCACTAAAAATCTAAGACTCTTGGGACTGACACAACAACGAGACTCAATAGAATATAAAATAAAATAAAATAACTAACCGCTCTCCCGGACTTAAATCACACCATCTCTGGTGTGAAAAAGAACGAGAGAATGGTGACAAATAAAAATAAAGACACACACGAATAATACATTGATGATAGAGGGTATAGGAGGATATCACCGAGTAGTCGCGGTGTCATGCTCGTCGCCCATGGAGCACTCTGGTGGAGCAGGTGCTCGCCTCTTCCTGCGGTGCAATGGCTGCCCGGAGCCTAAGGTTGAGTTTGAAGGCTGGGGCGAGGCAGCAGCTGCGGCGGTGGTATGGCAACATCCTCGTGCCAATGTTTGCATGATCCTCTACATGAGGCTGTTGTTTCTTTTCGTTGACTCGATCATCTACCTCCTGTACTTGGCAGTCTCAGCATCATCATAGATGGGTGGAAGATCAAACTCACCTTGAGTAGAGGCGGCATGATAAGGAAGTGCGAGGTGCGGGATTGGAGTGGCGTCATCGTCGGTGGCATGGCGAGATATGCTTGGACGAGATGTGTTCGGCCTAGCTGAGGATGATTGGCTTGGAATGGTGATGAGGTACTGCGGAGGAGAGTGGAACGCAAGATCTTCCATGGTGTAGAGCTCAGTCACGACTGGGTTTGGAAGCTCGATGTGGTTAGATTCCCCGGTCGCAGTAATGAACTGGTAGTTGCACAATGCGAAGATGATCTTGGAGGCGAGCAGGTGCTTCATATCCATCCGTGACAGCTTGGTGACACATGAAGCAAAGAACGAAAACATACCCTCATCAAGTGCTGGTTGGTTCGGATCCTTGTATGTGAGGGTGGCGGTGGCAAGACATTGCCTAACGAGGTCTGGGTAGAGGACGTCTTCCTCTAGTGCGAAGGACATGCAATGCGCTTGACTTAAGACTTGCCAAACGTGGTCTTGGAGACCCAATTGCTGCATCATAGTCTCGCACATATACCTTGTAGGCTTCAGCTTCAGCCCGAGGAGCTGATTGTAGTAGTAAGCATCGCGTGTGTCCCACGAATCTGGTGAGATTGGCGGAAGCTCCTTGATACCGAGATCAAAGGGAGTGTTTTTGCCTCGGGGCCACGCGTGCGTGGCGAGTCTCTCGGTGGGGGTGGATGGCGTGGAGGCGCTAGCCTTGCCTTTCCCTTTGTTGGCGGTGAAGAATTGCTTTGGAGGCATTGTCGAGACGAGGAGGCAAGATGAGACTGCGGTAATGAGAGGCAGAGCTGGGCTGAGCGAGAAAAAGACGAGAGCGACGAGGAGATCGGCGGGATTGGTGGTGAATCGAGGTGAAGGAGAATGACTGAGCGATTAACGGTAGGCTCAGGATGGTCGGAAGTTATGGGACGAGAGAGATTGACTGTGGCGGAGTGGTTGCTGGTAATAGAGATGAAAGT
This sequence comes from Cardamine occulta, assembly GCA_028015245.1. Classification (NCBI taxonomy): domain Eukaryota; kingdom Viridiplantae; phylum Streptophyta; class Magnoliopsida; order Brassicales; family Brassicaceae; genus Cardamine; species Cardamine occulta. Next base: position 7,637,505 of record CM051364.1, read on the forward strand.
CGGAATGGACGAGATGAAGGAGATTTGGGGAGTAGCAGCGGCGTAGGACAGAGACTTCAGTAATGGTGAGCGTGAGATATGAGAGAGAGAGAGATGATTTCGAGTTGAGGTTTTGGAGGAGCTTGGTCCGAGATATAAAGAGGAAGGAGGTAGGGTTTTTGAAATTTGATGGCAGGTGGGGAACCGGTGCATGCACCCTGGCGGAGCAGGTGCTCGGGCCAATTCCGGGGTGCTCGTTCGAAATCCCTTTTTTTTTTTTTTTTTTTTAGCAGATTAAGAACTGAAATCACAAATAAAAAGTTAGTATCAAAAGAAATTTAAAACGAATTATGTACAAGAAACCTTACCGGTGGGTTGCCACCCACCAAGCACTTGTTTTAAGTCGTTAGCTCGACTTTGTAGACTGTTTAGGCATGAGAAACATCACCTAAGGCGACAGTATTACCTTCTCCAATGTGTGTATCAGCAAGATATGGCTTGATCCTCTAACCATTCACCACGAATTCGTCTCCTTTAGAATTTAGCAACACTATAGCTCCATGTGGTCTAACCTCCTTGATCGTGAAAGGGCCAGACCATCTGGACTTCAGCTTACCTGGGAATAATCTGAGACGACAGTTGAACAATAATACCTGATCGTTGGGAGAAAAACTCCTGGGGATGATCCTCTTGTCATGGTAGGCTTTGAACCGTTCTTTGTAAATCCGTGAGTTATCATATGCGAGATCCCTAATTTCCTCCAACTCGTGTAGCTGCATGGATCTCCTTTCAAATGCCGGTAGGATGTCGAAGTTGAGCAATTTAGTAGCTCAGGCCGCTTTATACTCCAGTTCCACCGGAAGGTGGCATGCCTTCCCATACACCAAATGAAAAGGCGTTGTCCCCAACGGAGTCTTATATGTGGTCCTATACGCCCATAGAGCGTCATCCAACTTCTTAGACCAATCCTTACGCGTGATGCTCACTGTCTTCTGTAGGATACTCTTTATCTCCCTGTTGGAGATCTCGACCTGACCACTAGTTTGAGGGTGATAAGGAGAAGCTACCTTATGTGTAACACCATTCTTCTTCAACAAGTTCTCAAAGACCTTGTTTATGAAGTGTGAGCCTCCATAGCTAATCACCACTCTAGGGACTCCAAACCTCAGAAAGATGACACTCTTGAACATCTTGATAATCACTCTAGCATTATTAGTTGGGCTAGCCAGCGCTTCAACCCATTTAGAAACATAGTCAACAGCCACTAGAATGTACTCATTACCGTAGGAGGATGGAAACGGTCCCATGAAGTCTATACCCCATATGTCGAAAACCTCAACTTCCAGAATAAAATTCTGGGGCATCTCATTACGCTTACTGATGTTCCCTTGTCTTTGACACGCATCACACCTAGAAACAAATCTGTTTGCATCACGGAACATCGTCGGCCACCAATAACCGGCTTGTAAAGCCTTATAAACCGTCTTAAATGTGGCAAAGTGCCAAGCATATGATGAACTGTGACAATGGTGTAGAATCCCAGGGATCTTTGCCTCAGACACGCATCTCCTATATAGCCCATCTGAACACTGCTTGTATAAAAAAGGCTCATCCCAAAAATACCGCCTAACATCGCGGAAAAACTTCTTCCTTTTGCTTCCCACTAGGTTCTCAGGAATCTTGTTAGTAGCCAAGAAGTTTACAATCTCTCCAAACCATGGGAAACTAGAGGACTGACCGGTCTGAATTGATCCACAAAAATTTTCGGGAGCAGGTGCTCCCTTGGGTGCTCTGTCGGGTGCTCGGTCGGGTGCTCAGAAAATTTCGCAGGTGCTAATAGAATATATCTGTTCGTCTGGTAGACTATTCTCCATAGGTGTCTTCTCTTCAATCTGCAACCTGCTCAAGTGATTCGCAACCCCATTTTCGAACCCTTTCTTGTCCTTGATTTCTAAGTCAAACTCTTGCAACAAAAGGATCCACCTCAATAGTCTGGGCTTGGCATCCTTCTTTGTCAACAAATACTTCAGGGCAGCATGATCAGTGTGAAAAATTACCGTCGACCCGACGAGATATGACCTGAACTTCTCAAAAGCAAAAACAATCGCCAATAACTCCTTCTCGGTAGTGGCATACCGACACTGAGCATCGTCCATCGTCTGACTAGCATAATAAATCACGTGGAGCTTCTTGTCTCTCCTCTGACCCAGAACAGCTCCCATAGCAAAATCACTCGCATCTGTCATAACCTCAAATGGTAGCTCCCAATCTGGCGGTTGTACTATTGGTGCACTAACTAAGGCTCCCTTATTGGTGTGAAAAGCTGCCAAACAGTCACTATCAAACTCAAACTTCACCTCCTTACACAACAATCTTGTAAGAGGCTTAGCAATCTTAGAAAAATCCTTTATGAAGCGACGGTAGAATCCCGCATGTCCCAGAAAACTGCGGATCCCCTTAACCGAATTAGGCGGTTGCAAACTCATCATGACTTCTATCTTTGCCTTGTCAACTTCAATACCCTTTTCTGATATCTTGTGCCCAAGCACTATCCCATCTCAGACCATGAAGTGACACTTCTCCCAGTTGAGAACTAGATGCTTCTCCTCGCATCTTTGCAATACCCTGCACTGATTAGACAAACAAGAAGAAAACGAACTCCCATACACAGAGAAATCGTCCATAAATACTTCCATAATATCCACAATAAGGTCACTAAATATAGACATCATACAACGTTGAAACGTTGCTGGAGCATTACACAAACCGAATGGCATACGACGGTACGCGAAGGTGCCATATGGACATGTGAATGTCGTCTTCTCTTGATCGTCAGGGTGGATAGGTATCTGGAAAAATCCTGAAAACCCATCTAAGAAACAGTAATATGGATGATTAGCTAGACGCTCTAGCATCTGGTCAATAAACGGTAAAGGAAAATGATCCTTGCGAGTAGCAGCATTCAATTTCCGATAATCTATACAGATCCTATGTCTGGTTACTGTCCTAGTCGGTATCAGTTCACTCCTATCATTTCTAATCACTGTGATACCTCCTTTCTTAGGGACTACATGCACAGGACTGACCCATTTACTGTCAGATATCGCATAGATAACACCAGCCTCTAGAAGTTTCATTATCTATTTCTTGACGACATCTTTGAGATTTGGGTTTAACCGTCTCTGATGCTCAACAGAAGTCATAGATTCATCCTATAGGTGTATTCTGTGCATGCATAAGTCGAGAGATATACCAGTGATATCATCTAGTGAATATCCTAGAGCCTTCCTATACTTCCTCAATTCACACAAAAGCAAGGTAATCTCTACATTATTCAATTTTGCATTCACTATAACTGGATAAGTGGAGTTCGGACCAAGAAAAACGTACCTGAGCCCTGTTGGGAGGGTCTTCAACTCAAGCCTTGGAGCTTTCAGCTCACTCCAAGAACCACCAAAAATCGGATTTTCTAGAGCAGGTGCTCCCTGTGCTGGCTGGGGTGCTCCCTGGACCTCGATTTTTGTGCCTTCTCCCAGGCTCAGAAATTCATCTCCTTCCTCCACTCTGATGTTGGAATCAAGAAACTTAGCAAATCCATGGGTGTTTTCACTCAGAAAACCGTGTTCACCCTCGGGTTTAGTCAAAGCGACTTCTAAAGGATCATTCGCCAAAATTTCTTCAACCACATATTCTGATATCTCTGACCCATCATGGATCACAAATGTCTGTCCATCAATCATCGGTTTCTTGAGAAGCTTGCTCATCTCAAACCGAACTAACATATCTCCAAGACGGAGATCAACTATGCCTTCTTCAACATCAATGATAGCACGAGCCGTGCATAAGAAAGCTCTACCCAGAATCAGTGGGTCTTTGGGTTCTTCATCAAGTTCCAGAACCACAAAATCAGTTGGGATAAATGTATCCCCAATTCGGACGTGCATATCTTCAATAATACCCACCAGAAGCTTTTTAGACCGATCCGCAAAAACCAATGAGATCTTTGTAGGCTTGAACTTGGTGAATCCCAGATGCTTAGCCACAAAATATGGCATTAGATTGACGTTGGAACCTAAGTCACACAGAGGACAAGCAAACGTGCACGGTCCTATCTTCACCGAGATAACAAACCTCCCGGGATCTTCTTTCTTTGTCAACACCTTACTCTGAAGTATGGCGCTGCACTCCTTATAAACAATCATTACATTCTCTTCCTCAACAACCTTACCAGCAACCAGCTCTTTCATGTACCTCTTAAGCGAAGGCATCATTTGCACGGCATCAACCAAAGGAAGCTTCACCGTCAAATCCTTAAGTATCTCCTTGCACTTTGCATCCTCCAAATCCTTGCGAGATTTCTTTGGAGATACTGGATAAGGGACCTTAGGTACGTAGACTTATTCTGGTAAAATTTCTGGGGTGTTTGAAATTTTCATGGGAGCACCCTGTGGGAGCAGGTGCTCCAGAGCAGAATTGGGGTGCTCGCCGTATTTTTCTTCAGAATCGTTTGGAACAGTTCCCAGATGTGTTCCTAAGCTTGATCCAACCTCAACATGTCCATCTTTCACAGCAAAATCACTCCCTTGAGCCTGATGCTCGGTAACTATCTCCTTAGCCTTTCCGTGGAAGCTTGTCATCGTAGGTAGTGCCAGCAACTTTCCACCTCTCAACTCCACAGCATTCACGTGATACTCATTCCTGGGCAATTCTCCTTTAGCTGGAAGAGCTCCAGCTGATCTCTTGATAGCCTCGGCGGTTTGAGCTACTTATATATCTAACTTCTTCACATGCGCGGTAACAGCTTCATACTTAGCATTCAGATCAGTGTACATGTGATCTACCTTGGCATTAATCTCAGCAGACGCCTTCTGTTGGTTAGCCATCAGTTGCTGCATAAGACTCTTCAGCTCATCTTGAGATGTAGGCGTGGAGACAGCTTGTGATGGTGTAGCAAAATTGGTGTGTTGTTGTTGGTTTCCTCCTTGGAGCCGATTCTGATTCTGATTAGGGACGTACTGCTTCCCTTGAGTATTGCTGGAGTAAAACTTCTGAAAACCCTGAGCTTGTGGCAACTGATTCATACCCCCTTGTTGCGGATAAACTTGGTCTTGTGGGTTCTCAACATTGGTGCTTCGGTAGGAGAGGTTGGGGTGGCTCCGATAATTTTGATTGAACCCACGGTTCTGGACATATCCCTGACCACTCACATAGTTAACCTCATGTACTCCAGCATCGTCATCTTCTTCAAACTCTTGAGAAATAGGCGCAGCCCCATTCTCTTCCACAAACTTGACCGGTTTTTGACTTTCGCGTAGGAGTAGGTTTACCTTCGCTGTCAGCTCATCAATCTTCTGAGTGTCCACACTATTAATTTTCCTGGACCTATCATACTCAGGAGACCTGTTGCTAGAGCTTGAAGCAAGGTTCTCAATCAGCTCAAAAGCACCATCTCTAGTCTTGGTCATAAAAGATCCGTTACTCGCAGCATTTAGGGCGTTGCGGTAATCCCATTCAACTCCATCATAAAATATTCTCAGAATCTGTTCATCTTTAAAACCGTGATGAGGACATTCCCTACGGTATTCCCTAAGGACCAGAATGTTGTTGGAAAGATGAAATCTTGTTTCGTAGAGCGGCTGTCTTGGACTTAGTGTAGAAGTGGTCCAAGAAGGCAGCTCTAACTTCATCCCACGTCCTCAAAGAACCAGCTGGCAATGACTTTAACCATCTTTGAGCCTTCTCACCAAGAGAAAATGGAAACAGCTTGCATTTCAGAAACTCTGGCGGTACCCCATTCGAACCGGTAGTGCTGCAGATTTCTTCAAAGTTTTTGATGTGGTCCATCGGTATCTCAGCTGGCAATCCATGAAATAGGTGTTGTTTTACTAATGAGATCATCTGAGGTTTGATCTCATAGTCTTGTCTCTGAATTGTTGGAGAAACAATAGCTGAACGGTTTTGATAAAATGCATGGGGATTATCCGAATCCCCTATACCCGGCTGTACTCGTGGAGCTGGCGGTTGATCTCTTCTCAACTGAGCAATCTGATCCCTTAACAACTGTAACTAAGCAGCCAAACCATTGTCTTGTTCAGCCATAATTACCGGAGCAGCTGTAAGTCTCTTTTGACGGTTTTGACGTTCGATGCGAGCTAACTCTTTGTTGGTGTGGATGACTAAATCTTCGGTGCAATTTCTTCTCGTTCTTCTACTGGTCATGCACCTGACACATAGCAGAAACAAATAAAAATAAAGATCAGTAGTTTCTTAGACTGAAAACAAAATCAAAAATCAAAGGTAACGCAATTGGTCCCCGGCAACGGCGCCAAAAACTTGATATGTCGAGTTTTAACCCAAAATATTTTCTGCAAGTGCACAGACAAACGCAGTAGTATATGGGGTATCGAATCCACAGAGACGAAGGTTACACTATGAAATTATAGATTTTAACTTAAAGCTAAGACAATAATGTTGGTTGTGTAATTTTTGGAACAGCAACAAATAAAATAAATCGATGTAAAACAATTAATAAAAAGCACTAGGTTAAGGCGTTTCGCCGTTGATTTGGAGACAAGGCTGAGCAACTATTCAGGGCTAACTAACTACCGGTCTAGAACTCAAACATAAATAAATGTCGCCCCACTCTCGTGATGTATCGACAACTTTATCTAACAACCTAGATACCGAAACTCTCGTCTGGACCTAGCGAAGACGATAAGCATTAGCAAGCGAGTTCAATCTGCTCACAATCAATCGCAACAATCAACTCTCGCTGGTTGCGCACCAATTGCTCACCAATGATTTATCTAGCAACTTAGAGCACTCTCGTGAATAAGTTTAACCTAAAATCATAGACTAGGTGATCAAGCTAATCTAAGCATTACGAACCCCTATTGGCGAAGACATATAAATTCCATTCCTATTTGTGCTCAGCCATTTACATCCTAAATCACCATTGAAAACCTTAACCTAGCTAAGGATCTACTCCCACATAGCAAAATCAAACACAACAAAGCAATGAGATGAATTCATGATTTTATTAAAGAGAATAAGGTTCAGGAAAACTTCTCAAACAGAGTTGTGGTCTGATCGATAATGGGAGAATAGAAATCCAAAGCTGAGTAGTACAAATCCAAAGTAGAATAACAAAGTGGTGGTATCTTAGAACCAAAAATAACGTAGAACAAAGCGTCGAACAGAACAGAATGAAAAAGTGTCGATCTCTATAGGCGGCTGGGCCTATTTTTATTCTCTAAAATTAATTAAAACGTGTCTAGGTTAAATAGGAGGGAGCAGGTGCTCCCAGGTCCGGAGCAGGAGTTCCCACGGCGAAAAATCGACTTTTGGCTCAAAATTGCTTCTTTTGCTCCAATGTCTTCCAATATCTTCAATCCATGCTCCAGAGCCTCAAAATACCTGAAAAGACACAAGAAGAACTAGAAAAGACTCGAAAACAATATGAAAATACTAGTTAATATGGGACAAAACACTAATATATCAGATGTCCTCATCAGTTGGGGACAAACTTTCTACTCTAGGGGATAACTTACACAGTGAGAGCTCTCCTGTTTGCCATTGATAAGTTTGTAATGAACAAAATGAATAACGATCCATTTCAGGCTCCCCGCGAAACATGAGAAGTGAAGTAATCCAAATCTTGGGTGATATGGGTCTTGGACTTTCTAGATACTCTCCTGTTCTCCAAAGGTGGGTTTGAGATGCATCTTGATGGAGACAAAGGATAGTTTCTTCAATGTGTAGCTTTGCTTCCAAATCAACGTCTCCAGGTGGAAATTCATTTTGGTGTGCAATAACACAGATTAGTGGTAGTCCTATGGAGTTATCCTCCGGAAACACATTCTCGTAATCCTGAAAAAATGAACATCATCTCACTCGGCAGCACCGGTGCAAGGTTAGTTACGCTCATGAGAGTTTTTTTTATAAACAAACAATAATAATGTCTGTTTTGAAAACAAAACTTTCTTGACCTCACCAGCCCTCTTAAAGAAATTCCATTGCTTGTTTATGTGTTCTTCCTTGTGCTGTAGCCGAAGTTGATCTTGATAAACTCCAAAATGGTCTCTTGATTGACTCCGATAATGAGTGACTATTTCTTGATCATTATTCTTCTAGATTGGCCTTAAAATTGTACAATCTGCACAAAGAGAAAGCAAGTTGGCTTTCATTTGTTTTTGGGAGTCTAGATAGTTACCTCGGGTTTTAATTTGAGGTGGAGCATCTGGTGGTTTCTCCTTGATCACAATGTTGTACTCGGCCCTTGGTAATTTATTGTGGACCAGAACTGCTTCAGCGTGAGTGAATTCTCCTAAGTCACGTGTTGTTGCCATTTTAGGTGATTCTTGGATTTGAACTTGTTGTATTGAATCTGGTGGTTCTTCCATGTTCAAGATGGTGTTGGTGATATCCTCAATTTCTTTATTGGCTGGTCTCAGCTTTAGTCTTCAACCGAATCTGATCTTGATAAACTTCTTGAGGAGTCATCGGCACTAAGACGGTTTTTCTTTCCTTGAACTCAAAAGAGTATCTATTAGTGAACCCATCATGCTTAACTCTTCTATCCGATTTCCATGGTCTTCCAAGAAGTATGTGTCCTGCCTCCATTGGTAACACATCACATAAAATATCATCCTTGTACCCTCCGATGATAATAGGCACAAACAAATTGCTGCTTGACTTTCATTTCTTCACTTTCATTGAGCCATTGAAGATCATACGGTTTTGGGTGATTCATGACCTTCAATCCGAGCTTCTCAACCATAGATTCACTAGCCACATTAGTACAGCGACCTCCATTGATAACGGGGCTGCAAACATTCCCTAGAACATGACACCGTGTGTGAAACAAATTTTAGCGTTGCTCTTGCTCCTCGGCCTTGAACTGAAAACTCAAAGTTCTTCTAGATATGAGTGACTCTCTTCTTTGTCGTCCTCTAGTTACACAGATAAGACCTGGTATATGCCCTGGACGAAGTGATTTGATTTCACCATTTATCATTTGATCGATTTTTGCTGCAAACTCTTCAATGAGAATCTTACCGTGGTTGTTGATCGTTTCCTCATCAAGATCGGCCATCTCTGCCTGAAAAACAAACAACACTAACCCAGTAACTAGTTCATTTGAAAGAAAACATGATGGAACACACAAAACACAAAAATGATCCTTCGTATGATGAAGAACCCTAATTGCAACACTTGAAGGTGATCGGTCTCTTAAAAATATCAAATTGTCTCAAAAAAGTCCATAAACAGTTTTAAAAAATACTAGATTCTCTCTAGGTTCAGAAACAGTTGATTTTACGATTTTATTTTTTGGTTAAAAAAATGCTACAAGTAGAAGTGATTTTTGTCTCTCATTAGCAGAATGAATAGTTTATAAAAGTTCAAACCAAATTGGACAGAAATCGACTTAACTTTTCAGTGGTAGCTCTGATACTACTTTCAAGCGATTCCAACGACTGCCCAATCTCGACACCATGAAGTCAAGATGACGAAGAACTCCAACTGGACTTGACAAACGAGCAATCTAGAAAGAGGAATAGATTGACTGATGCCACAAAAGGATGCGGAAAAGCCTTTTGATAAGTCTAAGATAATCAAATTAGAGACACGAAAATGGATTCAATGATCTAATCTTGAAAGAGTTTGAATAAAAAAAAAAGATGAATGTTACAAGAGAGGTTCAGCCGAATATAAACAGAAGAAAAGAAGAAGGAGACGAGCAGGTGGTTTCGAGACATGCCTCGGAAATCACCAGCTCAGGAAAACAAGAAAAATAACAACACAAATTTGAATTCAAACTAGAGATAAGATGCGCCCAAATGATGTCTTGTAAATGGGCCTTGGTGGATTGGAATAGGCATGGCATAGATGGACATATGAGCCACAAGCCTCATTAAAAACCTCACTCAGAAAACCACATGGGACAAAACCAAGATAAGGGAAATAAAGTGCGAGTGGATCATATGGCCCTGCACTAGCCTTCCCGAGCATATATCATGACCAAGGTGGCCTTGACACAATCCTCATTGCTCGTGTTGTAGCAAAACTCCAAAACGGTTGGTGAAACTTCATTGTCCGTAGACAAGGCTTTGGTCCGAGTAGTGCTTCCTTTGCTCCGTTTGCTCCTTGCTTGCTCACTTCTTCCTCCTTAGTGCCAACTCCTTGTTCTAGGTACTTGGAGCCTTCTAGAATCGCATCACAATCCTAACAAGTTCGATATGTTCACCTAGATACCTTAACATCAATTGTTCGTTGGCTAAGGATACTAAGCCTATAATTTATTGATTCTGATAACCAAATCAATGGTTCGTTGTATTAGGTGTATCTATAGATCATTCGCTAGATTCTTCAACATAACTCATGCATAGAGATCATAGAAGATAGAGAACTAATTCATTAATCCTAATCTATAACGACAACCTAATTAATCATTGACTCTCCTTTAATAGATCCCTATGCCCAACAGGTGGATTACTCAAACAAGTTCAATGAAACCATGATAGGAAAGTTTGATGATTGCATCAATAAATCTAACGTAACAATGAAAAGGGGTTCGAAAAGCACTTTAAAAGAGTAAGAGATTTTGTCTCCCCAAAGCTACGAAAATAAGAAACTAAAACTCTAAGAACGACTTGGGACTGCAGAGAAACTCATGCAGCAGTTTATAAAATAAGATACTAGGTCTAAAATCGGTTTGGAGAATATTTAGGAAATCTTCGATTTTGGGATCGATCGATCATTCATGGATCAGTTAATCCCTACTTCAAAACGCATCACTGCATTAATTCATCATTCTGGTCGATCCTCCTATGTCTTGGTCGATCCAGATGCATCTCATGTTGATACTTGAAGTGTATAACTGTCTAAAGCAGCTACAAATGTTCCATTTAGCTCCAATGACTTGTAAACCTAATCATAAACTCGATATGGACTATGCATTACATATAGAATCAAAGGCATAAAACCCTTAAAACCACGACACATCAGTATGTTAGAAACAATTAGTTGAATTTTAAAACTTATTACTGGTAAAAGAATTTTTTTTTTCAAATTCAAACAATGTCATGAACCCCTTATTCTGTACTAAACGCACTTATTCTGCATATTATGTTTATCATGCATAAACCGCACTTGACCGGGTATGCTCTATCTGATCCGCTTGTTTTACATTGTATGATCTGTTGTCACTATTTAAATAGTGTGAATAATGGATTCAGAATAATATTAGAAAAGACACTAAATATGATTCCACTTCGGTAAAAAAAGAGATAAAAACACATAATTCATCTGTCAACCATAGACTCAAGGACTAAAACCATTCAGAAGTACAATGTAGAGTATGAGGATTTAACACGCACGTACCAAGAAGGATATCTTGCACTACAAAAAAAGCATGTCAAATTACGACTAACGAAATGGTCAAAAATATTTTTTATACAAAATTAGACCAAATTATGATTAAAATTTTGAAATTATTTTAAATTGATTAAATACCCTATATATTTGGTTGAAAATTGTAAAAATATTCTAACCAATTATTGACCAATTCAAATTTTGGTTGAAAAATTGTCATTAATTTTTAACGAAAAGTACCCAACTTAAATTGGTCAAACATTACTGACCGCTTACTTACCACTTATGTAGCCATTATAAAATACTAAAAATGAATCAAAAGATATCGACCAGTTTTTAAAACTGATCAAACATTTTTTGACGAAAAGTATATAAAACAAGATGGTCAAAATTACTTACGTTTTATCGACAAAATTGTAAAAGTTTTGAATATATATTGAATTTTTGAATCTTTAGACTTTAAAAATATTTGGTCATAAATTAGTCAAAATTATTTATATTACAATAATATGTCTTGGTTATTACTTGGTCAAAATATTTTGAACAATTTATAACCTTAAATTAGTGTAACCTAGATCTTAGTTCTTAATTCTATTAGCCGCTTCCTCTTTTTTTCTCCTTCATAGTTCTCTTAGTTGCTTCCTCTCTCCCATCTCCATACCTTGCTTTGCTCTTCACGATTTCTCTCCTTATATTAATTGTTCTCTAAATCTTAAGGTAATGTTTTCATTTTAATATTTTTCAATTTCTCTACAATTCTTAAACTATTTTTGGATCTTGACATTGTTATGCTTTCGGTACACACCATTTTTTATCACATTATTCTATGTTGCCATATATTCTTTAATTTTTTTTTTGTTTCTAGTTTCTATACCTTTGGCAAGGAGGTTGTTATTTTTGTCTCTCGAGAATGGATTCTAAAGCTTTTGTGAACAAGTGAGTACACAATTCATGTTTCGTCTCTTCTTATGTATCTGACGATTGAAATGGTTTTGTGTGGAAATTTTTGATGAAGGTCTCTCCATACAATTTTAAAAGAAAAATTGGCATAACTTTGATGTCTTGAGTTTATATGTTTTTTTAAATTTGTTCAAAGATTTTTCAGATGGATCCGACTGATTTTAATCAATTGGAAGAATATCAACATTTTCAACAATGGAAATCTAATCAACATAATATGTAGTGAAGCCCAAGATGGGACGAGTATTGTGTTGTTTGAGTGGTTCTACGTACTTTTAGCCACATTGGATTATATACAAACACTAATAAGTGAGTTGGTTCCATTCCTAGAGTTTCTATAGGCGACATCTTTTACTTATGAGGTGAAATAGATTTGGTGGTGCTACATAAAACTTAAATTTAGAATAGATTTTATCGTTGGTGAAGTCAGTGGAAACAGTATGAAAATAATCATTATTATTGTCTCTTCCAGAGAAAATGCTGGTAGAGATGATGATCCAGATAATTTAGTATATAAAGGGCTCGGTGGCATAAAGGATGTGGGTAATGCTAAAGTATTTGATTAGATATTGTGTGCACCAAGCCATGTAAATACTAAAGTAGCATGATCTTCATTTCTATCAGCATTTTCTCTTGAAGAGAAAACGCGTATGGCTATTTGTTATTATGTCCACTATCTTCAGCTGTTATATAATTCACTTCAAATTTGAGTTTATGTAGCTCCATTAATATTTCAACCCGTAAGAAAAATACGTCTCCTATAGTAACTCTCAGAGTGGAACCAATTATTTTTCTTATTGTTTGTATATAATCCATGGTTCTTAAAAGTACGTTGAACCACTGAAACCACACTATTCTTAGTCCTTCTTAGTGTTATTTTTTACGCTGATAAAGTTATTTGCTTGCTCCTTCTTATTATTTTTAATCAGTTTTGTATGTTCTTTTGATTGTGTGAATATGTGTTTCATCGTATCATCTGACTACGCATTACATATAGAATCAAAGGCATAAAACCCTTAAAACCACGACTCATCAGTCTGTTAGAAATAATTATTTAAATTTAGAAAGATATTGCTAGTACAAGATTTTGTTTTTCAAATTCAAACAATGTCATGAACCGCTTATTCTGCACTAAACACACTTATTTTGCATATTATGTTTATCATGCATAAGCTGCACTTGACCCGATCTGCTCTATCTGATCCGCTTGTTCTACATTGTATGATCTGTTGTCACTATTTAAATATTGTGAAGAATTGATTCAGAATAATATTAGAAAAGACACTAAATAAGATTCCACTTCTCAATGAAAAAAATACAACTTATTACAACTATCAAGAAATTTAATATGAGGAAGAAGTCTTTCGGTTAAAAAAAAAGAGATAAAAACACATAATTTGTTTGTCAACCATAGACTCAAGTAAGTGACCAGAGACACAAATATACTAGAAATGAGCTTCTAGATGCATAACTAAAAACACAAAGATAATAACATTTTTTCACATGGATCCGACTTATTTTAATCAATTGGAAGAATATCAAAATTTTCAACAATGGAAATCTAATCGACATAATATTTAGTGGAGCCCAAGATGGGACGAGCATTGTGCAGTTTGACTGATTCTACGTACCTTTACGCACATTGGATTATATACAAACACTAATAAGTGAGTTGGTTCCATTCCTAGATTTTCTAAAGGAGATATCTTTGACTTATGAGGTGAAATAGATTTGGTAGAGCTACATAAAACTTGAATTTGGAGTAGATTTTATAGTTGGTGAAGTCAGTGGAGACAGTATGAAAATAACCATTATTGTTGTCTCTTCCGGAGAAAATGCTGGTAGAGATGATGATCCAGATAATTTAGTATTTAAAGGGGTCGGTGGCACAAAATATGTGGGTATTGCTAAAGTATTTGATTAGATATTGTGTGCCGCCAAGCCCTGTAAATACTAAAGTATTATGATCTTCATTTCTATCAGCATTTTCTCTTGAAGAGAAAATGCTTATGGCTTTTTGCTTATTATTTCCACTATCTTCAGCTGCTATAAAATTCACTTCAAATTCGATTTTATGTAGACCCACCATTAATATTTCACCCCGTAAGAAAAAGATGTCTCCTATAGTAACTCTCAGACTTGAACCAATTCTTTTTCTTATTGTTTGTATATAATCCATGGTTCTTAAACGTACGTTAAACCACCGAAACCACACTATTCTTAGTCCTTCTTAATGTTATGTTTTACGCTGATAAAGCTCTTTTGCTTGCTCCGTCGTAGTGTGTTTTTAACCAGTTTTGTATGTTCTTTTGATTGTGTGAATATGTGTTTCATCGTATCATCTGACTATGCATTACATATGGAATCAAAGGCATAAAACCCTTAAAACCACGACTCATTAGTATGTGAGAAACAATTAGTTAAATTTTGAAACTTATTACTAGTACAAGATTTTTTTTTTCAAATTCAAAAAATTTCATGAAACGCACTTATTCTGCATATTACGTTTATCATGCATAAGCCGCACTTGACCCAATCTGCTCTATCTGATCCGCTTGTTCTACACTGTATGATCTGTTGTCACTATTCAAATAGTGTGAAGAATCGATTCAGGATAATATTAGAAAAGACACTAAATAAGAAGTCTTTCGGTAAAAAAAACACACAACTTGGTAATTTACTAAATACACCTGATTACAACTATAAAGAAATTTACTATGAGGAAGAAGTCTTTCGGTAAAAAAATATAGATAAAAACACACAATTCGTCTGTCAACCATAGACTCAAGTAAGTGACCAGAGACACAAATATAATAGAAATGAGCTTCTAGATGCACAACTAACAACACCAAGATAATAAGATAAAGATCATGTAAGTTATGCGGAGATAGACAGGTTGACGAATCACTCAAGTAAGACTTTACGACTATTGAAGAAGACGCAAACGAGAAACAAGGCAATGAGGGACACACAATTGGGATGCCATTCCGTGACAACTCAAATATGATCAAATGGTCTCATCCGGAAAAGGAAACACACATTTGGAATGAGAACATGGTTAATCGGCAAATCTACCAAGAAAGAGACACCATGAAATACATTGAAAGCATCCTTAGCCATTTTGAAATGGAGATTCTATAAATTGACTCAAAGACTAAACAATTCAGAAGTACAATGTAGAGTATGAGGATTTATCACGCACATACCAAGAATGATATCTTGCACTACAAAAAAAGCATGTCGAATTATGACTAACGAAATGGTCAAAAAATGTTTTTTTATAAATATTAGACCAAATTATGAATAAAATTTTGAAATTATTTTAAATTGATTAAATAACCTATATATTTTGTTTAAAATTGTAAAAATATTCTAAACAATTATTGACCAATTCAAATTTTTGTTGAAAATTGTCATTAATTTTTAATAAAAAGTACCTAACTTAAATTGGCCAAACATTACTGACAGCTTACTTACCACTTATGTAGCCATTATAAAATAATACAAAATGAATCAGAAGATATCAACCAGTTTTTAAAACTGATCAAACATTTTTGACGAAAAGTATATAACACAAGATGGTCAAAATTACTTACGTTTTATCGACAAAATTGTACAAGTTTTGAATATATATTAAATTACAATGGCTCAAATGCCACAAGTTGAGAAAAATTTTTCTCTAATGCCACCGTTATGTTTTTATTTTATTTTAACAATTTCTTTTAAATCGAAAATGATGTTAAAGTCTAAAAACCTAACCAAAAACATAAAACTACCAATCGAACCATTGATATCCGACCCAAGCCCAATAAAATAATGGATCTGACCCAATTCCTTCTTTTGTCTCTTTGTAAACTCGCGATTCTCTCCTTCAAACTCGTGATTCGATGAAATCCCTAAATTCTCTCCTATTTCAAACTCAAAGAATCCCAAATCGAAACCGCTCTTTTGTGAAACTAGGCGAAACTATTGGATAACTACTATCAAATTTCGATTTGAAATTGTCTCTATTTTTCAAATATCAAGGTTCGATTAAACTGCTCGAGGTTGTCTCTCATTCTTTAAACTCAAATCAAACCCGCGAGCTCGATAACTCTTCAAAGATGGTTGAAACAAGAAGGGGAAACAAGAAGGGGAAACAAGAAGAGAAAGGAAGAGCTTGAGTTTCCGAAGGAAGTTCTGATTCGGAACGAAAGTGAAAGAAGTCAAGAAGAAAATGAAAGGGTCACGATCTCCAGTGAAAATGGACAAGTCACGATCTCCGGTGAAGAAGGAGAAGTCGCGAGCTCGGGTGAAGAGAAAGGAAACGAAAGGAGTGAGGAAGGAGATGGAAAGGAAATGAGTGAAGAAGGAGAAGTGGCGAGCTCGGGTGAAGAGAGAGGAAACAAAAGGAGTGAGGAAGGAGAAGGCGCGATCTCCGGTGAAATAAAGGAAAGGAGTGAAGAAGGAGAAAACCAACCTCAGGTGACTGAGAACTCGGAGAAGAGAGCAATGGAAGTCAAGAACATCTCGAAGAAGTTTCCGAGGATGAAAGTGAAGAAGAGGCCAACCGATCTCCGGTTGGCCGGAATGAAGAAGAAGGAGAAATGGAAGAGGAAAGTACAAGCCGAACCGTTAGCGATTCAATGGTAAGTAGTTGGATTCGTGCTCTTGATACAATTGATTCAATGGTTAGTTAGGGAAATAGGTTTGCTTTTGATGCTACTGTTCTAGTTAGTAAAATAGGTTTGCTTAGTCAAAACCAATACTTGTTTTAGTTAGTCAAAATCAATGGTTAGTTAGGGAAATAGGTTTGCTTTTGATGTTTTGTTTTGAGAAATTTATGAGAAGTATAACTTGGTAATACTTGGTAAAACTTGTTCTTGCAGGAGGAAATAGACCAACGATTAGAACCTCTGAGAATGTACTTCCCCCCTTCAGAGTACAAGAAGAAGATAAAGCTATCGATGAGGTGCTTTATCTATGAAGCTTTGAAGACACTTGATGGATTGACTCATCCGCTCATGACGGTTAAGAGAAAATGGTTTGAGGAACATCCGCAGTTCCAACACATTTTCCACATGCCAAGGGACAAAAACCACAAGGTAATGGGCATGTGGATGCTCCTTCTTTGAACGGCATGCACCGAGAAGAAAAAAGAAGCTTGTTTCGTCGTCAATGGTGTTCCCATCTGCTATGGCATCAAGGAACACGCCTTGATATCGGGATTCAACTGCTGCAACTATCCCCTTGATTACAAAAAAGCAGGGAGTGAGGCCTTTGTCAAGAAGCATTTTAAGGGCCAGAAAGCTATTAGATATCAAGACGTGAGAGCTAAGCTAGAGAAGATGGTACCAGTGGGTCATTCTCAAGATAGATTAAAGATGGTGGTGCTCTACTTCTTGTCGAGCATATTCATAGCGCAGACAAAGATGGGAAACGATGCTACTTTCGTGGAGTCGTTCTTTCTCCGAGCGGTGGACGATCTTTATTTCTGTAGGGATTTTCCTTGGGGGAGATTGTCCTTTGACCACATGCTGAAAGAGATTGAGCACACGATGGCTCAATTTGGAGGGACCATCAAAGAAGGTGGCTTATGGTCGGTTCCCGGTTTTTGTATTCCAATGGAGGTTAGTAAAAGTTTGTTGAGGTATCCGTCATTGTCATTATGTTCTTAAAATTGAAATTAACTTAACTATATGTGTGTTGTGTAGCTATTAGCATTTGATATGATCCTCCTAGAATCGGCACTTTCGAGGGGTAGAATGAATGAATAGGTAGATGGATAAGGGTGAAGTGAATGGATCGCACCAAGGTTGCGGAAGGCCTTGGATATTTCCTCAATGACTTTTCCAAGATATGACACACTTGAAAACGCCAAGGTTTGAATCACGGATATGACACACCTTGACTCGGATCGATTGAAGGATATTACTCACCAACAATCAGCTTTGTTCTTCAAAGATTACAAGAGAAAACACTCTCATTTTTTAATAAAAAACTTGGTTGATCTAAAAATGAGTACAAGAAAAGAGTTTTAAAGAAAGATAGAGTAAAGAAAAAGCTAGAATTAATTCATAGAAATTTAAGAAAACATTAACTAGTTTGGAATATCTCTTGGAGTCTCCCTAGCCACCTCTTCCACTCCCTTGGCCGAATTTAATCAGGTGATTAGTAAGCTGGGCTGATTTAATCTCTTCTTTGGGCTTGAGACTTCAAAAGATAAATCCAAAAATTATTAGACTTGGACCTGGACCAAACTTGTTTAACTCTTGTGGACTAAGATGGATTAGAGTGACCCATTTGCCTCATTAAAACCTTCCTTTGGAAAACCCATTGGGAAAAAACCAAAGGCTAGGAAAAAGAGTACAAACGAATCACCCGTTATTAGTCCACTCGAGCAACCAAGACGGTTTGATTTTCCTTGTTCTCGAACTGAACTTTAGTCGGTTGAACTTGAGTGAGTAATGCGGTGATGGCGTTCTGAAATTCTTTGGCTCTCGATCTTGTCATTGGTCCACTTGGTACGGCCAAAGCATCCTCGGGTTCAAGTTGCTTCTTTGAGCTATCCATGATCACATCATCCCCTCCCTCTTAAAAAGGATTTGTCCTCAAATCTGGACCATCTGCCACAAAAGGAATTAAGTCAGCAACGTTAAAGCTTGAACTCACATTGTACTTACCTTGGAGATCGAGTTGGTAAGCATTGTCGTTGATCCTCTTTGTAATTCGGAATGGACCGTCAATCCTAGGCATCAACTTAGACTTCCTCTCAGCCGAAAATCTCTCCTTCCTTAGATGTAACCAAACGTGATCTCCTTCCTCAAAAATCATCTTGCGCCTGCCCTTGTTAGCTTGTTTAGCGTACAGCTTCGTCTTCTCCTCTATGTTGTGCTTTGCTTTCTCATGAATCTGTTTTACAAGTTCAGCTTTCTTTTTCCCATCCAAGCTTGCTCTTTCACTCAAAGGCAATGGGGTTAGATCCAAAGGAGATAAAGGATTAAAGCCGTAATTCATTTCAAAAGGAGAAAACTTGGTGGCGGAATGCACAGATCAGTTTTTAAATTCCAGCAAATTCAACATGTGGTAAGCATGCTTCCCAAGTTTTTAAATTCTTTTTAATCAAGGCACGCAGCAAGGTGGACAAAGTTCTATTAAATACTTCAGTTTGACCGTCGGATTGAGGATGACAAGTAGTTGAGAATAGCAACTTAGTACCTAGCTTAGACCAAATCTTCTTCCAAAAATAACTCAAGAATTTTGTATCCCTATCACTGACTATAGTCCTAGGCATTCCATGCAAACGAACTATTTCTTTAAAGAACAAATCAGCAATATGGGAAGCATCGTCAGTTTTATGACAAGCAAGAAAATGTGCCATTTTAGAGAACCTATCGACAACAACAAAGATTGAATCTTTTCCAGTCCTAGTTCTAGGTAATCCAAGCACAAAATCCATAGAAATGTCAGTCCAAGGCTGATCAGGAATAGGCAAGGGCGTGTACATACCTTGGGATTGTACCTTCGATTTGGCTTGTTTGCACGTGACACATCGCCCACAAATTCTTTCGACATCTCTCTTCATTTGTGGCCAGTAGAAGTGTTCTTGCATCACTTTTAAAGTTTTGGAGATCCCAAAATGCCCCATCAAGCCTCCTCCATGCGCTTCCCTAACTAACAAATCTCTCACGGAACAATTAGGCACACATAACCGATTTTCATAGAAAAGAAATCCGTCATGCCTAAACTATTTCCCAAAAGCAAACTTATCACATGACTTAAAAATCTCTTGAAAATCAGAATCAGCTTGATAAAGATCTTTAAGGTGTTCAAATCCCAGAAGTTTAGCATCCAAAGTAGAAATCAAGGCGTACCTTCGAGATAAGGCATCAGCAACTATATTTTCGTTACCTTGTTTGTACTTGATCACATAGGGAAATGTTTCGATGAATTCTACCCACCTAGCATGCCTCTTGTTGAGAGTTTGCTGACCCTTTAGATTCTTCAAAGACTCGTGGTCAGTATGAATGACAAACTCCTTCGGCCAGAGGTAGTGCTGCCATGTTTACAATGCTCGGACAAGCGCGTACAACTCCTTGTCGTAGGTTGGATAGTTCAATGTAGCTCCTCCAAGCTTCTCACTGAAAAAGGCAATGGGCTTCTTCTCTTGCATCAAGACAGCTCCAATACCTACACCAGATGCATCACACTCAATTTCAAAAGTTTTAAGAAAGTTCGGTAAAGATAAAAGTGGTGCATTGGTGAGTTTATCCTTTAACACTCGGAATGTTTCTTCTTGTGCCTCTTCCCATTTAAATCCGACATTTTTCTTGATCACTTCAGTGGGAGGAGCAGCTATGGTACTGAAGTCCTTCACAAATCTCCGATAGAATCCCGCAAGTCCATGGAAACTTCTCACTTCTCCTACGGTTTTCGGACTGGGCCATTCTCGGACAGCTCGTACCTTTTCTTTGTCCACTTTGATGCCATCTGCACTTATGACAAAACCTAGAAATACAAGGTTATCCGTACAAAAGGTGCATTTCTTTAGATTAGCATAAAGTTCCTCTTTCCTAAGTACCATCAAAACCGCTTCTAGATGATTAACATGCTCTTCTAAATTTTTGCTGTAAACTAAGATATCATCAAAGTAAACAACAACAAAAATTCCAAGGAAGCTCCTTAAAACATGATTCATCAACCTCATAAAAGTACTAGGTGCGTTGGTTAATCCAAATGGCATAACTAACCATTCATACAAGCCATGTTTTGTTTTAAACGCAGTTTTCCATTCGTCACCCTCTTTCATCCTAATCTGGTGGTATCCACTCTTAAGATCTATTTTCGAAAATATGCTAGAACCATGCAGCTCATCTAACATATCATCTAAATGAGGGATAGGGTGGCGATACTTTACAGTGATATTGTTGATGGCTCGACAATCAATACACATCCTCCAAGTCCCATCCTTCTTCGGAACAAGCAGCATCGGCACAACACAAGGGCTCATGCTCTCTCGTATGTATCCTTTGTCCATCAGCTCACTCACTTGCTTTTGAAGCTCCTTAGTCTCCACCGGATTGGTTATGTATGCTGGCCTGTTGGGAAGTGAGGCTCCCGGCACAAAATCGATTTGGTGTTCAATCCCACGGTTGGGTGGCAATCCCTTAGGGTTTTCCTCCGGAAAGACGTCTTCAAAATTCTGCAAAATAGAAGAGATTTTACTCGGCAACTCCGGTACAAGGTTAGTATGGTTCAAAAAAGTTTCCTTGTAAATAAATAAAAGAACAGGTTGTTGAGAGAATAAAGCTCTCTTAACCACATTAGACCTCACAAAGAAATTTGAATGCCTCACGGGTTTACTCTCACAAGCCTTTTTCTTGGTTTGTCTCAAACTCTCGTTTTTATTTTGGGGTGGCGTGTTTAGGGGTTCACTCACAATGGTTTTTCCTTGTTGTTGCAGCTGAAGTTGGTCTTGATGAACCTCATGTGGCGCCAAAGGAGCAAGTATCATCTTTCGGCCATTGAACTCAAAAGAGTAACGATTAGTAAAACCGTCATGTAAGACCCTTCTATCGAACTGCCATGGTCTTCCAAGTAGTATATGGCCAGCCTCCATAGGTAAGACATCACATAAAATTTTGTCCTCATACTTGCCTATGGTTAAAGGAACCAATACTTGGCGGCTCACGGTCATTTCACCAGCATCATTAAGCCATTGAAGCTTAAAAGGTTTCGGATGCTTCTTAACTTCCAGCCCTAACTTCTTCACCATTGTTTCACTAGCCACATTAGTACAACTTCCACCATCCATAATAAGGCTGCAGACCTTACCTTTTACCAAACATCTTGTGTGAAACAAGTTCTCCCGCTGCTCTTGGACAGTATCTTTAACTTGAATACTCAAAGAACGTCTTGTTACCAATAATTCTCCAGTGGCTGGTAACTCTATCCCTCATCCTCGGTTTCACCATCACTTTCAAGCTTTTCCTCCTCAGTTTCAATCTCGCCATTATCCAATAAAATCATAGTTCTCTTGTTGGTGCACTCGTTGGCGTAGTGTCCTCTCCCTTGACACTTGAAACACTTAACGTCCCGATTTCTAGACGGCGTAGCTACAGCCTTACCCTTGGCATCTTCAGCAATGGCGTAGGGCTTAGGATCCGGTTTTGGCTTGGCAATGGTCCTATCCTCTCAGCCGTAACTCGTCCTAGCGTTAGCCGCTCCATAGGACAGTCTAGAAGTACCTCTCCTCTTAATTTGCTGTTCAACCAACACAGCCTTATGAAGCATTTCTTCCAAATCTTTATAATTTTGAAGCTCCATTCTATTTTGAATATCCCGAGCTAAACCACTCAAATACCTGGCCATTGTCGCCTCAGCATCTTCATCTATATCAGCTTTAAGCATTAGAGACTCCATCTCTTCATAATAATCCTCCACACTCTTATTTCCTTGAGTTAGACGCCTAAGCTTTAGATGCAGCTCCCTATGATAATGGCTTGGAACAAATCTTTTTCTCATCAGATTTTTCAACTCTTCCCAAGTGGCTACGGGCGGTTCTTGGTTACGTCTTCGACTCGTCACAATCTGATCCCACCAATTAATTGCATAATCAAAAAAATCCGTTGCCGCTACTTGAATTTTCTTTGGCTCCGAATAATTTTGACAATCAAACACGAGCTCAATTTTTTTCTCCCACTCCAAGTAGACATCCGGATCATTTTTCCCGTGAAATGGTGGTATCTTCAACTTAAGTCCACTGAGATTGTCTTCATTACGACCCCTAGCTTCTCTTACTCGTCTCGGCCTTCTTTCACTTTGATTAGAAGCTTGGCTTCTTCTGCTGTAATAATTCAAGTCATCCCCATCAGCTTCTTCTTGAGGTCATGCTCTTCTTCTTCTAGCAGCAATATTCGGCAATAATCCTTGATTTACGGACTCTTGAATCATATCGATCCTTGCATTGACTGCACCCATCTCTTCTCTCACCATCCGCCTCATTTCTACCACTAAGGTCTGCATGTCCAGACTGTTATTTCTTCTTCTTTGAGCTCGGTTGGTGCTCTCAACTTCTTCGCTGGAATGATTAGACATATTGATTTTGTTTTCCCTGCACACTTAACAAACGTTAGTAATAAAAATTCGATCCTCACAAGTGTTTCTCTCCTTTTTATTCACTCAATCACTCAGCACTCAAAATGATCTCTCTCAGCGATTTTCTCAATGGTTCGTATGGAACAAAACTGATCAAATCGGATGAACAACTCCAACAGCACAAATTCGAAACAATGGACTTGAGATAGAAAGAAAAGAGAAAAGAGTTTAGTATTTTTTTTTTTAAACAGATCAAGGATCAGAAAATTAAGGAGATAAAATTAGAAAAATAAAACCCCCCCTAAGTAATTAATTTCAGACTAATTATTTTTTTTTCTTTTGGTCCGATCAACTTCTTTTTTTTTTTTTTAAACAACTCAGATTTAAAACTAGAACTAAATGGAGATCAAAAAGAAAATTATGATCAAAATAAAAATAAATTGACTAATCCCCCAAACTATTGATCCGATCAAATAGATAAGAAAGACTAGAGAAGATAAAAGAAATTGAAAATGAAAAGATAGAGGATAAAAGAAGATGGAAAAGGTGAGAAGATGATAAGACAAATACCAAACCCGAAAGTGTGCTCTGATACCACTTGATATGATCCTCCTAGAATCGGCACTTTCGAGGGGTAGAATGAATGAATAGATAGATGGATAAGGGTGGAGTGAATGGATCGCACCAAGGTTGCGGAAGGCCTTGGATATTTCCTCAATGAATTTTCCAAGATATGACACACTTGAAAACGCCAAGGTTTGAATCGCGGATATGACACACTTTGACTCGGATCGATTGAAGGATATTACTCACCAACAATCAGTTTTGTTCTTCAAAGAACACAAGAGAAAACACTCTCAATTTTTAATAAAAAACTTGGTTGATTGATAGCATTGCATTTTGGCATGTCTTTACTATTGTTTTATTGCAACTTAGCATAGGTTTTAGGCATTACTCTGATCATTTATTGCATTTATTTGACATTTAGGATATTTAGTCTCTTTGCATTAGTTTGCATGCATTTTGCATACGAGTGGTCATTTCAGGTACTTGGAGCTGCAAGGAGTCATCACTCGAGTAGGCACTCAGCCATGAAGACACGTAGGGATTTCTTCAAGGAGTCATGACTCGAGTGACGTGGAGCCATAGAGTTGAAGATTGCAAAGGAAGCTAAAGTTGCTCGAGGAGGCTACTCGGATGAAGACTCGAGGAGGCTACTCGACCAGACCACTCAACGTCAGGGTCGAGTGGTGAGCACCGCTTCTAGAAGATTCTACAATTTATGGCGAATTTTCATTATCCCTAATTCTTATGTATAAATACCGAGAATAATCATAACTCGCGGGAAGAGCGCTGACACAAATAGATTTTGCGCCGCCTTAGAATAATTAGTTTTCATCTCTCTTAGTTTTCTCTCTCTAGTTTATCTTTAGATTTCGATTCGGAACTTTGCAACTTTTAGTAATTTTAATAAGATCGAGTTTTGATTTACTGTTCCTTTTTCAAAATTTCTTTCTCATCAGATCATTCTTCATCTATGACAAGTCTTAGCTTTTCTGGGCTTTTGGCTTTGATGATGATCTCGATGAGCGAGTAGTCATTTTAGAGGTTTTCGGGGATGGATTAGGTAGTTTCACTCTATCGCCATGGGTTTTTGCTGATTTATGTTGATTCGGTTTTAAAATCCCTCTTGGGTTCTCGTTATTAATGCTTGTACCTCTTTGATCAAGAGGATCATGATTTTAGATGAATTCATGAGCAGCAAAAGTGCCTTGAACCATCAGATCTAGTTTTTCCAGGGATTAAGACACAATAGCGTGAGAGTTGGTGCATCAGATGTTGATTTACATCACGACCCAACTACTCACTTGTTATGAGTCTTTCTTGGCTTTGACGGATCGATCCTTAGTCACTTGTTGAGACCCTTCACCACAACAGTGGGTTGGATTGGAAGTGAGATCCGTCGTCAAGGGATTCACCCTGAGTTTAGTAAATTAGCACCCATGGCGTGAGAGTGTAGATGATCCTATGAGTCTATCCCCGAGATCCCTTTGTCTTTTATTTGAACTAGTTGTCATTTTTAGGTCTCTTGTTTACCGCTTTCATTGAGTTCTTTTACCACTCAGCGTAGTCCACTCGAGTGCACCACTCGAGTGCCCTACTCGAGTTACTTAGGATTTTGTGACTAGTCTTAGTTTTTGCATCTTTAGTCCATGATTTGTTAGAGTGTGACAGACTCTGCATCTCTAGTTTAATTTTATGTATTTTAGGCTGTTAGTAAGAAAAACCCCTAAAATATATTGCTTGACTTGCAAGCTTAATCCACATGTTAAGTGCTACAGACATGCTCTAGATTAGGTTCGACATTTGAATCGATTCAAACCACCAAAAAATCCCGAGTTTCAATTTGGCGCCGTTGCCAGTTTAGAGTCATTGTCTGCACATTTATCATTTTTAAGCTTACTAGATCAAGTTTCTTTTGCATAAAAGATCTGAGATTTTCATCTAGCATGGCTTGTTCTTGTTACTAGAATTCTCGGATCGATATTCTATTTACTTTAGCCTTTTGTTTAAAGTCTTACTGATCTGTGTTGAAGTTCTGTTTGTTTTGCATCAGGTACCATTCTACTCGATTAGTCTACTCGAGTACTCTACTCGAGTGCTTCTCTCGAGTCGATCTTACACCGCATGCGAACACGCTCTCAGACTCGCTTAGATCAATCCACGAAGGAGACACCAGTAGAAATGGCAGAGCAACCTGCACCACTAGTCATTGGAGCTGGTGATGCACCAAGCACACACTCCACCAGGCATGGGATTGTGGCACCTCCTTTTGCCAAAAACAATTTCGAGATCAAATCCGGTCTCATCAGCATGTTCCAGAGCCACAAGTTTCACGGTCTCCCCATGGAGAACCCATTGGAACATCTTGACCAATTCGATCGTTTGTGTGAACTCACTAAGATCAACGGTATCTCTGAAGACGGGTTCAAGCTTCGCCTATTGCCCTTCTCTCTAGGTGACAAGGCCTCTCAATGGGAAAGAGCTTTGCCCCATAACTCTATCACTACTTAGGATGATTGCAAGAACGTGTTTCTCCTGAAGTTCTTTTCCAACTCCAGAACTGCAAAGCTGAAGAATAACATCTCAAGCTTCACTCAGAGGAACAATGAAAGCTTCTCAGAAGCTTGGGAGAGGTTCAAGATGTATACCACTCAATGCCCTCACCACGGATTCAGCAAAGAATCACTCCTTTGCACACTATATCGAGGTGCAAGTTCGAAGATCAGGTTGCATCTAGACACTGCCAGCAATGGCAACTTTCTGAACCAAGATGTCACTTCTGGATGGGATTTAGTTGAGAATCTAGCCATTTCTGATGGAAACTACAATGAAGACTTCGACAGAACGATCAGGGGATCTTCTACCTCTGCTACTTCCAACAGCAAGGAGATTCAAGCACTGAACGACAAGCTCGATAAGCTTATCCTTGCTTAGCAGAAACAAGTCCATTTTGTGGGAGAGTCATCCTCACCTCAGGATCCAACCGTTGAAGACGATCATGTTGAAGAGATACTTTACATTCAGAATCAAGCTGGTTTCAACCGAGGCTTCATTAACTACAGAAGCAATCCCAACTTATCTTACTGTAACACCAACGTTGCAAACCCTCAAGACCAGGTGTATCCTACTCAGCAACCTGCTCCGAACAAGACTTTTGTTCAAAATCCTCCAACAAATCCACCTTAATTTGCCCCAAGACCAGCTCCGCAGTCTGATAGTGAGCTTAAGGCATTGCTTCTCCAACTTCTTCAAGGTCAAAACGCTGCAACTCAAGATTCCACCAAGTGGTTCACTGAGCTTCGAACTCAAATTGATTGCTCCTACGACGATTTGAACCACAAGCTCAAAATCTTGAACAGCAGATTGAAGCATGTTGAGTCCAACTCTCCATCAGCTTCCACTAAGTCCACAGGTCAACTTTCTGGGAAAGCAGTGCAAAACCCCAAAGACTCTGCAAATGTCTATGCAGTCTCCACAGCCCCAGCTATCCATCCCCTTCCTTTCAAGAAGAGATTCTCACACATCACCTGGGACGGTGATCTTCAAGATGGGGGGTATCCTCTCAAGCTGCTGCTGTGATCGCTGAGAGCAAACCACTCGAGCAATCCACTCGAGTGAGTGATCGAGTCGACTTCGTCTCAGTGAACGAGAAGCGAATTCTAGACATGCACGCCATGATCACGAGTCCTTTCCCAGAAAGATTCGCCAAAGATATTGAGAAAGAATATGAGATCATGTTGGAAGAAGAACTTCTGGAGCTGGAAGAGTCATTGACCTTTGATGAAGCTGTTGAGAAACTGGGACCTTTTTGGTATGGTTTGAGAGAAAGAACCTTGAAGAGAATTCAAGATAGGAGGGCAACAGCTGCTAAGTCTCAGGAATGCCAAGTAATTGTTCAGCAGGAGGTTTTGGTACAAGAGAAGTTAGAAGATCCAGGATCTTTCACTTTACCATGCTCAATCAACAACCAGGCATTTGGTAAGTTTCTCTGTGACTTAGGTGCTTCTGTCAGCATCATGCCTCTGTCTGTGGCAGAAAGGCTTGGTTATCACAAATTTTTGCCAAGCATGTTATCACTAGTCCTAGCTGATAGAACGGTGAGATTTCCACATGGACTACTTGAGAATGTTCCAGTGAGGATAGGAAAACTTGAAATACCCACGGATTTCATCATCATGAAGATGAACGAAGAACCCGAAGATCCTTTGATTCTAGGGAGACCCTTTCTAGCATCCTCGCAAGCCGTCATCGATGCCAAGACTGGAGAGATACTTCTTCGAGCTAGCAACGGTTTAGTGGTGAGATTCAACACTTCATCTAGATTGGAGAGCTCAACCATTGAAGGTCAGCTATACTCCGTGGAAGCAACCGATGATAAAGAAATATTTGAGCGTAACAGTCGACTCCTGGGCTCTAACATCAATACGAAGAGTCATTATGAAGGAGCAGTGCAACCCTTTGTCACATTTACTGAAGATGAGACACCAAGTGAGGAGTCCGCACAGATCACTCGACCACCAAACTCGAGTAACCACTCGAGTGACCGCACAAACCACTTGACTTCATCCACTCGAGTGAGTCTCTCGGATGCTTCTCACCACACTCTTATTCAAGTAGCTGTGCCATCATCCACGACTCAGCCGGGTGCAGATCAGGGTACACTTCTTGCCCTACAGAGTTTGGTAGCTGAACTCTCACTTTCAGTGGAAAGGTTGACTCTGGAGGTTTCAAGGCTTAAGCAGATTCAAACTCCACCAGAAGACTTCAACAAGAAGCCTAAGCCACCAGAGATGAGTCAAAGGTTTTACAATGCCCTCAGAGCATCATCTTACCATCATTCCAAGCCAAGTCTAGAGAGGTCAACACCGACTCTCAAGGAAACTTTTCAAGCTTAAAGGAGTAAGAAGTCAAGCTATGTGACTATAAACAAGCTCACTTGGGAGGAAGTCCCATGACTATCTTTGTATATATCTTTTTATTTTTGATGTTTTTCTTTAGTGATCTTGAATTCAGGTTTATGAGATTCGCCAAGTGTGCGTGAAGAGCCGGAGTCTTAAAGATGCCAAAGCACTCGAGTACTCCACTCGACCACACCACTCGACCAGTCTGGTCGAGTGGTCCAGGTTTTTTCGAAAAAACTCAACTTTTAATCTCAACCACTAGATTCATCTAACATATCTTTTATCATTCCACTCGACTCCTCCTCTCCCATTTCACGATTTCATCAAAAATTTTCCCAAAAACTCTCTAAACTTTTTTTGAAATTCTTTAAAGTTTTCATAAAATTTTCATCATGTCATCTCACTCGCACCATTCCGACACCAACTTGTAAGTTTTTTACAACTTTTTGATCCATTTTGTCGCGAAAATCTAGGTTTGAAGTTTTCGAAATTTTTGAAATTTTTCTTCAAATTTTTCACTTGCATGTTGTTAAATCGGGTTGGTTATGAGTAGAACTTGGCATAGGAAGTGAACTTCATAGTTGAATTGCTTTGAATTATGAAAATTTTGTTTTAATTGGTGCATAAAATTTTCGGAATTACATATTGAGTTAGAACATAAAATTTCACCATTGCCACTTGCTTGTTTAATGATTTGTGAACTCCTTAGTAGTTCCATTGTTAAATTTAAGCAGAGTCTTGAAATTTGTAACTCAACCTCATCAAACTAGTGATGATCACTGAAAACTTTTGAAATTCTTCGACTTTGAGCGTTTAAACATGAATTGCTTTGAATTTTCAATGTCTTTGATTGTTTATTTAGTTGCTCGAGTCAAACACTCGATTTAGCCAAGTCGGATACAAAAATTATTTGGAAATTTTTGACGACTCGACCTGACTGGTCGAGTGACTTACTCAAGTGGTCCAAATTTTTGCTAAAACTTACAATCTTTGCCATTGTTTCAGGTACTCAGGTAACACCAGGACTCGAGCAACTCGAAGCACTACACACGCTGAGAGTGGATTCTCAAGATCCCAAAGAGACGTAGCTCGAGGAAAGAGAGTTTTAGAGGAAGAATCGATGCAAAGGGATTTTTGAGACAGTGATGATTCTGAGAGTTCGGAAGGGGGTGAGAGTGACAACTCAGAGGAAACCCAGATTGTCTCGATACTGAAGCGGATGAAGTTCTTCGGTACTAGATACCCATACCGCCCCACTATGCAAACTCTGGGAATTTGTTGAGAAGTTGGGAAGCTTTACCAAACAGCTGACATCATTGGGCTTACTCAGAGACCCTTTGATGGTTTCCAAGACGAAACTTGCCACTTTTTGGCAACGGTGAAGCTTCATCTCTATGAGGTGAGATCTGGGATGGGGTCCGATGAAGAATTTGGGTATGTCAGCTTCAAGATCAGAGGCTCGGAGTACACATTGCCTCTAAGCGTGGTTGATAGTGAGTTCGGGTTTAAAAGAAGGTCAAGTCAAGCTCAAGACTTTGACAAAGATGAGCTCAATGAGCTGTAGTTGACGTTGGGAGGCAAGGACAAGTATAAGTCTTCCAGAGCTAAGAGCAGTGAGATTAGGCACCCTTCCGTGAGGTATCTACACAGGACTCTTGCAAACACAATGTTTGCAAGAAGGGCTACAAGGACAGTATACGAAGGGGAACTGAGGATGTTGGACAAGTCTCTCCAAGAGTACTTGGTCTACTCTTCCCAGGAAAAGAGAGACAATGGAGAAAAGATGCGAGGAGACATGGCTGATACTGGAAATGCCATAGTTTTGGTGAGGCATCTGATGAGCTACAGGGCGAACGCCATCAGAAATGAAAAAATGGTGAATAAAGCTGAACTTGCTGTGGGAGGTATTGTCACTCCTTTTCTTCACGCGGCTGGGGTGAAGATCACATCTCACCCTACACCACCACTTTGGATGGATATGGACCACATGCGTGACATGCAGACCCTCAGCGCAAACCGGGAAGAGGACAAGTATGCCTTCAACTTCACTCACCCACTAGCTGGAAGGGCAAAAATCCTCCTACCTTATGGAGGATTATCCAAAATCTACACTGAAAAAGGTGCGAAGAGTGTTGGCTTTGTCCCACCTGTGCGAGATCTTTATGATCCACACGCTAAAGTGCAAGAATCTGATGATGAAGTCCTTCGATCTTTCATGGACTGCACTCAGCTGCCTCAAACCTTCCATTTTGATGACTCAGAGTGTACATCCCTACGCGAAGCTAATCAGAAGATTGGGTTTCTTCAGAAGTGGAACAAGTGGCAGGACAAAGCATTCAAAGCCTTGAAGAACAAGGTGAAAACCCTCATCAAGAAGTTGGCAGCTGCTGAGAATAAGAAGAGAAAACCAAGTTTAGTTCCCACTTACTTGAGGATAGCCAACTCGCTTAGGGGTTTTTCACGAAGATTCCACCATGCTTCACCATCACGGAGATAATCAGTTGATCAGATGCAGAGGAAGAGACGTCCTGAACATCCCGCTGAATACTTGGAACATTCGTCACCTGACTCCACAACTCACACGGATCAGGCTGAGCACGTGATGCGATCCTACCAAGGAATCGACACTTTCGAAGGGTAAAACAAAAGAAAGGATAGATGGATAGAAAAATGGATTGAATGGTCGCACAGGAGTTGCGAAAGGCTCCTGATATGCCTCAATGCCTCCTAGGATATGACACACCTAGACAAGACAAGGTTTGATTCCCCAGATATGACACACTGAGACGAATCGAGTTGATTGTTGGATATTACACACCAAGCAATCAAAAGTTCTAAAAGAACTAAAGAGAATCACTCTCAAATTTGATATAAAAAAAAGTTGTTCTCTTCTCCAAAAAGTTAGTTCTGAAGCAAAGGAAACTTCAGAACTAAGCCAAGCAACAATAAATGGTCTTGGAATTAAAAGAAACAAAATATCTATAAGTGAAATGGACTCCTGATCTTCTTTGGCCGAGATGTACTCTTGCTGGGGCTTGCTGGGCTTGGTAGAAATACCTCCTGGATGCCAAACATAAGTCTGGAAGCTTGCAAACCAATTGGGTCTAGAACTCTTCAAGTTTTGAACCAGATTGACCCAGCTTCGCAAATGGAGTGTATCTTTCTCATCCGATGGTATTTCCTTCTTTTCTTGGGCTTGTTGGAAACCTAAGAGATCCAATAAGATTCTCCAATTTGTTTTACGTCGAGATCGTACCTGAGTTGGGCTGTGCATCATAATCTTTGGCTCAGTCGGGCCATAGGGCCTGAAGCAGATCCATTGATTTGTAAAATTCATATCTCCCAAGTCTGAACCGGCGTTGTTGTGAATCCAGTTTTACCAGATTCTATGATGAATCAAGATTCCAGAATAATTTGTTTCGTAGCTTGATTCCATCTGGTTTGGTTGGAAATAATTATTGAACGCATGTATGTCTGAATCGCGTAAGCTGGGAGTCACTTGACTTGGAAGTTGAATAACTTCTTCACCTGAACTCCGATTGGAGTGATTCAACTTCGAGGTGTGCTCTAGATGAGGTGAGAATGTACTCCAAGTGGTCGATGGGATAGAAAAGTTGATCAGAGACTTTGTTTGTGCAGAGCAAGGCACACGGGTCTTCTCAGATGATTCCATGATCACATCATACCCCTCCTCTTGAAAAAGTTTCATCCTCGAAACTGTACCGTCTTTGATTGAAAAAATTTGAGGTGAGTCTGGATTCTTCTCCTTTATCAGCATTAAATATATGACTCCAGGATTTTCCTCAATCGTTTTGGTGCACGGTTTCTTCATAACAGCCTCGGTAATTTTTCCGCCGGTTTGCTGTTCCCCCGAATCTCCTTCCTCGGATTTCTTTGATTCTGGATCTTCAGTGTAAGACTTAGAGAACACCTTGGGTTTTGAAATAGGCTGCTCTGCTGTGTTTGTCTCAGTCTCCTTTGGTTCCCTTGAGATGACTTATCACCATGATGAGAGTAATAAGTTGCCTCCTCATCTCTTGGTCTTCTTCGACTTGGAACTGAAGCATGACTGCCTCTGCTATAATAATTCAAGTCATCCCCATCAGCTTCTTCTTGAGGTCATGCTCTTCTTCTTCTAGCAGCAGTATTCGGCAATAATCCTTGATTAACGGACTCTTGAATCGTATCGATCCTTGCATTGACTGCACCCATCTCTTCCCTCACCATCCGCCTCATTTCTACCACTAAGGTCTGCATGTCCAGAGTATTATTTCTTCTTCTTTGAACTTTTTCTGGTTTACTCTTTTTCAATAAACCGAAAGACATCTTTTTTTTGTTTTTTTTTTCCTTTCTTTTCTCTCTTTTGTTTTTTTTTTTTTAATCCAGATATGGATTTTTTTTTTAATAACAAAAACGAAAATTAAAGAATAGAAGAAAAGAAGATGAAAGGATAAGAAGGTGAAGAGATAAAAGTGAAGATGAAAAGATAGAAAATGAAAGAAGATGGAAAGATGAGAAAATGATAGATCTAAAATAAATATTAAAAAATGATAGAAACGAATACCGATCCCAAAAGTGTGCTCTGATACCAAATGATGCGATCCTCCCAAGGAATCAACACTTTCGAAGGGTAAAACAAATGGATCGAATGGTCGCACAGGAGTTGCGGAAGGCTCCTGATATGCCTCAATGCCTCCTAGGATATGACACACCTAGATAAGACAAGGTTTGATTCCCCGGATATGACACACCGAGACGAATAGAGTTGATTGTTGGATATTACACACCAAGCAATCGAAAGTTCTAAAAGAACTAAAGAGAATCACTCTCAAATTTGATAAAAAAAAAGTTTTTCTTTTCTCCAAAGAGATTACACGAAATATAAAGCAAAGGAAACTTCAGAACTAAGCCAAGCAACAATAAATGGTCTTGGAATTAAAAGAAACAAAATATCTATAAGTGAAATGGACTCCTGATCTTCTTTGGCCGAGATGTACTCTTTCTGGGGCTTGCTGGGCTTGCTGGGCTTGGTAGAAATACCTCCTGGATGCCAAACA
Organism: Cardamine occulta; assembly: GCA_028015245.1. Classification (NCBI taxonomy): domain Eukaryota; kingdom Viridiplantae; phylum Streptophyta; class Magnoliopsida; order Brassicales; family Brassicaceae; genus Cardamine; species Cardamine occulta. The sequence continues at coordinate 7,671,415 of CM051364.1, forward strand.
TAAGTCTGGAAGCTTGCAAACCAATTGGGTCTAGAACTCTACAAGTTTTGAACCAGATTGACCCATCTTCGCAAATGGAGTGTATCTTTCTCATCCGATGGTATTTCCTTCTTTTCTTGGTCTTGTTGGAAACCTAAGAGATCCAATAAGATTCTCCAATTTGTTTTACGTCGAGATCGTACCTAAGTTGGGCTGTGCATCATAATCTTTTGCTCAATCGCGCCATAGGGCCTGAAGCAGATCCATTGACTTGTAAAATTCATATCTCCCAAGTCTGAACCGGCGTTGTTGTGAATCCAATTTTCCCAGATTCTATGATGATTCAAGATTCCAGAATAATTTGTTTCGTAGCTTGATTCCATCTGGTTTGGTTGGAAATAAATATTGAACGCACGTATGTCTGAATCGCGTAAGCTGGGAGTCACTTGACTTGGAAGTTGAATAACTTCTTCACCTGAACTCGGATTGGAGTGATTCAACCTCGAGGTGTGCTCTAGATGAGGTGAGAATGTACTCCAAGTGGTCGATGGGATAGAAAAGTTGATCATAGACTTCGTTTGTGAAGAACAAGGCACACGGGTCTTCTCGGATGATTCCATGATCACATCAGCACGTAGATGACGCCACTCGACCATCTGGGTCGAGTGGTCCACTCGAGTCAGACCCCAGACTTCAGCAAACTTCACCACTTGACCAGCCTTGGTCGAGTGGTCCACTTGAGTCGCATGAGGGAGCTGAGCCGATGCAAGGAATCTCCCCAGTCATTCCACCCTACACCCAGGAGAGCATGCAGGCCAGCATTAGCGCCTACTTCACTCCACCCCAATGAGGTACCACACCCTCACCTTTGTATCTTTTTAGTTTTTCTTTGTTTAATCTCTTAGGCTTTCCTTTGAATTTTTATTACACAAGGGACTGTGTAATTTAAGTTTGGGAAAGTGTCTAAGAGATGTATTTGACATGCTTTCTTTGTTTTCTTAATTAAAATTTCACATTCATCTATGTGCATCTAAAACCCATAAAAATTTGAAAATTTTTAGAAAATGATTTCACAAAAACAGAGTGTCATGTAGTTGCATTTGCTTAGGATTGTTGCACTTAGCATAGGGGATGATGATGAGTTAACCAATTAAAGCTTAATAACCAAACATATGATTTCAGTGCCATAGTTATAAGTTGTCTTATGCATTCACCTTAGTTTGAAACATAGGGCTGCAATTTGCTTGGAATTGAACTTAGCACTCTCATTTGGTTAAAAACTTGTTGTAACTTGTAAATCTATCCCTATGAATTTGAACCTTAATTTAAAAACTTAATTATCATGATATGCTCTAAAACTTAAAACTCATGGATACCTCAAAATACTTGGGTTTTCTTTCACCTTTTACCACTCTTGCTAATCCAAGTAGCTGCTCTCACCTTTAGAGCAGTTCCACCATACCAAAACCATGACTTTTTTTTTATTTTTGCAACTCGTAAATACCATCTACAACCTTATGAAGCTTGACGGCATCGTAGCATATGTCGATCCGGATCTGACTTAATAGTTATGAAACCAAAACAGTTCTTATTTGCAGCTCTGTTAACCAAATCTCGCACTGCCTCCTTTGAACAAAATTCTTGATCTATTTCAAGACCCGTACCATCTTCCCATTCTATAACTAACTGAATTTCTTCTACAGATCGTGGAAGCTCAACATATTCATGCCTAGATTCCAAAGTGTCATCCACATTGTTATCCATCGGGCTATTCACAGCCACAATTACGTTACATGATACATTCTCCCGATCTTCATTAACACAATCTTCATTAATAGCATCTTCATCAGCAGCGTTAACATCTTTACCATTAACAACATTCTGCATCAGCTCTTCAATAATCAGTTCATTCTGTTCGTCTACTGTTTCACCATAATTCACACCACATGAACTTGCTCGCTCTGCTCTTGAAAGCTGCTCCACTCTCTCATTGTTTTCCAACTCATTTAATAACTCCTCATGCAAAACTGGTTTAAGTCCCTCTTTATCCACTGATGTTATAAAAACATATACGTCCTCGTCATCAACAATATATGACTCTCTCCGAGATTTAGATAGACTGTAACTCAATTTCAGCTTCTTCGAGATTTCATCATTCGCAATCTTCCTGCAGATCTTATCTACTAGCATAGAATAAGTTATCTCTTCCAAAGATGAGGTCTTAAACGATATACCGTATATAGAATTTCTTGAAATCCACTCATGCTCTTCTGAATAGTACCCTCCATAGTCGAAATGTACGTTTGTGTTGCTATTCTTCTTCATCGCGTCCTAAAAATAAAATTCCACAGGTTGTCAAAATTACGAATTGTATAGTTTTTCCAGTTCTCCCATTTGTCCCATTGTATCAGTTATACCATTTGTACCAGTTTTCCAAGTTGTCATATTTGTCCCAATTGAACTATTTGTCCTACTTATGCAGATCTTGTTAATCGGAAATTTAATCGGGGATCCAAATTGAGCTAAATACCTAAGATTCAACACGATTCAACAACTACATTTGATATATATTACTATTAAACATGATTACCAACAAAATGGAGCATATCCAAACAAGCAATTTTCATATCAATCCTAAAATTTATAAAATCCTAAACCCCTCTAAGAAGAACAAAGATCTTACTCAGCTTCAGCAATGGCGGAGGTGAGAGGAGAAGAAACTGGTTGCAAAAAAATGAGCCACCAGATTCGACGGCCGGTCACCGGAGGACGCGAGCTGTTTCAAGTTTCCGACAAGGAGAGAGCTCAGTTTGACAAGAGAATTGTCGTGAGCTGTTTTTTTATTTTGCTGATTTTTTTGAATTTTTTATTTTCGTTTTTCATTAAGGGTAGATTTGGGATATCACATTCTGAGTGGCACTCAGATTAAAGAGTGGCACGCCAGATTAAAATTTCTCATTTTGTGGCATTACAGAAAGGCGCTCCCACAAATTAGTGTAACCTAGATCTTACTTCTTAATTCTATTAGCCACTTCCTTTTTTTTCTCCTTCTTAGTTCTCTTAGTCGTTTCCTCTCTCCCATCTCCATATCCTGCTTTGCTCTTCACGATTTCTCTCCTTATATTATTTGTTCTCTTAGTCTTAAGTTCATGTTTTCATTTTAATATTTTTCAATTTCTCTAAAATTCTTAAACTATTTTTGGATTTTGACATTGTTATGCTTGCGGTACACACCATTTTTATCACACCATTTTTTTTGTTTCTAGGTTTTATACCTCTGGCGAGGAGGTTGTTATTTTTGTCATTGTATATAACTACATACAAAGAAAAACTTGACCATTGTATATAAATCATTAGTCACTTATATTAGTTATGTATACTTCTGTATATATTTGGATCTAATTTAAATCATAGTTTAAATTATGCTATTATAATTATAAATTCAGATTAAAATTATTTTAATGTCTATTTAAATTTTCTGCAAATAGATGTTTATTGTTTGTGAAATTATAATATATACATTCACAATTGCAAATATGAATTATGAACAAATATTGGAAAAAGTAAATGGCATATTAAATAATTTTATGTTTCTGAACTCATAAAAATAAGTTTTAATATCTAAACTCATGAAAAATTTATGAAAATCAAAATTGTATCTTAAATTAAAAAAAGCATATACATATTAACTTAATAATTATAAAAATGATATATGATTGTTACCAAATGATATCTTATTTTAATTAAATTAAAAGTATATATACTATAGTATTTATAAAAACTTATTTCACCAAAAAACATATATTTTGAATATTTATTATTTCCTTTTTAAAGTTTAATTTTTTATATCTGTATATTACATGTGGATTCCTTGTTTTATTTTTTGTTGTCAAACTTTCTATTGTATTAAACATACAGAAAGATACGTTACAACATTAAGTCCAAGAGACAACACACGAAGATTTGTAAATTCTAGCTTGCTTAGCTAGACGATCAGCTAATTCATTAGCAGGTCGTCTTATTGTCTTGAAGGAGAATCTGTTTTCAGCAAGGGCAAGTATGTCTTCTATGAGGGTCTGTGTTTGTGAGTCTTTGAAGGAAAATCTCTTACTTCTCTCATTCTCTAGATGCTTGTATAGTTCTTCAGAATCCTCACAGAAGGTGACTTGATCATAACCTAGTTTTCGGGTTTGGAATATGGCTTGTTGCAGTGCAATTACTTCAGCTTCTAACGCCGTATTTGTGGCTTCAATAGAACTGGAGCCTTTGAGAATACATTTACCCGGCGGATTGTACACTGCCTATCCTATCCCAGCATTTTGCTTGCTATCGATCCAAGAAGCATCTGTACGACAACATAAATTATTCGTTTGATTTAGAAGATCATTTAATGTAGTAGGAGGAGGTGAAGCTTTTGTTTGCTGTTGTACTGGTTGCTTTCCATAAACAACGACGGAGTCTTTCCAGAATTGAAAATCTATAATAGCTTGATGTATAATATCTGGTATAGGCCACAATTTATTCTTGAATATCAAGTCATTTCGAGCCTTCCAAATCCTCCATCCGATGAAGGGAGCTAATTGCAACTTTTTGTTACGTATTTCATTGATCGATAGAAAACTATGTAGATATTGAAAGAAGTCCTGATCAGAGAGGAACCAACCTGGTGGTTTGTGAAGTGGCGCCAGTTCCCATATTTCTCATGCTACTCTAGACTGGAGGACCAAATGACTTATGGTCTCATTTGCTTCACCACACAGAGGACATTCTATTGCAACTCTGATCCTTTGTCGCCGAAAAGCTTTTGCAACTGGGAGAGCATTATATAGAGCTTTCCATCAAAAATGTTTAATTTTAGGTAGTATATTTAAATGCCAAATAAAGTGACTCAACTTATTGATGCGAGCCACAACATTAACATGAGGAGATAGGGGTTTAGTGAGTCGATGATAACATGATTTGATTGAGTATTCATCATCTCTTGTATAGATCCAATATGGAGCATCTTTTCTCTTCATTAGGCTTGGCCTAATTTTCTTAACCAATGCGACATCTTCTGGCTGGAGTAATCTCTGTATTTTTCTTCATTCCACTGAGCTGAATTAGGAACCATAAGATCTAAAATCTTAAAGATGAATTAGGAGGAGAAAGAATTAGGAGGAGAAATAGTTTGGTGGCAAGGTCTGGGAGGATGATCAATCCATGGATCTTACCATATTCTAACCCTTATTCTATCTCTTATTCTTCATTTTAAGCCATGTTTAAGTATTTGAATACAATTGAATATACTCTGCCAGGCATGGCTAGGGTTATATCTGATAAACGAGTTTTTCAAGTCTAAGGTTATCAATTAACCTTATATGCTATTAGGCATCGAGGGTATCAATCCACAGAGAAAGGAGAACAACACACTAGGAATGCAAGTCTATAGTTCAATCTAAGCGATATAAAGTTTCCAGGAAACTAAATGAAAGCGGGAAAAGAGTAAATCGGTTTTGAAACAAAATAAAGAAAGACAAACTCTCGGGAAATAATAGATAACTAGGGCAATCGATCTCTAACTAGTGGAGTTTGATTCTATCTCTTAAAGCTAATCCATCGGGTCTTAGATCACTAATGTAAATTAATGCACTTTTATTTTTTATTTTTTTTGAAACTTAAATTAATCCACTTCCATGACATTAATATCTTTACTAATCATTTGATAATCAATAACTTTTGTTAGCTACCAAATAATCAATGAGCATTACTATCAAGTCTAACTAAGCACCTAACACCGTAATCAACTATTTCCAGAGGCTAGGCATGCCAAACACTTTGATATTTTAGATCAAACATTTTAACAAACACTGGGCATGAAAATGCTTAAGCTCTAAACTACCAATTCTTTGGCTAATCTTTGCTTTTGGGATCGATGGATCTCTGCTTCAAAACGCATCACTTCATTAATTCTTCATACTGGTTGATCCTCCTATGCCTTGGTGATAGTTTGGTTTTGGTGTGTTTTTACACGATGCTAGCCTTTCTTGACAACTCAAGAGTCAATGACTCTGAGGACTAAGTCTCAGAGTGAATCAAGTCTAGTAAAGTGTAATATCCAGTTTAACCATTCAATTCCTTAATGCACTATCATGTCATTGCAGCACAAAAATGTGTCAATCCAAATGGGTGAGATGCTAGCAAATAGAATGCAATCAAAGTGACTTAAGTCAAGCCAAGCAAATTGATTTTTGGGTGTCTAACAAACTAAGTAACGGAGGAAATATGCAAAATGAAAACTAAGTAAAACTGCTAGTGCAGCAAATAAAACTGTTAGTGCAGCAAGCGAACTTGGTAAATAAAACTAAGTCAAGACAATGGAAAAACGGGGCAGATAAGTGAAACGAAGTAAAATCAATCGAGACAAGCATGGGGCAATCAACCAGTGACTCCTCTACAATCTACCTAAGGCGCTGAAAAAAAACTCGAACAGAGCTAATCCCTAGACAACAGGTTCACAAGCAACCAAATCCACTCTCGTGATAGATGACCTCAAGCAAGAGCAGTTTCAGACTCAGATCTCTCTGACAAAATCTACCCTAGCAGGCATTAAGATCCAACCTGTTTGTGTCAATGAACACCCTAAACATCCAATATCTTAGGCTAGGAATGCAAATCTCTGGTATTAGTTGTTCAAGCATTTCATCAAACACTTTTTGGGTATGGAAATGCTTGAGATCTAATTCCAATTGATCAGAGAGAAACCAGCATTAAGAACACTAATCCAGAAAGGATTCATACATAAATAAACTCTAACACCTTAGAAGATCAGAGATTTATTACTAATCTATCCCATCCTCAAGAACCCTAAAAACTACTCACACATAATGATGAACATAAACCCAGAAAAATCAAACATTTCAGAATTTATTGAAAATAGTCTAGAAAGATAGATTGAGATGAGAATAGTAAGACTGCAAAGAATCAAAACAAACTAAGTACTAGATTAAGAGAAATCTGAATTACAAAATGAAGAACACCCAGAATAATGTTTGGAGGCAGAGAAAAACCCTCAAAAAAATTCTAAGAGCCCCCTAGTTATAGTAAAATGCGGAAAACCCTAAAACTGAAAAAGACAAAGAAAGATAGCTAAGTCTCCGCGGATGGTGCAGCTCGACCAAGTCTGGTTTTAGTGGTGTCGACTTGTGACGAGTTGCGTCAATCTTCAAGATGGCATTTTTGTGGCCAACTGGAGATGGGGTCGCGGGTTGGTGCACATTGCTTCCCTTGTCTTCAACTGATGAGATCTTCCCTAGTTTGGTACTTGTAAAGATGAAACGAGGCTGGAAAAGTGATTTAGAAGGCCAAAGATGATGACTTGGGTGATGAGCTCGAGTTGGGAACTTGAGTGGTGATCAGGGACTTCTGGAAATGCTTGACTCGACCACAAACTAAGTGATGAACTTGAGTGGGGTCTGCGGATTCTACAGTGACTCGACAAAGCCGTCAGATTGAGTACCTGACTCGATCACTTAGGTCAAGTGGTAACATCGAGTGGAGTCTTCAAAGTTGGCCCCTTTGGTGTGGACTCGATCACTTGATTGAGTGAAGTGATCGAGTGGTGGTTGCAGGTTAGTGTGGCAGCTCGAGTTGGGTGTGGAGTTGTGCGCCAGCTTGAGATGCAGCAGTGGACTCGTGTGGCGGACTCGAGTTGCTGTTGCACGTCTGGTTGAGTTGTAGTAATTCGGCCATAACTCCTTCAAGGCTCATCCAAATGATTCGACACTATCTCCATTGGAAAGCTAACTCACTCGTCTACAACTTTTATGAAGACCAATGAGGCTGAATCCAAACAGGAAGTCGTCGCCCAGCTGCATCTTTCCGGCGTGTCTGATGAACTTTACATCCTACTTTGCTCCATGACTCTAAATATCTCCAAATGCTTCCAAAACACCTAGAAACACTCCAAATGCATGCAAACTCGCTAGGACCTAATGCAAACACCTAATACTCTAATTTAGACCAAAATGCTCGAAAAACTATGAAAGACACATGCATGAGACCCGAAACACTAAATAATATGCATGCTAAAACGGGTAAAATCCAGACTTATCAACTCCCCCAAAAAATATAAGCTGGAGGAAAGATTTGAAGTTGGGGATTCATGTGAGCTCTACTTGAAAAACGTTAGCCATACTCTTCACAACACAAATAAACCTCTGTCTTAACCTGGGCATGCATTCAAATCAACCAATCCCCTTGACATTATTTAGGTGCAACCAGCGAATCATGCAATGCATTTACAAGCGAACTCATTTGGTTTGAGGGACAAGTTTTAAGAGGTAAAAATGACCTCTTCTTCCTCTGGGTTAAGCGCATGACGACCTTGATCTCTCAACTATCTCCATGTCAAATCTTGGAGTAAGTGATCAGTGCTCCCATTTTCAATCCTTTTCTTGTCAACTATCTCCATGTCGAATTCTTGGAGTAGAAGGATCCATCTCAATAACCTGGGCTTGGTGTCTTTCTTGGCATATGTGTCTTAATGCTGCGTGATCAGTGTAGACTATTACCTTTGATCCTACCAAGTAGCTTCTGAATTTCTCAAAAGTGAAGACTACAACAAATAACTCCTTTTCTGTGGTAGCATATCTCCCCTGAGCTTCATCTAAGGTTCTGCTTGCATAGTAAATCACATTAAGCTTCTTCTCTATTCTCTGACCCAAAACTGCTCCGACTGCATAGTTTGAAGCATCACACATGATTTCGAATGAATGGTCCCAATTCAAGGCTTGGACTATTGGGGATGAGATTAAGGCTCCCTTTATCAGCTGGAAAGCATTCAAGCACTCAGAATCGAAGTTGAACTCTTGCTCCTTGCAAAGTAGCCTAGTGAGTGGTCTAGCTATTTTAGAGAAATCTTTAATGAACCGCCTGTAGAACCCAATATGTCCAAGGAAACTCCTGATATCCTTGACGTTCTTAGGTGGTTGTAGTTGTATCATCACATCTACCTTGGCCTTGTCTACCTCTATCCTATTCTCAGATATCTTGTGCCCAAGACAATCCCTTCTCTGACCATGAAATGACATTTCTCCCAATTCAGGACCAGATTTGTCTCCGCACATCTAGTAAGAACCCTACACAAATTCAACAAACAGGAGGAGAAGGAGGGGCCATACATGGAAAAATCATCCATGAAGACTTCCACCATCTCCTCTATCAAATCTGAAAAGATGGAGGTCATTCACCTCTGAAATGTTGTAGGTGCATTGCATAGACCGAAAGGCATTCTTCTGTAAGCAAAAGTTCCGTATGGGCAAGTAAAGGTGGTTTTTTCTTGGTCATTTGGATGTATTGAGATCTGAAAGAACCCACTATATCCATCTAAGAAATAGTAGTAAGGGTGGTTTGCAAGCCTCTCTAGCATTTTATCAATCAATGGCAAAGGAAAGTGATCTTTTTTGGATGCTGCATTTAGCTTCCTATAGTCTATACACATCCTATGACCAGTTATTGTCCTAGTGGGTATAAGCTTATCTTTGTCATTCCTTACTACTGTTATACCACCTTTCTTAGGAATGTAATGCACTGGAGATATCCACGTACTATTAGAGATAGGGTAAATAATTCCAGCATCTAACAACTTAAGAATTTCCTTCTTAACTACTTCCTTGAGGGTAGGGTTTAGTCTTCTCTGAGGTTCAATACTAGAGTATGACTCATTTTCAAGATGAATTATATGAGTGCATAAACTTGGTGATATACCTTTAAAGTCATCAAGAGAATACCTAATTGCTCTCCTATACTTTCTCAATTCAGTCAACAGCAAATGCAACACATTATCACTAAGTTTATCATTTACTATGACAAGGTAAGTGGAGTTAGGACCAAGAAAAGCGTACCTTAGCCCTATTGAAAGTGGTTTTAGCTCAATTTTAGGTGCTCTAAGTTCTGACCAGTTATCCGAGTGCGTGGACTCGAGCTGTATGTTAAGTTCTTGGGTCGAGCCTGCACTGTCTGGGTCCGACAGGGTTTGACTCGAGCTTAAGCGCTGAGTTTTGCCAGTTTCAGCCTCTATTGATGCGATGACCTCCCCATTTAGCCTAATCAGGTTTTCAAAGACTTCTGCACCTTCCATTTCCTTGGATGAGTCTAATATTATCTCATAGCCCAAGGTTTCCTTGTGTAAGTAGCCATCTTTGTCATCTTTGGTCAAGGCTGTGTGGAGATGATCTTCTTCATTAAGCTCTTCAAGTAACTCATCTGCAAGCTGATCCATTTCTTCAATCCTAAAGAGCTGACTCTCTATCGTAGGCTTCCTCATTGTATCTTTGATGTCAAAATGCATCTTTAGAGCTTTTCCCATATTAAGTTCAAATTTTCCCTTCTTGACGTCAATGAGAGCTCCAGCAGTGGCAAGGAGGGGTCTTCCTAAAATCAAGGGATCCCTTGGGTCTTCATCCATCTCTAACACCACAAAGTTAGTGGGGATCTTTATAACTCCAATTGTGAGAGGCAAGTCTTCTAACATGCCATGCGGTATCCTTACTGTGACGACCCGATTTTTTTTTTTTTTTGCAAATAACAAACATAAATACTTAATATTTAAAATGCCCATACATTTTAAATACTCTCCAAGTACTTATACAAAAACAACAATACAATACCAAGCATAGAATACGCAATTCTACAATACAGCGGAAAATACAACACAAAACGGTAAAGCATACTACCCCGGGTCCTAATCATCCTCTCCCTCCGAACCTTCGATTCCACGATCACACCTTATCTTTACCTGCATCGACAAAAGTGATGCATCAACATTTGGAAAACCAAACGCTGAATGAGATTGATCCTCCCAACAACAGGTATGCGAAAACCACACGCAAGGCATACATCCACAATCACAATTCACGCATGAACAAGATTCACCACAAAGGCCCTATCAAATCCTAACATCAACACATGCAAGGCAATCAATAGTAAAACATGTCTAGCACCAAAGCAATTCGACACACACGAATGCTAACCAGGAGACACACAAGACAACCACCCAAGGACAGCCATCGGTCTAGCCTGACCGATGGACCTGACCGATACAACCCATCGGTCCATCCTAACCGCTGCAACTGTCCTGGCGAATTGCCGGGAAACGGTGCAACCAACCCCATCGGTCTGTCCTGACCGATGGACCTGACCGCTAGGTCCCAGTGGTCTGTCCAGACCGCTACAAGTGTCCTTGAGAAATGCCAGGAACACTGCAACACAACCCATCGGTCTAACCTGACCGATGGACCTGACCGATAAACCCCATTGGTCTGCTCCAACCGCTGCAAGTGTCCTTGCGAATTGCCAGGAACACCGCAACACAACCCATCGGTCTGACCTGACCGATGGACCAAACCGCTAGGTGCCAGCGGGCACTTCCATCAGTCGTGCCTGACCGATGGAACCCGCGGAAACCACTAAACTTGACTTAGACCAAGCCTAACAAGCACCAAGCACAATAAACAAGCTTCACAATCAATACTCAAGCTTAAACACACTAGATTAAGCTTAACAACAAGGCCACCAAGCCTCTAAGCAATCTAGGCACAACCCCAAAGCTTGTCTAAACCCCACAAACCCCCAAACAAGGCCTAAGCCACCTTTGGTCACAACTCACCTTAGAAATGGAAGAATAAAGCCTGGATTGAACTCCCCAAGCTCAAGAAGACTCCTCCTTCTTCCCTAGCCTTTCCGTGAAACACCAGCTCCAAGATCTCCCCTTACAAGCTTCTCCCAAGCTCACCACAACAGATCCGAGCTCAAGAACTCCCTAGAACCCTTTCTCTTGTTTCCTTAGCTCACGGCAAGCTCACCCAAGCTCAGCCCAGCTCACGACAAAACTCACAAGCTTCAGCCACTCTTTTCCTCCAAGCTCACAAGCTCACACACAAAAGAAGAACAAGCTTCTCACAAGAACTAAGCTTCACCAAGCTTACAAACCCACTTCTCTACTCCTTTCCCTCTTCTCTCTCTCGCCAAACCAGCTCCAAACTTTCAGCCAACAATGGCAACTCCCGATGGAGAAGAAGAAGAAGATAAGGAAAAGAAAGTCAACACAACTTTCCAACTCTTGAGAAAAACCCCAAAACTTCTGAATTGACAAATAACACCCCTGGAACAAATCCAAATTGATCAATTTAACCCTTTAATCAATTTCTCGGGATTTGTCTAAGGTTCATAAACTCGAAAGGACATCCCAATTAATTAACCGATAATTAATTTCCGGGACACGGGCGTTACAATTCTCCCCCACTAACATAGATTTGACCTCGAATCTACGTTACCGTTCATCTCCAATGAACCCAAATCGTCGCAACGATTACTTAAACCTTGGCCAACCTGGCCAACACACGCACCTGTACACGCATGTACACACGAGGCCTAAAAGTAACCTTCGAGGTTTCCCACTCAGTCTCTCTATATTTATGACACCGCAGCATCATATGTACTTATTGCTCAACCCAGGGTTCAAGACACCGCAGCATCTCCAAACTCTAGGCTCTAACATACCCCACAGGATATCCTCTATACCTCGCAAGGTATAACCCATACCACAGCACCCAAGACACCGCAGCATCTCCGAGTTCTGGGTATCTGCCGTACCACTCTCCTCGGGGCAATATAACGCTCATGAGTCTACGATATCCCATACCTCTCAATTTTAGGGCATATAACCTTCCTGAGTCTCTGATATACTTTTACCCTGGGCAATATAACCTACGTCTAGGTTATACACCTTACGAATCCACGGTATCGTATATCACTCTTTGTTATATACCCTCCGAATCCACGGTATCTCATATCACTCTAGGCTATAGTCCACACGAGTCTGGATACATTCCCAGTTACACTCTTAGGCCCGCAGTCCCTCGAGTTAACGGCACTAGAGGAACTAGTTCTCTCACTGAGCAATATGCCATATATCTATAAGCATCTCCGACTGATCTACCTCCCGTGATTCGTGTATCCTCGCAAGGTAACACTGGTATCACCCATATTCCACACCTGGAATATCTGCCGTGCATAACCAATCAAGGCTATAGCACCGGTACCCAACACTTCAGGCACCACATAATCTTTTCCCGATTATGTACCAAGCTTTTAACTCTCGTGCCGATTACCAATAAGAACTACCGTCTTATTACTCACATGCTTTAACGCTTTTTAACACTAAAACGAAAGCAATCGAAGACTCGCAAGTCAAATAATAATAAGGAAAACTCACATCTTATTATTAAACATCATAATGTAACATCATCATACATAATGGCAATACAAAATGAAAATACACACAGCTTACAGGTACAAACTGAAACTGGAACCACTCGATGGATCTCAAGCCGCAGCCTGCTTCTGGAACCACTTCCAGAACTGCACTTCCATCTGAGCCTCTGGCTCCCAAGTTTCCTCCTGCACTGCGTCAAAGTCCCACAGAACTCGCATCATCGGAATCTTCTTCCGACGAAGCTCTTCTACCCTCCGCTCGAGAACTCTCAAAGGTCTCGCCTCAACGGTCATATTGGGCTGGAGATCTGACGGAATCTCACCCAATACCTCGTCACCCCTATGCAAACACTTCTTCAGCATCGACACATGGAAGACCTTATGAAATGCATGCATAATCTCGGGTAACTCCAACCGATACGCTACCGGTCCAATACGCTCTACAATCCGGAACGGCCCCATATACCTCGGACTCAACTTAGTCGCAGTAATGGACCTGTTCGGGCCTCTCAGCAAAGCCATCTTGAGATACACTCTATCTCCCAACTCAAACACAAGCTCTTTCCGCCTCTTATCGGCATAACTCTTTTGCCGATCCTGGGCCTCTTTCATGTTCAACTTCAAAACCCGGATCCTCTCCGTGGTTTCCTGAACAAAACTCGCACCCAATGTGCTCCTCTCCCCCACTTGAGTCCAATACAAAGGTGTACGACATGGCCTCCCATACAGAGCCTCGTATGGAGCCATCCCAATACTCGCCTGGTAGCTATTGTTATACGCAAACTCTACCAAGCTCAAGTGATCCACCCAATGACCACCCCAATCCAGCACGCACATCCTCAACAAATCCTCCAGAGTCTGGATGGTCCTCTCGGACTGCCCATCTATCTGAGGATGATAAGCCGTACTCATGTGCACCCTCGTGCCCATCTCCGTCTGAAACGCATTTCAGAACTCAGATGTGAACTTAGGATCCCGGTCCGAGATAATGCTCACCGGTACTCCATACAGTTTCACGTACTTCCTAGCCAAAACTGTAGACCCATCGGTCTTCTTGATGGCCAGAAAACGTGCACACTTAGTCAATCGATCAACGATGACCCAGATAGCATCCTTGGTCCAAGAAACTGGTAATCCCACCACGAAATCCATCGTGATCATATCCCACTTCCACTCTGGAATGGGTAAACTCCGCAACAACCCACTCCGAACCTGATGCTCTGCCTTAACTAACTGGCACACGTTGCACGCCGCAACCCAGTTAGCAACATCTTTCTTCATCCCGACCCAATGATAATACCGCTTAAGATCCCGGTACACCTTAGTCTCTCCTGGATGAATCGAAAACATACTCGCATGAGCCTTACTCAGGATCTCACGCCTCAAATCCTCATCCAAAGGTATGCATACCCTCCCACTCACAAGGATAGTGCCATTCGGAGATACCTGATACTCAGAACCCAATTCTCTCGAAGCCTTAACCAAGCCCTCATCTTTTTCCTGAGCCAGCCAAACTCTGCTCAAAAGATCCGCCTGATTAGCTGCCTCTAAGCCCAACGGTTCCTGAGACACAACACACAAACGCAATGTGCTAATCTCGCTCACCAAAGACTCAACCTCATGCTTCTGAGCCAAAGCCACCCGCTTCCGACTTAATGCATCCGCAACCAGATTAACCTTACCAGGATGGTAAGCTATCTCCAGATCATAATCGGCCACTAGCTCCATCCAGCGCCTCTGCCTCAAATTCAACTCAGGCTGAGTGAAAATGTACTTCAGGCTCTTATGATCTGTGAACACCTGAACCTTTTCGCCATAAAGATAAGATCTCCAAATCTTTAAAGCGAAAACTACCGTAGCCATCTCAAGATCATGGGTAGGGTAGTTGCACTCATGCTTCCGCAGCATAGGCAATCACCTTCCCCCGCTGCATCAACACACAACCAAGACCAACTCCCGACGCATCGGTATACACCATGTAAGGCTCACCCGGATCAGGCAACGCCAATACTGGAGTACTAGTCAGCAAGGCCTTCAGTTTCGCAAAACTCTCCTCACACTCTGAGGACCACACGAAAGGAACATCCTTTCCCGTCAGCTTCGTCATAGACTTAGCCAAACTCGCGAAACGCTTAACATACCGCCGGTAATAACCTGGCAACCCGAGAAAACTCCTAATCTCAGTGGCATTCCTCGGCCTCGGCCAAGCACTAATGGCCCTAACCTTCTCTAGGTCCACCGAAACCCTCTCTGCCGAGATAACGTGACCTAGAAAACCGATCTCTCGCTGCCAGAAGTTGTACTTGCTCAACTTAGCAAACAACTTATGCTCTCGCAGCTTCGCAAGAACCACCCGAAGATGCACCTCATGCTCCTCCAGGCTCTTCGAAAACACCAAGATGTCATCGATAAAGATGATAACAAACTCATCCAGATACTCCTGGAAAACGCTGTTCATCAATCTCATAAATGCAGCAGGTGTATTTGTCAACCCAAATGGCATCACCACAAACTCGTAGTGGCCATAAAGAGATCTGAAAGCCATCTTCCGGATATCCACCTCATCGATAGGAATCTGATGATACCCCGACGCCAAGTCAATCTTGGAGAACCAAGTATCCCCTCTCAACTGATCCAATAACTCATCAATCCGAGGAAGAGGATACCTGTTCTTCACTGTGACTCAGGTAAGTCCTCGGTAGTCAACGCACAACCAAAAACTCCCGTCCTTTTTCTTCACAAACAACACCGGTGCTCCCCACGGTGAAGTACTTGGGCGAATAAACCCTTTACTCAGCAACTCCTCCAGCTGCTTCTTCAGCTCCGCCATCTCTGCGGGAGCCATCCTATAAGGTGCCCTGGATATCGGTGCCGTCCCTGGTTCCAACTCAATCGTGAAAGGATCTGACCTAGACGGTGGCAACCCTTGCAACAACTGGAACACATCCGGGAACTCCCGAACCACACGAATATCCTCTACCTTAACCTCTCCAACGGCCTCCGGCAAAGAAATGGTAGCCAAAAATGCCTCACAACCTCTCTCGATCATACGCTCGGCCTGCATAACCGAGATCACGAGGCTCCCAGAAGTCGGTCTCACCCCCTGATACACCAACCTCCCCTTGCCTCTGTCGAACTCGACACGCCCTCGGTGACAATCCAGATGCGCTCTGAACTTTCCGAGCTAATCCATGCCCAAAATGACATCGTACAGCTCCACAGAGCAGATAATCAAATCGGCAGGCATAGATTCTCCCGCTACCTGAACATCCACGTCTCTAACCCGACCGTGAATCATTAGGAGCTTCCCTCCGGCAACCTCCACGAAACCCAAACTCACACCGGGCTCGCTTCGAACATTAGCCTTCTCGGCTAATTCCGGAGTAACGAAGCAATGAGATGCTCCCGTGTCAAACAACACATGACACTCAACACCCCCAACACACAAGGTCCCTGCACATATACATGTGCCTAGAACCTTAACACCCAACAAGCAACCAAAATTCCCCCAACACACAGAATTAAACTTAGATAAGTCTAAGAAAATACCTGTGATCGGCCTGGAACTTGGCTCTCCGGACTCGACGATGGAATACGCTCGAGGCGCTGCTGCCACCGGCCTAGCGGACTGCAACACTGTGGCCTCACTCTGTCGCAGCTTGGGACACTGAGGTCTAATGTGCCCCGCCTCCTTGCAGTGAAAGCACACCCGAGAATCCACTCGTACTCCGCCCTTTTTAGGGCAGCTCACCACTCTTTGATCCGTGCTCCCACACCCGAAGCAACCCGGACCACCTCGGCTAGCACTCGAAGCGCCATCACACCTCGTCTTCTGTCCTTGCATCGGCCTACCGCCTCTGCTCGGAACAGACTGTTCTGGCACGGATCTCACCTAAAGACTCGGGGTAACCGATATACCTCATCTTTCAGACCCTCCTCCAGCAATGCCGCAGTCTCCACCAACTCATCAACCGTGCAAAAAGACCTAACCATGCAATGGTTCCACAAGTCAACCCTAAGACCCATCAAGAATCTCTGCACACTGATCGACTCACTCTCAACCGCTCGTCTAACATACGACCTGAGCCGGTTGAACTCCACCTCATACTCGCGCACCGACCGATCCCTCTGAGTCAATCTTGCAAGCCTCGACTCTAATCGGTTAAACGCCTCCTGAGGGAAAAACTTAGAGTTAAACTCCTCCACAAAATCCGTCCAAGCCATCTCAGCCTGAACTCTCCGAGCTGCCACACCCCTCCACCAGAGATGCACATCACCCTCTAGATAATGGACCGCAATGTCCACTTGGTATCCCGCGGGACACCTACTCGAGAGGAAATTCCTCTCTAACCTCCTCAACCACGCATCAGCTTCCTCGGGATTAGCACCTCCAGGGAAAAACCCCGTGCCTATCATCTGCATCTGCTCCATCATCCTAAGGTAGGATGGGAGCTCCTCAGCAACCACAGCTGCTACCTGAGGCTGAACCTCAACACCCACCGGAGCCACAGGAGCCTGAGCCGGTACCTTCTCTGGTAACCGCTCCAACAGCACCATCAAAAGATTAGCCAAGCGATCAATAGGAGCATGAACATCACCCGCTGCCACTCTCGCAGCACCCGCTGCTATACCTGCAGGTATACCCGCAGCACCAGCTGGAACACCAGCCACTCCAGCACGCATGCCAGACACACCGTCAGACCCCACCTGACTCGCAAGCGAATCCTCGACCCGCTCCTCCACAACACGGCCACGGCCTCTACCACGCCCTCTAGCCATCTGCACTCGCAAGAACAATGACTAAGGACACTAAAACACAATCATCACAATAAAGATAACTTACCGTGGAATCGCACAAGGCTCGAAGAGGATGATTCTAAGACCCCATGCAATACCCAACTAACCCTGAGCCACCCAGGCTCCTAGAACCGTTTAGGCTTTGATACCAAACCGGGATTTAATTTGTTTTGCAAATAACAAACATAAATACTTAATATTTAAAATGCCCATACATTTTAAATACTCTCCAAGTACTTATACAAAAACAACAATACAATACCAAGCATAGAATACGCAATTCTACAATACAGCAGAAAATACAACACAAAACGGTAAAGCATACTACCCCGGGTCCTAATCATCCTCTCCCTCCGAACCTTCGATTCCACGATCACACCTTATCTTTACCTGCATCGACAAAAGTGATGCATCAACATTTGGAAAACCAAACGCTGAGTGAGATTGATCCTCCCAACAACAGGTATGCGAAAACCACACGCAAGGCATACATCCACAATCACAATTCAAGCATGAACAAGATTCACCACAAAGGCCCTATCAATTCCTAACATCAACACATGCAAGGCAATCAATAGCAAAACATGTCTAGCACCAAAGCAATTCGACACACACGAATGCTAACCAGGAGACACACAAGACAACCACCCAAGGACGGCTATCGGTCTAGCCTGACCGATGGACCTGACCGATACAACCCATCGGTCCATCCTAATCGCTACAACTGTCTTGGCGAATTGCCGGGAAACGGTGCAACCAACCCCATCGGTCTGTCCTGACCGATGGACCTGACCGCTAGGTCCCAGCGGTCTGTCCTTACCACTACAAGTGTCCTTGCGAAATGCCAGGAACACTGCAACACAACCAATCGGTCAAACATGACCGATGGACCTGACCGATAAACCCCATCGGTCTGCTCCAACCGCTGCAGGTGTCCTTGCGAATTGCCAGGAACACCGCAACACAACCCATCGGTCTGACCTGACCGATGGACCAAACCGCTAGGTGCCGGCACTTCCATCGGTCGTCGACTGATGGAACCCGCGGAAACCACTAAACTTGACTTAGACCAAGCCTAACAAGCACCAAGCACAATAAACAAGCTTCACAATCAATACTCAAGCTTAAACACACTAGATTAAGCTTAACAACAAGGCCACCAAGCCTCTAAGCAACCTAGGCACAACCCCAAAGCTTGTCTAAACCCCACATACCCCCAAACAAGGCCTAAGCCACCTTTGGTCACAACTCACCTTAGAAATGGAAGAATCAAGCCTGGATTGAACTCCCCAAGCTCAAGAAGACTCCTCCTTCTTCCCTAGCCTTTCCGTGAAACACCAGTTCCAAGATCTCCCCTTACAAGCTTCTCCCAAGCTCACCACAACAGATCCGAGCTCAAGAACTCCCTAGAACCCTTCCTCTTGCTTCCTTAGCTCACGGCAAGCTCACCCAAGCTTAGCCCAGCTCACGCCAAAACTCACAAGCTTCAGCCACTTTTTTCCTCCAAGCTCACAAGCTCACACACACAAGAAGAACAAGCTTCTCACAAGAACTAAGCTTCACCAAGCTTACAAACCCACTTCTCTCCTTTCCTCTTCTCTCTCGCCAAACCAGCTCCAAACTTTCAGCCAACAATGGCAACTCCCGATGGAGAAGAAGAAGAAGAGAAGGAAAAGAAAGTCAACACAACTTTCCAACTCTTGAGAAAAACCCCAAAACTTCCGAATCGACAAATGACACCCCCAGAACAAATCCAAATTGATCAATTTAACCCTTTAATCAATTTCTCGGGATTTGTCTAAGGTTCATAAACTCGAAAGGACATCCCAATTAATTAACCGATAATTAATTTCTGGGACACGGGCGTTACACTTACGGACCTATCATCCAAGACAAGAGAAATGTTGGTGGCCTTGTACTTGCTAAAACTAAACCTCTTAGCTACCGAAAGTAGCATGAAGCTTATGGATGCTCCCAAGTCGCAAAGACAATTTTAAAGGTCAATGGACCTAGAGAGCATGGCAATGTGAAACAACCTGGGTCACCTAGCTTGACAACCTTCTTTTGTATGATAGCGCTACACTCATGACTCACCACTACCATTCTTTGCACTTCTTGGATCCTTTCCACAATTTCATCTTTTATCCACTTATGAGATTGAGGTAGAAGTGCCAATGCGTCTAGTATGGGCATCTTGACTTCAATTTCATTAATATGCTTGTCGAAGATAGCTTTGTACTTCTCCAATCTATCCTTGAATCTTCCTGGGAAGGGGAGTTTAGGTTCTTAAGGAAGGGGAACAAATAGTGCTTTTTTCTCCTTATAGCTGCAACTTTTTCAACTGGGGAAGGTTGGACTCGACTGAAAGGTCGAGTTGGTGTGTCGAGTTGGCTAGACAAGTGCAAGTTTGTCTTCTCAGCTTTTTTTTCTTCTTGCAACAAATCCTCCCCATCTTGGTCTTCGCTGTCCGCAGTGATAGGCGTTAATCCTTCCCTTGCAGATAGCTCTCTTCCACTCCTTAGGGTGATGGCGTTGATTTGAGCAAAGTCCTTAGGGTTTTGGATTGCTTTCCTGGCAAAGTGAACGTACTTTTACTGGCCGATAAGGATATCCAACTTCTCATTCAAAACTTTGATCTCCTTTCTAGTCTTCTCATTAGAATCAACACTTTTTCTCATGCTGCGGTCGTAATCCTCATTGTAGTTCCCATCTGATTGAGCAAGGTTCTCAACAAGTTCCCAACCTTCATCAACATCCTTGTTGAGGAAGTTAACATTGCTTGATGTATCTAAAATCATTCTTATCCTTGGGAGAACTCCTCTATAAAGGGTGCTGGGTAGGGATTCATTGCTGAAGCCATGGTGAGGACATCGAGTGGTGTAGCCTTTGAATCTTTCCCATGCTTCACAGAAGGTTTCCCCATTTTTCTGGGCAAAGCCAGATATTTCATTCCAGAGTCTAGCTGTTCGAGCATTGGAGAAAAACTTGGCAAGGAAAGCTTTCTTGCAGTCATGCCATGAGGTAAGTTATTCTCCCACATATGAGCTTTGTCACCAAGATAGAAGGGAAAAAGTCTCAACTTGAAGCCATCTTCACTGACTTCATTGATCTTCGTGAGGCTGTAGAGCCTCTCAAACTCGTCCAAGTGATCAAGAGGATCCTCCATAGGCAACCCATGGAATTTGTTGTTTTGCACCATAGATATCAAGCCACTCTTGATTTCAAAGTTGTTGTTTTGGATTGTAGGAGGTACAATCCCTTGCCTCTGAGTGTGAGTGTTAGGAGCATATCTTGCTCCAATCAATCTTGGCCTCCTCCGAGTTTCTTATGCCATTGTGTTTTGTTGTACTACTTTGATCCTCTCTACTTGCTTACGTAGCTGACGAATTAATGGAGTCCGATTAACGTTATCAATGAAGGGTAGGAGGTTCTGGTTTCCTTGTGATCGAGTTTGCATACATGTGAAGCTAGAACTAGATGACTGACTCAAACTGGGGAATCGAGTCAGGTGATTTTGATCGTGGGGAGGCAAACTGGAATTGTGCAGTGCGCGTTTGTTGATCGAGTATGCCTGTTTACGCTTACAGGTACCTGAGATGCAAAGATAAGGAAGGGAACACTAGGTAAGTATCTAAGTAAGGTGTAAAAGAACTTGATCTTAAAAGATCTGAAATCCTAATTGTAACAAACAACACCCAAACGGCAACAGCGCCAAATTGATAGTTTGGTTTTGGTGTGTTTTTACACGATGCTAGCCTTTCTTGACAACTCAAGAGTCAATGACTCTGAGGACTAAGTCTCTGAGTGAATCAAGTCTAGTAAAGTGTAATATCCAGTTTAACCATTCAATTCCTTAATGCACTATCATGTCATTGCAGCACAGAAAGGTGTCAATCCAAATGGGTGAGATGCTAGCAAATAGAATGCAATCAAAGTCACTTAAGTCAAGCCAAGCAAATTGATTTTTGGGTGTCTAACAAACTAAGTAACGCAGGAAATATGCAAAATGAAAACTAAGTAAAACTGCTAGTGCAGCAAATAAAACTGTTAGTGCAGCAAGCGAACTTGGTAAATAAAACTAAGTCAAGACAATGGAAAAATGGGGCAGATAAGTGAAACGAAGTAAAATCAATCAAGACAAGCAAGCTCTCAAGGATGGGGTAATCAACCAGTGACTCCTCTACATTCTACCTAAGGCGCTGAAAAAAAACTCGAACAGAGCTAATCCCTAGACAACAGGTTCACAAGCAACCAAATCCACTCTCGTGATAGATGACCTCAAGCAAGAGCAGTTTCAGACTCAGATCTCTCTGACGAAATCTACCCTAGCAGGCATTAAGATACAACCTGTTTGTGTCAATGAACACCCTAAACATCCAATATCTTAGGCTAGGAATGCAAATATCTGGTATTAGTTGTTCAAGCATTTCATCAAACACTTTTTGGGTGTGGAAATGCTTGAGATCTAATTCCAATTGATCAGAGAGAAACCAGCATTAAGAACACTAATCCAGAAGGGATTCATACATAAATAAACTCAAACACCTTAGAAGATCAGAGATTCATCACTAATCTATTCCATCCTCAAGAACCCTAAAAACTACTCACACATAATGATGAACATAAACCCAGAAAAATCAAACATTTCAGAATTCATTGAAAATAGTCTAGAAAGATAGATTGAGATGAGAATAGTAAGACTGCAAAGAATCAAAGCAAACTAAGTACAAGATTAAGAGAAATCTGAATTACAAAATGAAGAACACCCAGAATAATGTTTGGAGGCAGAGAAAAACCCTCAAAAAAATTCTAAGAGCCCCCTAGTTATAGTAAAATGCGGAAAACCCTAAAACTGAAAAAGACAAAGAAAGATAGCTAAGTCTCCGCGGATGGTGCAGCTCGACCAAGTCTGGTTTTAGTGGTGTCGACTTGTGACGAGTTGCGTCAATCTTCAAGATGGCATTTTTGTGGCCAACTGGAGATGGGGTCGCGGGTTGGTGCACATTGCTTCCCTTGTCTTCAACTGATGAGATCTTCCCTAGTTTGGTACTTGTAAAGTTGAAACGAGGCTGGAAAAGTGATTTAGAGGGCCAAAGATGATGACTCGGGTGATGAGCTCGAGTTGGGAACCTGAGTGGTGATCAGGGACGTCTGGAAATGCTTGACTCGACCACAAACTGAGTGGTGAACCTGAGTGGGGTTTGCGGATTCTGGAGTGACTCAGCAAAGCCGTCAGATTGAGTACCTGACTCGATCACTTAGGTCGAGTGGTAACATCGAGTGGTGTCTTCAAAGTTGGTCCCTTTGGTGTGGACTCTATCACTTGATTGAGTGAAGTGATCGAGTGGTGGTTGCAGGTTAGTGTGGCAGCTCGAGTTGGGTGTGGAGTTGTGCGCCAGCTTGAGATGCAGCAGCGGACTCGTGTGGCGGACTCGAGTTGCTGTTGCACGTCTGGTCTAGTTGTAGTAATTCCGACATAACTCTTTCAAGGCTCATCCAAATGATTCGAGACTACGTCCATTGGAAAACTAACTCACTCGTTTACAACTTTTATGAAGACCGATGAGGCTGAATCCAAACAGGAAGTCGTCTCCCAGCTGCATCTTTCCGGCATGTCGGATGAACTTTACATCCTACTTTGCTCCATAACTCCAAATATCTCCAAATGCTTCCAAAACACCTAGAAACACTCCAAATGCATGCAAGACTCGCTAGGACATAATGCAAACACCTAATACTCTAATTTAGACCAAAATGCTCTAAAAACTATGAAAGACATATGCATGAGACCCGAAACACTAAATAATATGCATGCTAAAACGGGTAAAATCCAGACTTATCACTTGGTCGATCTAGATGCATCTCATGTTCATACTTGAAGTTTATAACCATCCAAAGCAGGTCCAAATGATCCATTTAGCTCCAATGACTTGTAAACCAGTAAAAGAACTATAAAGCAACAAAAAGATACAAAACCTAATCCTAAACTCGATAAGGACTACGTATTACTATGGAATCAACGGCATAAAACCCTTAAAACCACGACTTATAAGTATGTTAGAAACAATTACTTTAACTTTGAAACTTATTACTAGTACAAGTTTTGTTTCTTCAAATGCAAACAATGTCATGAACCGCTTATTCTGAACTAAACGCACTATTCTGAATATTACGTTTATCATGCATAAACCGCACTTCACCCGATCTGCTCTATCTGATCCGCTTGTTCTACACTATATTATCTGTTGTCACTGTTCAGCTAGTGTGAAGGATCGATTCAAAATAATATTAGAAAAGACACTAAATAAGATTCCATTTCTCAATGAGAAAAATTACAACTATAAAGAAACTTACTATGAGGAAGAAGTCTTTTGGTAAAAAACAAAGAGATAAAAACACATAATTCGACCACATACTCAAGTAAGTGACCAGAGACACAAATATACTAGAAATGAGCTTCTAGATGCACAACTAACAACACCAAGATAATAAGATAAAGATCATGTAAATTATGATGAGATAGACAGGTTGATGAATCACTCAAGTAAGACTTTACGACCATTGAAAAAGACGCAAAAGAGAAACAAGGCAATGAGGGACACACAATTGGGATGTCATTCCATCACAACTCAAATATGGTCAAATGTTCTCATCAGGAAAAGAAAACACACATTTGGATTGAGAACATGGCTAATCGGCAAATCTACAAAGAAAGAGACACAATGAAATACATTGGAAGCATCCTTAGCCATTTTGAAATGGAAATTCTATGAATTGACTCAAAGACTAAACAAATCAGAAGTACAATATAGAGTATGAGGATTTAACACACATGTACCAAGAAGGGTATCTTGCACTACAAAAAAAAAAGCATGTCGAATTACGACTAACGAAATGGTCAAAAATATTTTTAAAATATTTTAAGACCAAATTATGATTAAAATATTGAAATTATTTTAAATTGATTATTGTAAAAATATTCTAACCAATTATTGACCAATTCAAATTTTGGTTGAAAAATTGTCATTAACTTTTAACGAAAAGTACCCAACGTAAATTGGTCAAACATTACTGAAAATGCAAAACGGAAAATCATAAATAACGAAAAAGACTAAACAATTCAGAAGTACAATGTAGAGTATGTTTAGTTAATTAGAATGTAGAGTATTAGGATTTAACATGCATGTACCAAGAAGGATATCATGCACTAAAAAATGCATGTCGAATTACGACTAACGAAATGGTCAAAAATATTTTGGTTATAAACTTTAGACCAAATTATGATTAAAATTTTGAAATTATTTTAAATTTTTTTAAAACCCAATATATTTGGTTGAAAAATGTAAAAACTCGAACCAATTATTGACCAATTCAAATTTTGGTCAAAAAATGGTCAACAATTTTTAACGAAAAGTACCCAACATAAATTGGTCAAACATTAATGACCGATTACTGACCACTTATGTAGCAATTATAGAATAGTAAAAATGGATCAGAAGACATCGACCAATTTTTAACAAATTCAAAATTTGGTCAATAATTGAATAAACATTTTTGACAAAAGGTATATAACACAAAGTGGACAAAATTACCTATGTTTTATCGACCAAACTGTAAAATTTATAAATAAATATCAAATTTTTGATTCTAGAGACTTTACAAATATTTTGTCATAAATTAGTCAAATATATTTTTATGCCAATAATAACTCTTGGTTATTAATTGGGCAAAATATTTTGACCAATTTATAACCACAAACTAGTTTAACCTATATCTTAATTCTTAATTTTCTTAGCCGCTTCCTCTCGTTTTTCTCCTTCTTAGTCTCATAGTCGCTTCCTCTCCCCCATCTCCATACCTTGCTTTGCTCCTCACAATTTCTCTCTTTATATTATTTTTTCTCTAAGTCTTAAGTTCAGGTTTTCATTTTAATATTTCTCAATTTCTCTACAAATTTTAAACTATTTTTGGATTTTGACATTGTTATGCTTTTAGTACACACCGTTTTTCATCACATCATTCTATGTTGCATCACTTCTTTAAATTTGAGTTTTTTTATAGGCTCTATACCTTTGCCGAGGAGTTGTTATTTTCATCTCTCGAGGATGGATTCTAAAGCTTTTGTGAACAAGTGAGTACACAATTCATATTTATTCTCTTCTTATGTATCTCACGATTGAAAGGAATCTATGTGGAGATTTGTGATGAAGGTCTCTCCATACAATTTTAAAAGCAAAATTGTCATCACACAAATTGATAGTTTGTATTTCTTTTATATTTTTCAACGCATATTTATATTTTGATGTCTTGAGGTTATATGTTTTTTCAATTTTTTCAAAGATTTTTTCAGATGGATCCAACTCATTTTAGTCAATCAGAAGAGTATCAAGATTTTCAACAATGGAAACATAATCGACATAATATGTAGTGAAGCCCAAGTTGGGACGACTATAGTGCAGTTTTTGTGGTTCTTCATACTTTTAAGCACATTGGATTATATACAAACACTAATAAGTGAGTTGGTTCCATTCCTACAGTTTCTATTGGAGACATCTTTTATTTACGCAGTGAAATGGATTTAGTGGTGCTACATAAAACTTGAATTTGGAGTGGATTTTATAGATGTTGAAGATAGTGGAGACAATATGAAAATAACCATTATTGTTGTCTCTTCCAAAGAAAATGCAGATAGAGATGATTATCCAGATAATTTAGTATTTTAAGGGCTCGGTGGCACGAAATATATGGGTATGTTAAAGTATTTGATTAGATTTTGTGCCGCCAAGACTTGTAAATACTAAATTATCATGATCTTCCTTTCCATCAGCATTTTCTCATCAAGATAAAATGCTTAATGCTATTTGCTTATTGCCTCCATTATCTTCAGCTGCAATAAAATCCACTCGAAAATCGATTTTATGTAGCCCTACCATTAATATTTCACCCTGTAAGAAAAAGATGTCTCGTATAGCAACTCGAGACAGGAAACAATTTGTTTCTTATTGTTTGTACATAATCCATGGTTCTTAAAATTACGTTGAGCCACTGAAACAACATTATTCTTAGTCCGAACTTGGATGTCTGCTACAATATTGAGCAACATTCCAGACACATAAGGATCAACATTTTTTATTGACCAGAACTTGAATTGAGCAAAATTCCAGATACACAAGGATCAACAATTTGTATTTTAGTTTATATTTGGGTTTGAGTTTACATTTTAAAATTATGAATCTAATACTTTTATTTCAGTTATTATGGATCATATATTCAAAAACAAATTCAAATTTTCATATTTTTGAATAGAATTTTATTATATTTTAAAGTTTCAGTTATTATAATTTGGCCAGAAATTTGTTGAAATGCGTGGTCAAAAATCAAACAAAAAATTATTTTGACCATCAATGTTGGTAAGAAAGCTATAACCACAATTGGTTAGAAATTTTCGACCAGGTCAATTGATCAGAATTTCTTGACCAATTTATTTAGTCAAAAAAATTCGCTCATTTTTGTTGCTCTTAAATGTTTTAATACATTTTCAACCACTTGTTTCATCAGTATTTTTGACCAAAACTAATTTTCAAACATTGATTCCTGACCACTCGGTTTTTGTCAAAGGTAGATGTTTATAACTATTTTTGATTGAATTCATGGTCAAAATTTGGCATTTTTCTTGTAGTGATGGAGAAATTTCATGAAATTATAACACCGTGAGTGAATTTGCAAATGATTTCGAGGGAAAAGAAGGTTTTTTCCTCATTTAAGAAGACATGCCGATACTCCAAAAATATAACAAGAACCCACAAACTTAAGAAAAGTAATGATGAGATAGCTCAGGAAAAGAGTTGTTGACATTATGTCATCCTCTTTTTGAGATCGTGCAAAATGTCAAATTGAAAATACTTGATTTCATAATCATAAGGAATCTATGTTAGGCCTATCACAGGTATGGGGATTTGAGAATCAATCATTTTGACTAAAAACAATAGCTACTAGTGAAGAATATAACACTAGAGAAGAAAAACAACGACACACTAAGCCCCAAACTAGAGAAGACTCATGGTATTCCGATTATGGGTTAGGTAACCTATGAGTTTTCATGTATACTGAATATAAGCATCATATGTCATGTGGTAATGGCCATATATGTCGTGAGCTGTGTGTTGCATGATAAAACCCTATAATTGTAAAATGGGATTATTCAAAGGTTTGTGGTTGGGATAGAGAAACGTCGCACATAGATATTCAAATAAAAACAAATGGGCCAACAGGAATAACTCAAAATTATGGATCCAATGATGGATCCAAAATAGCTTGGAAGGAGTTATAACACGCTTGACTCATATTAATAATGGACCAGAAAATGGTGAGGAAGGACAAGGAATGTTGGTGGCATATCATTAAGGGTTTTCTTTTTTAAATTGAATTCTCTCTCTCTCCCTTTCATCCCAAGTTATTCACATGCATGACGCAAAGAATTGTTGGGATCTTTGCAAAGTTAGAATATCAATATTTGCTGTATATGTTTTACATAAAATGTAGGCTTTGTTAAGCACAATTTTTAAAATTTAGGGTCCAAAAATGATTTTAAAATCAATAAAAATGGTGGGACTTTCTGTTCAAGTATCATTGACACATCCATCAAACCGGGTCTAGCTAAACAAAATCCTAATCATCCAAGGATTTAAAAAATCTACGAGACATTGATGGATTTAAAAAATCTTGGAGAAAAAAAAAGAAGAGGGCCAAAATTAGAAAAGACAACAAACTTACATTGAATTATAAAAAACGTAAACAAATTTTGAAGAAGAGCACATACAATCTTTATTTCGAAAAATGTTTGTGGCTTTATAATATCAGCTCACATAAAAGAAATGGGTCTTGACTTTGTTAATTTTATCAGAAAAGGTTTTCCAAATGAATTTTAGGGAGAAAAACTTAAATAGCACATAATTTAGGTGAAATTACGAAAATGAGTCAAATTTTTTTTTAATTACTTAAATATTTTACGTACCCAAAATGTCCTTCTAAACATTTGATAACAAAAACGTTATTACACAAATGCCATTACTATTAATTTCCACATCAGCGTAAAATCATGTGTCACGCCTACGTGGCACAAAAAAAACCTATGTGTATTATGAAAGTCTGCCGGGGATTTATCTCGCCTATTGACGGCTGACTTATTGGACAAAATGCTGATTTATTATAAACGGCTGATTTATAAAAAAGAATAGCTGATTTATCTCCGTAAATCAGCTTGTAGTTATAGCAGACTTATGTAACATTGGCTGATATGTGCAGGAAACGGCTGACTTATAATAATTCTGGCTGATTTATGAGATATATGAGATATCGGCTGATTTATATGTGCAGGAAACGGCTGACTTGTAATAATTTTGGTTGATTTATGAGATATTGACTGATTTAAATGTACACGACACGGCTGAGTTATGAAAATATTGGCTGACTTATTGCTTTGATATGGCTGACTTATTTGGCTGATTTATATTAAAGCGGCGGACTTATGTTAACTTGTTGTTACTGACTAACTGTAAATCTGCCATTAAATGGCCGATTAACCTAAAAGTCAGGTTAATTACGGCTGACTAAGTAATCTTTCAGTAATTACTATAATAGAATGCTTTTGATGACAGATTTACGCGATGTAGCGGCCGACTTAAATCTCTTACCTGATTTATGTGTGTTTAATGGCTGACTTTATAAATTTTTATAATTACTTAAATATTTTTTCTCTGATTTTGGTGTGATGGCTGATTTTTAGTGGCTGATTTATAAGTTTTTTTGGTGACATGTTTTTCATGTTAATTTCCACATAAGCTACATTATTTTATAAGTCAGCCACTTAATTTCAGATAAAAAGTCTTAAACATTTAATAAAGGGTATTTTATAATTAATTTTAATATTTTAAAAATAATTTTGATATTTTCTAAAAGTATAACAAAAATAATAACAATTTTAGAATGTCCGAAAATAAATAATATCATTTCTATAAAAACCCTGTTATTCAAAATTTATTAAAAATGATTAGATTTAGTAACTTTTTTGGGTGTTTTTTTATCAATATTAATTTACTTTTCATATTTCTAATCAAGAATATTAAATTAGATTAAGCTTACAATAAACACAATACAGCTTCAAAAATATTAAGAAACCACCCAACAAAAGAACATGTTTTGTGGATTAATAAAACGAAACTAATGAAAAATGTCAAAATTATGATAGGATCCATCACATATGCCTCCACTGTTGGGCCTCTCCAGACTGATTGGCTGGGCGGATTGAACTGATCTTGGATGTTTTGGAAACTAGACTCAAATATCTTTAGATCCATATGTGTCTTATTTCCTGAGGTTCTGTGAGCTGCAAGCGACACTTTATTTAACATGTGCTTCAAATCGGAGCTCTCCAACGGGTTTAGGTGCAAATCTTTAAACTGATCAGTTCTTCGTGATCATCTAAAAGTTCCTGAAGCAATTTTATCAAATACTATACTCAACCTAGGTTAAGATGCAATTGGTTTCACGATTTTAGCACAATCCAATAATTAATGAGAATTCAAAAAATATTAGACATAAACAGCTTAACTAATCGCGACTGTTCGATGAAATCGATTTTGAAAAATTATCAACACACATCCAAAAATTCTAAAATCAATTTTAAAAAATACTAGACTCATCCTAGGTTCAGAATCAGTTGATTTAACAATTTTATCGCAAGATAATAATTTATGAAAATTCAAACAAATCAGACAGAAAACTGCTTAACTTCGCGTAAGTCAGCCGTGACTGAAGCGTACGTCAGCCGTAACTGAAGCGTAAGTCAGCCGTGACTGAAGCGTAAGTCAGCCATGACTGAAGCGTACGTCAGCCGTAACTGAAGCGTAAGTCAGTCGTGACTAAAGCGTAAGTCAGCTGTGACTGAAGCGTAAGTCAGCCGTGACTGAAGCGTAAGTCAGCCGTGACTGAAGCGTAAGTCAGCCGTGACTGAAGCGTAAGTCAGCCGTGACTGAAGTCAGCCATGACTGAAGCGTACGTCAGCCGTAACTGAAGCGTAAGTCAGTCATGACTGAAGCGTAAGTCAGCCGTGACTGAAGTTTAAGTCAGCCGTAACTGAAGCGTAAGTCAGCCGTAACTTCGAGTAAGTCAGCCATGACTGAAGCGTAAGTCAGCGATGACTGAAATATAGAACCCTATTTGCGACACTAGCTGATGATCGGTCACAAACAAATAGCAAAACTCATATGATACAAGCATGGACCTAGCTTACAAGTCTAGAGAGAAAGAGTTTTTGGAATAGCCAAAAAAACATAAACTTTACTAATCAAGAGATGAAGAAAATGAAGTACAAGTATGACATTATATACCCAAGTTCTCTAAGTAAACAAAAGTAAAAAAAACACACAAACTCTAAGTAAAAGGAATCAAAAGTAAAAAACACACAAACTCTAAGTAAAAAAAACACAAACAAACTCAAAGTAAAAAAACGCACACAAACTCAAGTAAAATTCAAATGAACAATAAGCTCCACTTAAGAGGAATTTAAGGAGCTTATCTTCTCTTTAGTTTTCACTTATTTTGAACATATTTTAATAACTTCAGCTGGTCTTAGAAGCTTCCTAGGTGTCTCTTAAGGTCATAGAAATCGTGCTCAGATGATCTTCATGTTTGATCTTCAAAATATCCCACTTGACATTTTCGGCTATGATAGGATCCATCAGATATGCCTCCACTGTTGGGCCTCTCCAGGGTGATTGGCTGAGCGGATTGAGGTGATCGTGGATGTTTTGGAAACTAGACTCAAATATCTTTAGATCCATATGTGTCTTGTTTCCCGAGGTTTATTGAGCTGAAAGCGACACTTTAATTAACATGTACTTCAATTCGGAGCTCTCCAACGGGTTTAGGTGTAAATCTTCAAACTGATCAAGACTGATCATCATCCATAAAGTTCCTGAACTATTTTTTATCAAATACTATACTCAACCTAGGTTCAGATGAAATTGGTTTCACGATTTTAGCACAAGTCAATAATTAATGAGAATTCAAACAATATTGGACATAAACTGCTTAACTAATCACGACTGTTCGATGAAATCGATCTCAAAAAATTATCAACACACATCCAAAAATTCTGAAAGCAATTTTAAAAAATACTAGACTCATCCTAGGTTCAGAATCAATTGATTTAACAATTTTATCGCAAGCTAATAATTTATGAAAATTCAAACAAAATCGGACAGAAAACTGCTTAACTTCACGTAAGTCAGCCGTGACTAAAGCGTAAGTCAGCCGTGACTGAAGCGCAAGTTAGCCGTGACTGAAGCGTAAGTCAGCCGTGACTGAAGCGTAAGTCAGCCGTGACTGAAGCGTAAGTCAGCCGTGACTGAAGCGTAAGTCAGCCGTGACTGAAGCGTAAATCAGCCGTAACTGAAGCGTAAGTCAGCCTGAAGCGTAAGTCAGCCATGACTGAAGCGTAAGTCAGCCGTGACTGAAGCGTAAGTCAGCCATGACTAAAGCGTAAGTCAGCCATGACTGAAATATAGAACCCTATTTGCGACAGTAGCTGATGATCGTTCACAATAAGCTCCACTTAAGTGGAATTTAAGGAGCTTATCTTCTCTTTAGTTTTCACTTATTTTGAACATATTTTAATAACTTCAGCTGGTCTTAGAAGCTTCCTAGGTGTCTCTTAAGGTCATAGAAATCATGCTCAGATGATCTTCATGTTTGATCTTCAAAATATCCCACTTGACATTTTCGGCTATGATAGGATCCATCAGATATGCCTCCACTGTTGGGCCTCTCCAGGGTGATTGGCTGAGCGGATTGAGGTGATCGTGGATGTTTTGGAAACTAGACTCAAATATCTTTAGATCCATATGTGTCTTGTTTCTTGAGGTTTATTGATCTGAAAGCGAAACTTTAATTAACATGTACTTCAATTCACAGCTCTCCAACGGGTTTAGGTGTAAATCTTCAAACTGATCAAGACTGATCATCATCCATAAAGTTCCTGAACTATTTTTTATCAAATACTATACTCAACCTAGGTTCAGATGAAATTGGTTTCACGATTTTAGCACAAGTCAATAATTAATGAGAATTCAAACAATATTGGACATAAACTGCTTAACTAATCACTACTGTTCGATGAAATCAATATCAAAAAATTATCAACACACATCCAAAAATTCTGAAAGCAATTTTAAAAAATACTAGACTCATCCTAGGTTCAGAATCAATTGATTTAACAATTTTATCGTAAGCTAATAATTTATGAAAATTCAAACAAAATCAGACAGAAAACTGTTTAAGTTCGCGATGATGCTTTGAAGTCAGCCCCATTATTTTATAAGTCAGCCATGACTAAAACTTACGTCAGCCACGACTGAAACTTAAGTCAACCACTGAATCGTAAGTCAGCCATGACTGAAACGTAAGTCAGCCATGACTGAATCGTAAGTCGGCCATTGAATCGTAAGTCAGCCATGACTGAAACATATATTGTACAACCATCCATGACTGTTCATCTTCTTCGATTGAAATCCTGTAAACCTAGAAAAATGTGCATTAATGATTTTTCTTAAGAATCACTGTCAAACCTTAACATAATAACTTCAAGGTAACTTAAACACAAACCTTTATAGCTTTTGAATTCTCAAATCAAGTTTCATTTGCAGAATTTTGAGTTTCTAATTTTTGGAATTTCAATTGCGGAAGATGAATAACTCTTTGCGATTTTTTTCTCCGGAGATAGTGCAACGAATGCGGATGTAGGGAGACAGAGGAGAGGAGGCACGATCGAAAATTTGGGGGAAAAAAAACGTTTTTGCTTCTTAAAGTTTTTTTTTTTATGAAAAAAATAAATCATAATGGCAAAATCCGTAATTTGAGTTTTAAATTTGGCTAAACTGACATTTTCATTACCAAAACTGATATTTCAGTAATTTCAAAAATAAATATTTATGGAAGTCATTTCATAACTTTTCTGGTATATTTAAGTAATTCTTTCTTAATTTTATCAACCAAAAAAAGTATGTTTAAAATGAATTAATTTTTGGATGTTAGAAACAATTAGTTAAATGTTGAAAATTATTACTAGTATAAGGATTTTTTCACCATTGAAACAATATCATGCACCGCTGATTCTGCACTAACCGCACTTGTTTTGCATATTGCGTTCATCATGCATAAACCGCACTTGACCTGATCTGCTCCATCTGATCCACTTGTTCTGCACTGTATGATCTGTTGCCACTACTCAAATAGTGTGAAGAAAATCGATTCAGATTAATATTACAAAATACACTAATTAAGATTCCATTTCTCAATGAGAAAAATACAACTGATTAACTATAAAGAAACTTAGTATGAGGAAGAAGTCTTTCAATAAAAAAAAAGAGATAAAAAACATAATTCGTCTATCAACTAGGGACTCAAGTAAGTGACCAGAGACACAAATATACTAGAAATGAGCTTCTAGATGCATAACTAACAACACCAAGATCATAAGATAAAGATCATGTAAATTATGAGGAGATACACAGGTTGACGAATCACTCAAGTAAGACATTACAACCATTTAAGAAGATGCAAAAGAGACACAAGGTAGTGAGGGACACACGATTGGGATGCCTTTCCATGGCAACTCAAATATGGTCAAATAATCTCATCATGAAAAGGAAACACACATTTGGGATGAGAACATGGCTAATTGGCAAATCTACATAGAAAGAGACACCATGAAATACAATGGAAGCATCCTTAGCAATTTTCAAGTGGAAGTTCTATGAATTGACTCAAAGACTAAACAATTCAGAAGTACAATGTAGAGTATATCTAGTTAATTACAATGTAGAGTATGAGGATTTAACACGCATGTACCAAGAAGGATATCATGCACTAAAAAAAATCATGTCGAATTATGACTAACAAAATGGTCGAAAATATTTTTTTTATAAATTTTAGACTAAATTATGATTAACAATTTCCAATGATTTTAAATTGGTTGAAAAAACCAATATATTTGGTTAAAATTTTTAAAAACTTCTAACCAATTATTGACCAATTCAAATTTTTGTCAAAAAATGGTCAACAATTTTTAACGAAAATTACCCAACCTAAATTGGTCAAACATTACTGACCGTTTACTGCCCACTTACGTAGCCATTATAGAATAGTAAAAAATAGATCAAAAGATATTGACCCATTTTTATGAATTCAAAATTTTGTCAATAATTGTTCAAAGATTTTTGACGAAAAGTATATAAAACAAAGTAGTCAAAATTACTTACGTTTTATTGACCAAACTGTAAAATTTATGAATATAAATCAAATTTTTGATTCTAGAGACTTTACAAATATTTTTTCATAAATTAGTCAAACTTATTTTTATGGCAATATTAACTCTTGCTTATTAATTGGTCACTATATTTTGACCAATTTATAACCACAAACTAGTTTAACCTATATCTTAATTATTAATTCTCTTAGCCATTTCCTCTCTTTTTTCTCCTTCTTAGTTCTCTTAGTCGCTTCCTCTCCCCCATCTCCATACCTTGCTTTGCTCCTCACAATTTCTCTCTTTATATTATTTATTCTCTAAGTCTTAAGTTCAGGTTTTCATTTTAATATTTCTCATTTTCTCTACAATACTTAAACTATTTTTGGATTTTGACATTGTTATGCTGTTGGTACACACCGTTTCTCATCACATCATTCTATGTTGCCATCACTTCTTTAAATTTGAGTTTTTTTTATAGGCTCTATACCTTTGTCGAGGAGGTTGTTATTTTCATCTCTAGGATGGATTCTAATGCTTTTGTGAACAAGTGAGTACACAATTCATATTTCTTCTCTTCTTATGTATCTCACGATTTAAAGGGTTTTATGTGGAGATTAGTGATGAAGGTCTCTCCATACAATTTTAAAAGCAAAATTGTCATCACACACATTGATAGTTTGTATTTCTTCTATATTTTACAACGCATATTCATAGTTTGATGTCCTGAGGTTATATGTTTTTCCAATTTTCTCATAGCTTTTTTCAGATGGATCCAACTGATTTTATTCAATCAGAAGAGTATCAAGATTTTCAAAAATGGAAACATAATCGACATAATATGTAGTGGAGCCCAAGTTGGGACAACTATAGTACAGTTTGTGTGGTTCTTCGTACTTTTAAGCACATTGGATTATATACAAACACTAAGAAGTGAATTGGTTCCATTCCTACAATTTCTCTAGGAGACATATTTTATTTACGCAGTAAAATAGATTTGGTGGTGCTACATAAAACTTGAATTTGGAGTGGATTTTGTAGATGTTGAAGACAGTGGAGACAATATGAAAATAACCATTATTGTTGTCTCTTCCAAAGGAAATGCAGATAGAGATGATTATCCAGATAATTTAGTATTTAAAGGGCTCGGTGGCAGGAAATATGTGGGTATGTTAAAGTATTTGATTAAATTTTTTGCCGCCAAGCCTTGTAAATACTACAGTATCATGATCTTCATTTCTATCAGCATTTTCTCTTGAAGAGAAAATGCTTAAGGCTATTTGCTTATTGCCTCCACTATCTTCAGCTGTTATAAAATCTACTCCAAAATCGATTTTATGTAGCCCCACCATTAATATTTCACCATGTAAGAAAAAGATGTCTCCTATAGCAACTCCGAGACTGGAACCAATTAGTTTCTTATTGTTTGTATATAATTCATGGTTCTTAAAAGTAAGTTGAGCAAGTGAAACAACACTATTCTTGGTCCGAACTTGGATGTCTGCTACATTATTGAGCAACATTCCAGACACACAAGGATCAACATTTTGTATTGACCCGAACTAGAATTGAGCAAAATTCCTAATACACAAGGATCAACAATTTGTATTTTAGTTTATATTTGTGTTTCAGTTTACATTTTAGAATTATGAATCTAATACTTTTATTTCAGTTATTATGAATCATATATTCAAAAACAAATTTCAAATTTTAATATTTGTGAATAGAATTTTATTATATTTTAAAGTTTCAGTTATTATAATTTGGTCAGAAATTAGTTGAAATGCGTGGTCAAAAATCAAACAAAACATTATTTTGACCATCAATGTTGGTAAGAAAGCTATAACCACAATTGGTTAGAATTTTTCAACCAGGTCAATTGGTCAGAATTTCCTGACCAATTTATTTAGTCAAAACAATTGATCATTTTTGTTGGTCATAAATGTATTAACACTTTTTCAACCACTTGTTTCATCAGTATTTTTGACCAAAACTCATTTTCAACCATTGATTCCTGACCACTTTTTTATAAGTATTTTTCATTGAATTCATGGTCAGAATTTTATAGCTTTCTTGTAGTGATGGAGAGATTTCATGAAATTATAACCCCCTGAGTGAATTAGCACATGATTTTGAGGGAAATGAAGGTTTTTTCTTCATTTGAGAAGACATGCCGATACTCCAAAAACATAACAAGAAACCACAAACATAAGAAAAGTAATGATGAGATAGCTCAGGAAAAGAGTTGTTGACATTATGTCATCCTCTTTATGAGATCGGGTAAAATGTCAAATAGAAAATACATGATTTCATAATCATAAGGAATCTGTGTTAGGCCTATCACAAGTATGGGGATTTGAGAATCAATCAGTTGACTAAAAAAATAGCTACTAGTGAAGAATATAATGCTAGAGAAGAAAGCAACGACACACCAAGCCCCAAACAAGAAGACTCATGGGATTCCGATTATGGGTTAGGTAACCTATGAGTGTTCATGTATATTGAATATAAGCATCATATGTCATGTGGTAATGGCCATATGTGTCGTGAGCTGTGTGTTGCATGATAAACCGTATAATTGTAAAATGGGATTATTCAAAGGTTTGTGGTTGGGATAGAGAAATGTCGCACATAGATATTCAAATAAAAACAAATGGGTCAACAGGAATAACTCGAAATTAAAGACCCAATGATGGATCCAAAATAGCTTGGAAGGAGTTATAACACTCATATTAATAATGGAACAGAAAATGGTGAGGAAGGAAATCTGTCAATATCATTAAGGGTTTTCATTTTTAAAGTGAATTCTCTCTCTCTCTCTCTCTTTCATCCCAAGTCATTCACATGAATGACGCAAAGAATTGTTGGGATCTCTGCAAAGTTAAAATATCAATATTTACTGTATATGTTTTACATAAAAAATGTAGGCTTTGTTAAGCACAGTTTTTAAAATTTAGGGTCCAAAAATGCTTTAAAAATCAATAAAAATGGCAGGACTTTGTGTTCAAGCATCATTGACACATTCATCAAACCGGGTCTAGCTAAACATAATCCTAATCATCCAAGGATTTTAAAAATCTACGAGAGATTGACAGATTTAAAAAATCTTGGAGAAAAAAAAAGAAGAGGGCCAATATTATAAAAGACAACAAACTTACACTGAATTATAAAAAACTTGAACAAATTTGAAGAAGAGCACATACAATGTTTATTTCGAAAAATGTTTGTGGCTTTAATTTTAAAAATGTTCACATAAAAGAAATGGGTCTTGACTTAGTTAATTTTAAAAGGGCAGGACATGCACTATTCGCCTTGATCTCTCTTGGTCTATACCGTTAGCCAGATTCTTTGATATGATTTGTGCCTCCATATCTACCTAAAGAATTTTAAATAGTTAGCATAAGTGTGAATCAAACATATAATAATTGAATAAACATGTTGACAAACATATGCATAAGCCTAACATAAGTAGGTGTCAATGAGAGTATGCAATTTTAGCAAAAGTTCAAGTTTTCCAAGTCACAATTCAATTTCCGTTTTTGAAAAATCAACAATTATGAACCTCAAATTCTCAATTTTTAGTCTACAATATGTTAAAAACTTAACCAATAATTGATATACATAATCATAGAAGTCCAATGAAGTGCATTTCATCATATTTGCATCATCAATTTTGGATTTCTAAAGAACCCTAATTTCAACATATGAGAATTTCAAATCTATCATGTAAATAACAACAAAATATATGGCTAAGCATCCTAACCAATGTATTGAATTCCCCAAAAAATCATAGCAATCTAAGTGCTTGTATGACTAATAATTTGAAAATACCCAATTTGATATCTATAGAGAAAATGAGAAATATAAGTCCATACCTTTGCAATT
The DNA here is from genome assembly GCA_028015245.1 of Cardamine occulta. Classification (NCBI taxonomy): domain Eukaryota; kingdom Viridiplantae; phylum Streptophyta; class Magnoliopsida; order Brassicales; family Brassicaceae; genus Cardamine; species Cardamine occulta. The sequence continues at coordinate 7,710,635 of CM051364.1, forward strand.
GATAGATAATAAGAATGTATTTGGAATCTCAACAAACTTTGGGTGAGAAATATGTGAATTTTTTTTGAGAAAACTCTAAATTAGAGAAATGTGATTTTGGATTCAATCTCTCTATTGGTTTCAATCTCTCTATGGTTTCAGCAATTTCCATACATTATTCTTTATGTGGATTCTAGAACTCCCAACACTAACACAACAAGAAAAATACCGCAAAACTGACGGCCAATTCCATCAGAAATCCGTCAGAGTTAGCAAAATCCGTCGGTTTTTTTCCATCGCTTCTATCTCGTCAGAAATAAAAGATCCATCGGAAATCCGTCGGAAATTCTGACGAATTTCCAACGGAATCCTGATTTCGGTATTCCGTCGGACATCCGTCGGTTTTTATTCCGTCGGTTTAAAACCGACAGAAAACCGACGGATTTCTGATAATTATAAACCGACAGAATTCCGACGGATATAAAAATGACAGAATTCCGACGGATAAAAAACGATGGATTTCCGACGGATTTCTGATAATTATAAACCGACGGAATTCCGACGGTTAAAAAACCGACGGATTTCTGACGGAATTGTTTAAATTTTTTTTAATTATATAATCAAATTTTTAAAAATAAATTAAAATTAAAGAAATGTTAATTATAAAATAATGCAATAATTCAAACAAAAATTCAATAAATAAAAAATAATTAAAATAAAAAACAAAAAAAACTAAAACAAACTAAAACTACGAAGGCGGGAATCGGGATAAGAATTCCTCCATGCGTTGCTGCAATATCAGGTGATCTGCCTCCAATTTGCGGGTTCTCTCGCGTTTCACTTCTTGTTGGAGGCGATCCGCTTCTCGTTGGAGGCGATTGGCTTCTTGTTCTTCTGCGAACTGTTGCAGCTGCGTCTTCATGGCTTCCATCTCAGCATCTTGTTGTGCGAGCTGTGCCCTAATATCGGGAGAATCGCCGAAGAAACGCGAAGTTGCAGAAGAAGATACGTCGTCTGGAAGACCAAATACACGACCTTTGGTCTTCAGAGTACACTGCGGTAAGAAACGAAAAATTTGTTAAAAATTAGAAATTACAAAAAATAGATTTAAATATATATTTTACTTACCTCATAGACGAATTTGTTAATCTTCTCGAACGGAAGATCGGTCATTGGAGGCGTTCCTTCGGTGAGTGGCTGAGAAAGAAGGAAGTCTTCCTTCATCTTCTCATAATTGTCAATGATCTCTCGAGCCAGCGGATCTTGGATTTCATTAGTCTTCCTGCTGGTATGCGCATCCTTGAGCAATGTGAGAGCGGAAGGTTGGACACCGTCTTAACGAAACTACAAAAATGAAAATTTAGTAAAATATAAAATTATAAAACTAAAATAACAATATTTTAATTAAATAAGAAACATACCAGTTGTTTGGCCCGTGTGACCAAACTAACCGCTCCTAGATTGTGCGTCGCCTTGCCTTTTCCTTTGCGATCGCTGTTTCGGCACGCAGAATGAGTTGTGGAGCTTGTCTTGGTCCGTTCTTCACTCCAATTAGTGCATAACCCGCTCCATAGGCCCGGGTTGGAAAGCAACTCCCTTGGGACATCATTCTTGTGCCACTTCTCCTTCCACTCGTTTAGCTTCCATGAATACATTCTTGATGCTTTTCTATCGAAGCTTCGTCTAACCGAGGCGGTCATGTGGCTGTCCCAAGTAAATTCTTGCTGCAAATCAAAAATTAAATTAAAATAAACTATATTAAATAAAAGTAAAACAATTTAAAATATAAGGTACTTACCGCAAATTGGCGAAACCACAATTCCTGATCCGCCATCGGCATTTGGTTGTAAGTCGGGTACGGATGCCGAAGCATTCCATTGAGCATCCGGTTAATGGACTTGGAAATCCCATTTCCGGAATCTCCAAACCTACAAAAGAAATTATTGCAAATAATTTGAATTGTAACTAAAGTAATAACAGTAAAAAATATTAAAATTCTTAAATTTAACAAAAACTGACCATGTGTCTCTGCCGACGCAATCCGGATGGAGACGAGGCAATCTATCTCGTCCTGGTTGAGCGACAAAGTCCTCGACGCTCATCTGCGTTGGTGCAGTAGGTGAAGGCATCGGTGCAGTAGGTGAAGGCGTCGGCATAGGCGCAATCTCCAGGATATGTGTCTCCGGTGTAGGAGAACTCCTCGAACCGGCACCACCTACTACGTCCGCCACCGCCTGAATGAATAAACCGATTGTAATCCCTAGAAAAATTAAAAAAGAAATCAAACAGTATATGAAAAAATTATATATCATCAAAATAATAAAAAAATATCAAAAAGTATTTTAAATTCATTATTAGTTCAAAACAATTATATTTTTATAAAATAATGAATAATTGATGGAAATACTTATAAATTACTCAAATCATCATAAATTTATATTTATAAGTTTTAATTCCAAAACAATTATAAATTTGTAAATCCATGATTTATAAAAGAATGAATAATTCAAAAAAAAATTATAAATTACTAACATGATTAAAATTTTTTATTTAAATTATCATAATTTTCTAAACATAATAATTCATACCAAAATTAAGAAAATTTTAATGCATGAAAATAATTATACATAAGTTAAATAAATAAATAAATTAAAAAAACAAATAATTTCAATAAACATAACAAAACTTAATACTAATTATAATAATAATCTAACCACAAATTCTAATAAATCTAAAATTCCAAATCAAAATCATTTATCTAACAATCCATGTTATAAAGTAGGTAAATCTTAAAACTAACAAACCAAATCCTAAATCTAACATTACAAACCTAAATCTAACAATTCTAATTTTCTAAACTAATCAATCCAACTAAAAACCTAACAATCCATAATATAAACTTAAAAACTTACATGTTTGGGGGATTGTTAGACATTTGGATGATAGATCGACGGTTGTAAGAGAGATTTGGCGATTTTTGGCGATTTTGAGGTTTTGAAAACTTGTCTGCGAAAGTGAGGAGGAAGAAGACGATGTCGGTATATATTATGATATTTCCGACGGAAATATCCGTCGGAAATCCGTCAATTTTCAAAAAAATTAAATTACGCACGTTCTCAATACGGTTTCGAGAACTGTCACAAAAATTTAGGAGCCACGGGAAACGAAAACATATTCGCGGTTACATTTTATTTCCGACGGATAATATAAATATGCATGTCTTCTGATTGGCCAGTCAATCCTTAAACGGGGACACGTGTTACTACAAAACCGTCGGAAATCCATCGGAAATATCCGACGGATTTCCGACGGGTTTGTGGTTTTAGTGGTTATTTATGCACCGTTTCAGTAAACATATGTTTTTAGTATTATAAATTCATGATTGCAAACACAAATAACTTATAGATATTCTTCATTTGACAAATTTCAAAAGTTTATACGATTATTTCGTTTTTGGTAAACTTGTATGTTAACTATACGTTTATATATCAAACACTTTCGGTCAAACCATGTCTAAATTTTTTTTCTTTTGAAAATATGTTATATATCACATAACTTAGTTTATTTTGTCAAAGTTTGTTGTTAACATTGTCTTGATGTACAAGAAATTACAAGTTAACCATGAAACCCCCAAAACCGTCAGAAATCCGTAGGAATTTCCGACGGATTTAAGACGATTTCAGGGTTACACGTGTCTATAAAAATTAAATTAAAATAAAACCCCCAAAACCGTCGGAAATTCCGACGGTTTTCCGATGGATATTGGTATTTTTTACGAAAACACGTGTTCGTGTTTAAGGTTTTAAATTATCTTTCCATCGGAAACCCGTCGGAAAGTCCGACGGATTTCCGATGGATAAGGGTTTATATGTGGTTTAATGTTAAAGTGGTTTAATGGGTTTTGTGGGTTTGGTAAGGTGTTTGTTTAGGGAATATATATTTCTGGCAAAATCTTATTTTATTAAAACTTGGAAAAATATACAAAGCTGAAGTTGAGCTTATAAAATGCTCGGCAGCTGTGGTCTTCGAGGACCTATGGTTTACACCGTTACACATTTCGGTAAAAATAAAAAATAATACAAAACACACATATAACTAATCTTCATTAGATGATGATGCTGATCCCTCAGATGGAATTGAGTCTGAATCCTCATAAAATTCACCTTGTTCTTCTTCTGATTCGGAAAAAACTAAACCAAATTGTGTGAAATCAACAACAAGATCCAGAGCACAAGAAGGCTCAACTGGATCCATTGGAACAACTTCTGCTGGCTGTAAAGGATCGTGTTCTGCAACTCCATAAATTCTTTCTCTCGGGTCATCAGAGTAATCTGTGCGCCAAGGATCTGTCCTGTAACTCGAGGGTAACGAATATAGCACACCTAAAAAAACATATTAATTAATTTGTAAGTATTATACCAAAATAATGAATTGAGTATTAATTACACTAATATTTGTACCCTACCTACTCAGCTTGTGATCCTAGAATGAATGGGTCATACGATTCTAGTCTCTGAGTTGAATTAACAGACGTAACACCAAATTGGTCCACATGAAGCCCACGACCGAGTGTTGAATCATACCAATCACACTTGAAAACAATGCACCTCAAGTCTAACATTCCTGGGTACCGCACTTCCAATATTTCCTGAAGAACGCCGTAGTAAACATCATTACCAGATTTCACTGAAATACCAGAATTTGAAGTTTGCGTAGTCTTTCTCTAGTCAGGAACCCTAAACCCATATCCACGACTGCAGTATCTAGGATAAGAAGTTGCAATGTAGTTTGGACCATTAACAAATTCCAATAACCATGTGGGAAATGTCTGTCTGCTTCTTACTCCTTCAGAAACCTACAAAAATAAGTTACAAATTAGTATTTCAAAAAAATATTTATTAAATGATTTAGCGTTTTTAAACACTTACGTAAAACTGCAACCAAGGCATAAATTCCTCTTCCTTATGGACTTGAAGCTCGTGTTCTGTCTTATCCATATAGTACCCGCGTATTAATGTCATGTAAATCCTGTATGAAAACCACAATTGTTGACAAGTTAATAAAAACATATAAATTAATTAATTATACATTAAATAACACAAAAGAATTTTTGTTTACCTTTCGTATTCTGTAATTTCTTCACAATTGGTTAGGATATACGTATGCAAGTGTTTAAACTCCTCTTAAGATAATTTATGCCTTTTTCCTTTGCCACTGACTCGCCCAACTTGGGAAAATAACTCTGGAACAACGACGGGGTAAATCGCTCTCTCACCACGATCATCATGGCGACTAGGACGCCTACTCTTCGCATTTAACTTCGACGGGAAGTAATATTCAGCAAACTGTGAGGCCTCTTCGTTGATGCTCTGGGCGATAATAGATCCCTCTACTCTACTCAAATTCTTAACCTTTTTCTTCAGATGAAACATATACCGCTTAAATGGATACATCCAACGGTATTGAACCGGGCCTCCTAGTTCTGCTTCTCGTGGGAGGTGGATTGGAAGATGTTCCATCACATCAAAGAAAGATGGTTGAAATATCTTCTCCAAATTACAAAGGATCACCGGGATATTGGCCTGTAAATTTTGGATTCCGTCAACAGTAAGTGTTCTTGTGCATAAATCGCGAAAGAAAACACCTACTCCTGCAATTGCTTGGTGGACGTCTTTATGAAGAAGATGAGCAAAAGCGAATGGAAGAAGCCTCTGCATCACAATGTGACAATCATGACTCTTCATTCCAGTAAACTTTCCTTCTCCATAATCGATGCAGTTACGCAGATTAGATGTGTATCCATCAGTGAATTTAACATCGTCGTGAATCCAATCAAAAAATTCTGTTTTCTTTGATGCTTCTAACCAGTATAATGGAAATGGACATTGACCATTTGGGAGCACTTCTAGAAAACCTCGATCGCAATATGCTGGCAAGTCTAATCTAGATTTCATATTGTCTTTCGTCTTCCCGCTTTGGAAGACAGTGTTCATGATGTTCTCAAAGAAGTTCTTCTCAACGTGCATCACATCAAGATTATGCCGCAATAAATGGTTCTTCCAGTAAGGCAAATCCCAAAATATGCTCTTCTTGTGCCAGCTATGAAATTCACCAACACCATAAATAGGTTCATGTCCATTACCCCCACAATAAGGAGTCGTCTCAGCACCAAAATCTCTCAACTGCTCCAACAAAGTCTCACCGTCTATCTCAGGCGGTGGACCATCAAAAACTTGCCTACCCTTCGTAAACATTGTTCTCGAACGACGATATGGATGATCACTCGGTAAAAATCTTCTATGACAATCAAACCAACAACTTTTTCTGCCGTGCTTCAGTTGGAATGCATCAGTGTTATCTTGGCAATACGGACATGATAATCTCTCATGTGTTGTCCATCCAGATAACATACCATATGCTGGAAAATCGCTTATGGTCCACATAAGCACCGCACGCATCTTAAAGTTTTGCTGGGTTGAAACTTCGTACGCTTCCACCCATGCTCCCATAGCATTTGTAACTCATAGATCAATGGCTGGAGGAATATATCAAGTGATCTCTTCAGATGCTCTGGGCCGGGAACAAGAATCGAGAGATATAAAAACTCTCTACGCATGCACAGAGATGGAGGCAAATTGTAAGGGGTTACAATTACGGGCCATAACGAATACTTCCTTCCATGCTTCCCAAATGGGTTAAAACCATCTGTACATAACCTGAGGTACACATTCCTTCGCTCATATGCAAAATCCGGATACAATGATTGAAAATGTTTCCAAGCTTCTGCTTCTGAAGGATGTGTAATATCTCCATCTTGACGATGTTCTGCATGCCATCTCATTATTCGCTGCCCGAGAAGTATATAACCTCTTCAACCTCTCTGTTATTGGTAAATACCACATACGTTTATATGGAATTTGAATTCTGCCACTACTTTCCTGATACCGTGGTTTACGACAAAATCTATATCTTTTGCGGTTTTCATCTTCTCTCCAATATAGCATACAGTTGTCGATACACACATCTATTACCTTATACGGTAACCCAAGACCAGATACAAGTTTTTGTACCTCGTAGTATGATCCGAGTAAAAGATTATCTTCTGGTAATAAATCTTTCACCCAATCTGTTATCGCATCAATGCACTCCTCTACCAAATTGTAATCCGTCTTAATCGTCATCAATCTACTTGCAGATGATAAAGGCGAATGACCTTCTTTACACCCTTTATATAGTGGCTGCTTTGCAGCATCTAACATATCAAAAACTCTTCTTGCTTCTACATTAGGTTCTTCAAACCTATCTCTTTCTTCACCGCTAAACTCGACATTCTCTCTAAACGCATCATTCACCATCTGCACGCTCCCTACACCTACATCTACTTCCGTGCTACCTCCTAAACAATCTGAGACAGTTGGTTCACTAGTACTACCATACTCAACATTTGTTTCTCCATGTAAATACCATATCTTGTAACCCGGCGTAAACCCATTACTATACAAATGATGCCAAACTATCTCTATCGCAACATTACGAGAATTCCTACAAATTGAACATGGGCATTTTAACTTATCTGATTTTTGAACACGCGGTTACTTTCCCGCCACTTCCATGAACTCGTATATGCCTCGTGCATACTCCTCGTTCAAGTTTTCTGTCTCCGGATCCATCAATGGTTCGTCCATCCATGATCGAAAATATCTAAACATATTTTTCACTTTTTTTATAGAATTCGTATTAAGTAAACAAGAAATGAGAGAGAGATATGAAATTAAGATTGTTGTGTAATGGGATGGAGGAAGGGAGAAACATATATATAAACTCGTTTCCAGGATTTCCGTCGGAAATCCGTCGGTTTACAACGGTAAATTCAACGGCTACATTAACGTTCATATTATCCGACATATTTCCAGAATCCATCGGAAATCCGTCGGAATATAACGGCCTGGATATCCGTCGGAAATCCGTCGGAATATAAATTTCCGACGGAGTTTCCGACAGAAAACCGTTGGAATATAACGGATTGGATTTCTATCGGAATTTTCCGACGGAAATAGTTTCGTCGGAAATTTCCGACGGATTCCCAGAATTTCCCAATCTTGGGAATCCGTCGGAAATTTCCGACAGAATTATTGTCCGTCGGAAATTCCGTCGGTTTTGCGGTAGATTTCTTGTAGTGTAAGTTGGTTCCACTTTAGCAAGACTACTTTTGATAGGCAAGGTAACTATGTCATATCTCCTCCATGACTAAATCAATGGGCAGGCACATGACAAAGATCATTTTTGCATTATATCCTAGTAGTCTTAATTCACAGCAACACCATATTTTAAAATTTTATTATATTATAATTTGGCCAGAAATTGTTTGAAATGTATGTCAAAAATCAAACAAAAAATTATTTTGACCATCAATGTTGGTAAGAACGTTATTACCACAATTGGTTAGAAATTTAGGACCACGTTAATTGGTCAGAATTTCTTGACCACTTTATTTAGTCAAAACTTTTGATCATTTTTGTTGGTCATAAAATTTCTTACCACTTTTTCAACCACTTGTTTCATCAGTATTTTTGACCAAAACTCATTTTCATCCAATGATTCCTGACCACTTGGTTTTTTTCAATAGTAGATGTTTATAATTATTTTTGACTGAATTCGTGGTCAAAATTTGACAGTTTCTTGTAGTGATGGAGATATTTCATGAAATTATAACTCCGTGAGTGAATTTGCACATGATTTCGATAGAAAAGATGATTTCCTCATTTGAGAAGACATGCCGATACTCCAAAAACATAACAAGAACCAACAAACATAAGAAAAATAGTGATAAGATGGCTCAGAAAATGAGTTGTGGACACTATGTTATTCTCTTTATGACACTGTAAAATGTCAAATTGAAAATACTTGATGTCATAATCATAAGGAATCTGTGGGTGGCCTATCACAAGTATGGGGATTTGAGAATCAATAAATTGATGAACTAAAAACAATAGCCACTAGTGAAGAATATAATAATATTGAAGAAAGCAACAACACACCAAGCTCCAAACTAAAGGATTCATGGGATTCCGATTATTGGTTATGTAACGATATGAGTGTTCATTTATACTAAATATAAGCATCATATGTAATGTGGTAATGGCCATATATGTCGTGAGTTGTGTGTTTCATGATAAAACCCCAAATTGTACAATGGGATTATTCATTGGTTTGTGGTTGGGATCGAGAAATCTCGCACATGGATGTTCAAATAAAAATGGATGGATCCACAGGAATAATTAGAAATTATGGATCAAAATATGGATCCATAATAGCTTGGAAGGAGTTATAACACTCTTGACTCATATTAAGAATGGAATAGAAAATGGTGAGGAAGGAAATGGAATGTTTGTCGCATATCATTAAGGGTTTCCATTTTTAAAGTGACATCTCTCTCTCTCGCTCTTTCATCCCAAGTCATTCACATGCACAACACAGAGAATTTGTTGGAATCTCTGCAAAGCTAAAATATCAATCTTTGTTAAGCACAATTTTTAAAATCTATGGTCCAAAACTGCTTTAAAAATCAATAAAAATGGTGAGACTTTTTGTTCAGGCACCATTGACACACCCATAAAACTGGGTCTAGATGAACGTAATCCTAATCATCCAAGGATTTAAAAAACTATGGGACATCCACGGATTTCAAAAAACTACGAGAAAAATAAAAGAGGGCCAAAATTATAAAAGACAACAAACTTACACTGAAATACAAAAAACATGAACAAATGTGAAGAAGAGCACATAAAATGTTTATTTTGAAAAATGTTTCCGGCTTTATAATCTCAGCTCACATAAAAGAAATTTGTTGAGTTAGTTAATTTTTAAAGGGCAGGACATGCACTATTACAAGAAAAACTTCAATATTTCCTTCCTTCCATATGCGATGTCGAACATTTCACATATAAAGGTTTTTGTGCTTTTGATGTTTTATGTCTATTGGACCATAATTGGGCCAGCATACTGACCCACTAATTTTGCTTTTGTTTTAAGGCCTATTTTTTAATTTAAAGTTTGTAGTAATATAAATTTCAATTGAAATATATATAAATCCATGATCCATTAAAAAAGATTACGCAATAATATATATTTGAATTACTTATATAATTTTTAAATTAATTTAACTTAATCCATGTGTAAAAATAATACCCTACTAATCAGTGTAAGTTGGTTAGACCTTAGGCTCAACCCAAACACCGGACCAATGCCTAGAGAATTTCAAAACATGTTTTTTTCATTTAAAAGACCAATGTAACGATTGCTCTTTTTTAATTATATTTTAGCCATGTACTGTATATCTTTTTATCTAAGTGTGCATCAATATGTAGGTTATTTGGATTTATGTTTGCTTCAAATTAATTATTTTGTAATTAGATTTTGATGTACATACTGTTAGATTAACATTTTATTCAGTTTCAAAAGAGTATATTGCCTGAAACATTGTATTTTGCTAAAAATAAAGCTCTGTTCATAATAATACTGTGAATTTCTATTTTAGAAACATAACATAATTGATATACATGATCATAGAAGTGAAATGAAGTGAATTAAATCATATTTGCATCATCAATTTTGGATTTCTAAAGAACCCTAATTTTAACATATGAGAATTTCAAATCTATCATGTAAATAACAACAAAATCTATGGCTAAGCATCCTCTAATCAATATATCGACTTCTCCAAAAAATCATAGCAATATAAGTGCTTGTATGAATAATAATATGAAAATACACAATTTGATATCTGTAGAGAAAATGAGAAATATAAGTCCATACCTTTGCAATTGATAGATAATAAGAATGGATTTGGAATCTCAACAAAATTTGGGTGAGCAATATGTGAAATTGTTTGAGAAAACTCTAAAGTAGAGAAATGTGATTTTCGATTTAATCTCTCCATTGGTTTCAGCAATTTTCTCTAATATTAGAGTTTTCTCTCCATTGGTTTCAATCTCTCTATGGTTTCAAAAATTTCCACACATTATTCTTTATGTGGATTCTAGAACTCACAACACTAAGTTGGTTCCTCTTTAGGAAGACTACTTTTGATAGGCAAGGTAACTATGTCAAATCTCCTCCATGACTAAACCAATGGCCAGGTACACGACGAAGATCATATTTGTGTGATATCCTAGTGGTCTTAATTCACAACAACAGCATGACTCGGCTGATGGGCTGGTCATGACGCTAACTACTCTATCTTGCTAGTTCGGGAAGAAGGTGATGTACCTTTTAATGGGACCATCTCCTAGGTTTAGTTGCTAGTGATCAAACAAGAAATAAGTATTAAGAACAAGTCTAGATGAGGAATCCTAATCAAAAGATTGAAAGAAAATTTAAACTAGCAAGCTACAAAATATTAAACCATGAATCCCCTTCAAGCACCCCCACTAAACCCAACAAAAAGACTACTCAGACATAATCAAACAAACCATGACAAAAGATGATATGGAAAACATAATTATTTATAATTTTAAAGAGGATTTTGGGATCTTCTCTGTAGAGTAATTGATCTTAGAAGATTATCAGGCCCGGTTGCGGGCACTCTGCCCGCCAAAGGGAAGTTCCAGTGCTGCACAGGCCTCTGCATCGGCACTGGCACCATCTGATAGACATGCCTTGCTGCTTTCATCAAAACGTCTGATTGGCTGGATGGATTGGAGTGGCTCCATTCGAAGGTGAAAGACGACTCTTCTAGCTTTCCAATGATATAAAGATTGATGGAGTTGACTCACTGGAAAGTCTTCAAACGCAGCCTTAAATCTGAGGTTCATAAACTATCTTATAACTCAGTTTTGTTGTTTTTCGTCGAAGAACCTATTAAGACTCTAAAATCCACATGTATCTAAAACTTCTTAAGAAAACATTAGTTTCATTTGAAATCCTTATTAAAAATATATAAAGAAAATAACTAAATTAGGTAAAAATATGATGTTATCAGAGTATAAAACTTTGAAGGTTTAAAGTAGAACTAATTGCCACCATGGAGGCTTTTAATGGGATTTTCTCGACTTTTAACACTACAAGAAATCTACCGCAAAACCGACGGATTTTCAGACGGAAATATTTTCCATCGGATATTTCCGACGGCTTACCGACGGATTCCCGAGATTATAAAATTCTGGAAATCCGTCGGAATTTTCCGACGGAAATTCCGTTGGAAAATTCCGATGGAAATTCCGTTGGAAATCGGAGCCGTTATATTCCGACGGATTTCTGACAGAATTTCCGATAGAAATTTATATTCCGATGGATTTCCAACGGATATCCGTGCCGTTTTATTTCGTCGGAAATCTGACGGATATCCATGCCGTTATATTCCGACGGATTTCTGACGGCCTATGGAAAAATGTCGGATAATATGAACGTTAATGTATCCGTTGAATTTACCGTAGTCTACGGATTTCGACGAAACCGATGGAAACGAGTTTATATATATGTTTCTCCTTCCTCCATCCCATTACACAACAATCTTAATTTCATATCTCTCTCATTTCTTGTTTACTTAATACTTAATTCTATAAAAAAAGTGAAAAATATGTCTAGATATTTTCGATCATGGATGGAAGAACCATTAATGGATCCGGAGACGAACAACTTGAACGAGGAGTATGCACGAGGCATATACGAGTTCATGGAAGTGGTGGGAAAGCAACCGCGTGTTCAAAAATCAGGTAAGTTAAAATGTCCATGTTCAATTTGTAGGAATTCTCGTAATGTTGCGATAGAGATAGTTTGGCATCATTTGTATAGTAATGGGTTTACGCCGGGTTACAAGATATGGTATTTAAATGGAGAAACAAATGTTGAGTATGGTAGTACTAGTGAACCAACTGTCTCAGATTGTTTAGGAGGTAGCACGGAAGTAGATGTAGGTGTAGGGAGCGGGCAGATGGTGAATGATGCGTTTAGAGAGAATGTCGAGTTTAGCGGTGAAGAAAGATATAGGTTCGAAGAACCTAATGTAGAAGCAAGAAGATTTTTTGATATGTTAGATGCTGCAAAGCAGCCACTATATAAAGGGTGTAAAGAAGGTCATTCGCCTTTATCAGCTGCAAGTAGATTGATGACGATTAAGACGGATTACAATTTGGCAGAGGAGTGCGTTGATGCGATAACAGATTAGGCAAAAGATTTATTGCCAGAAGATAATCTTTTACCCGGATCATACTACGAGGTACAAAAACTTGTATCTGGTCTTGGGTTACCGTATAAGGTAATAGATGTGTGCATCGACAAGTGTATGCTATATTGGAGAGAAGATGAAAACCGCAAAAGATGTAGATTTTGTCATAAACCACGGTATCAGGAAAGTAGTGGCAGAATTTAAATTCCATATAAACGTATGTGGTATTTACCAATAACAGAGAGGTTGAAGAGGTTATATACTTCTCAGTGCCAATGAGATGGCATGCAAAACATCGTCAAGATGGAGATATTACACATCCTTCAGACGCAGAAGCTTGGAAACATTTTCAATCATTGTATCCGGAGTTTGCGTATGAGCGAAAGAATGTGTACCTCGGGTTATGTACAGATGGTTTTAACCCATTTGGGAAGCATGGAAGGAAGTATTCATTATGGCCCGTAATTGTAACCCCTTACAATTTGCCTCCATCTCTGTGCATGCGTAGAGAATTTTTATATCTATCGATTCTTGTTCCCGGCCCAGAGCATCCGAAGAGATCACTTGATATATTCCTCCAGCCATTGATCTATGAGTTACAAATGCTATGGGAGCATGGTGTGGAAGCGTACGATGTTTCGACCCAGCAAAACTTTAAGATGCGTGCGGTGCTTATGTGGACCATAAGCGATTTCCCAGCATACGGTATGTTATCTGGATGGACAACACATGGGAGATTATCGTGTCCGTATTGCCAAGACAACACAGATGCATTCCCACTAAAGCACGGTAGAAAAAGTTGTTGGTTTGATTGTCATAGGAGATTTTTACCGAGTGATCATCCGTATCGTCGTTCGAGAACAATGTTTACGAAGGGTAGGCAAGTTTTTGATGGTCCACTGCCTGAGATAGATGGTGAAACTTTATTGGAGCAGTTGAGAGATTTTGGTGCTAAGATGACTCCTTATTGTGGGGGTAATGGACATGAACCTATTTATGGTGTCGGTGAATTTCACAGCTGGCACAAGAAGAGCATATTTTGGGATTTGCCTTACTGGAAGAACCATTTATTGCGGCATAATCTTGATGTCATGCATGTTGAGAAGAACTTCTTTGAGAACATCATGAACACAGTCTTAAACATTCAAGGGAAGACGAAAGACAATATGAAATCTAGATTAGACTTGCCAGCATATTGCGATCGAGGTTTTCTTGAAGTGCTCCCAAATGGTCAATGTCCATTTCCATTATACCGGTTAGAAGTAGCAAAGAAAACTGAGTTTTTTGATTGGATTCACGACGATGTTAAATTCACTGATGGATACGCATCTAATCTGCGTAACTGCATCGATTATGGAGAAGGAAAGTTTACTGGAATGAAGAGTCATGATTGTCACGTTGTGATGCAGAGGCTTCTTCCATTCGCTTTTGCTCATCTTCTCCATAAAGACGTCCACCAAGCAATTGCAGGAGTAGGTGCTTTTTTCGCGATTTATGCACAAGAACACTTACTGTTGAGGGAATCCAAAATTTACAGGCCAATATCCTGGTGATCCTTTGTAATTTGGAGAATATATTTCCTCCATCTTTCTTTGATGTGATGGAACATCTTCCGATCCACCTCCCACGTCCTAGTCGCCATGATGATCGTGGTGAGAGAGCGATTTACCCCGTCGTTGTTCCACAGTTATTTTCCCAAGTTGGGCGAGTCAGTGGCAAAGGTAAAAGGCGTAAATTATCTCAAGAGGAGTTTAAACACTTGCATACGTATATCCTAACCAATTGTGAAGAAATTATGGAATACGAAAGGTAAACACAAATTCTTTTGTGTCATTTAATGTATAATTGATTATTTTATATGTTATTATTAACTTGTCAACTATTTTGGTTTTCGTACAGGATTTACATGGCATTAATACGCGGGTACTATATGGATAAGACAGAAGACGAGCTTCAAGTCCATAAGGAGGAGGAATTTATGCCTTGGTTGCAATTTTACGTAAGTGTTTAAAAACCATAAAGGATTTAATAAATTATTTTGAAATACTAATTTGTCAACTTATTTTTGTAGGTTTCTGAAGGAGTAATAAGCGGACAGACATTTCCCACATGGTTATTGGAATTTGTTAATGGTCCAAACTACATTGCAACTTCTTATCCTAGATACTGCAGTCGTGGATATGGATTTAGGGTTCATGACTAGAGAAGGACAACGCAAACTTTAGATTCTGGTATTTCAGTGAAATCTGGTAATGATGTTTACTACGGCGTTCTTTAGGAAATATTGGAAGTGCGGTACCCAAGAATGTTAGACTTGAGGTGCATTGTTTTCAAGTGTGATTGGTATGATTCAACACTCGGTCGTGGGCTTCATGTAGACCAATTTGGTGTTACGTCTGTTAATTCAAGTCGGAGACTAGAAACGTATGACCCATTCATTCTAGGATCACAAGCTGAGCAGGTAGGGTACTAATATTAGTGTAATTAATACTCAATTCCTTATTTAGGTATAATACTTACAAAACTAATATGTTTTTTTTAGGTGTGCTATATTCGTTACCCTCGAATTACACGGCGGACGGATCCTTGGTGCACAGTTACTAAAGTGACCCCACGAGGAAGAATTTATAGAGTTGCAGAACACGATCCTTTACAGCCAGCAGAAGTTGTTCCAATGGATCCAGTTGAGCCTTCTTGTGCTCTGGATCTTGTTGTTGATTTCACACAATTTGGTTTAGTTTTTTCCGACTCAGAAGAAGAACAAGGTGAATTTTATGAGGATTCAGACTCAATTCCATCTGAGGGATCTTCATCATCATCTAATGAAGATTAGTTATACACGTGGTTTGTATTAATTTCCCGCATTACAGAAAGATGTAAATTTGTTATTTTGTATTTTAATTAATTTTGACATTACGGTGTAAACCATAGGTCCTGGAAGACCGCAGCTGCCGAGCATTTTATAAGCTCAACTTCAGCTTTGTATATTTTAACAAATTTTAATAAAATAAGATTTAGCCAGAAATTAAAAATTCCCTAAACAAACACATTAACAAACCCACACAACTCATTAAACATATTTAGAAAAATTTAAAATTTAAAATGTACAAGAAATTACTATTTGACCATGTAAACCCCAAACCCGTCGGAAATCCGTCGGATTCCGACGATTTTAGGGTTACACGTGTCTATAAAAATTAAATTTAAAATAACCCCAAAACCGTCGGATATCCGTCGGTTTTTCCGACGGATTTCCGACGGGTATTTTTTTTTACGAATACACGTGTCCATTTTTAAGATTTTAAATTATATTACCGTCGGAAATCCGTCGGAAAAACCGATGGATATCCGATGGTTTCGGGGTTATTTTAAATTTAATTTTTATAGACACGTGTAACCCTAAAACCGTCGGAAATCCATCGGTTTTTCCGACGGATTTCCGACGGGTTTGGGGTTTACATGGTCAAATAGTAATTTCTTGTACATCTAGACAATGTTAAGAACAAACTTTGACAAAATAAACTAAATTATGTGATATATAACATATTTTGAATGATTTTGTTTTTAGACATGGTTCGATCGAAAGTGTTTCATAGATAAACATATAGTTAACGTACAAGTTTACCAAATACGAAATAATCATCTAAACTTTTGAAATTTGTCAAATGAAAGATTTCTATAAGTTATTTGTGTTTGCAAACATTAATTTATAATACTATAAACATATGTTTACTGAAACGGTGCGTAAATAACCACTAAAACCAGAAACCCGTTGGAAATCCGTCGGAAATTTCCGACGGGTTTGTGGTAACACGTGTCCCCATTTAAGGATTGACTGGCCAATCAGAGGACATGCATATTTTGACTATCCGTCAGAAATTTCCGATGGATAATGAAAATGTAACCGCGAAACTCTTTTCGTTTGCCGCGATGCCTAAATTTTCGTGAATCCGTTGGAAATCCGTCGAAAATTAGGCGGTAACCTTTCCAAAACCTTATCGAAAACGTGTCTAATTTAATTTTTTAAAAACTGACGGATTTCCGATGGATATATCCGTCGGAAATATCGTAATATATACAGACTTCGTCTTCTTCCTCCTCACTTTCGCAGAGTGGAAAAAAATTTCCTAAAATCGCCAAAACTCTTCCAAGCTTCCGGATTTCCGTCGATATATCATCCAAATGTCTAACAATCCCCCAAACTTGTAAGTTTTGAAGTTTATATTATGGATTCTTACGTTTTTAGTTAGATTGAATGTTTAGACAATTAGAATTGTTAGATTTAGGTTTGTAATGTTAGATTTAGATTTGTAATTGTTAGATTTAGGTTTGTAATGTTAGATTTTGGTTTGTAATGTTAGATTTAGGTTTGTAATTGTTAGATTTAGGATTGTTATGTTTATTGAAATTATTTGTTTTCTTAATTGAAATATTTATAATTTTTTTCATGCATTAATATTTTCTTAATTTTGGTTTGTTATTATAATTTTTAGAAAATTATCATTGACAATTTTTTTGATAATTTTTAATCATGATAGTAATTTATAATTATATTCATGAATTATTCATTCTTTTATAAATCAAGGATTTACAAATTTTAATTTTTTTTGGAATTAATACTTATAAATAAAAATTAATGTTGATTTTAGTAATTTATAAGTACTTCCATCAATTATACATTATTTTATAAATTTATAATTGTTTTGGAATAATAATGAATGTAAAATATTTTTTTTAAAATTATTATTATTTTTTTTTCATTATTATTCATTTTTTCATATAATGTTTGATATTTTTTTAATTTTTCTAGGAATTACGGTAGGTTTGTCCGTTCAGAACATGGCGGACGTAGTAGTCGCCGGGGAGGTACTGCCGCTTCGAGGAGTTCTCCTATACCGGAGACACATATCCCGTAGACACAGATCCCGGAGACAGCGCCTATGCCGACGCCTTCACCTACTGCACCGTCGCAGATGAGCGTCGAGGACTTTGTCGCTCAACCAGGACGAGATAGATTGCCTCGTCTCTATCCGGATTGTGTAGGCAGAGACACATGGTTAGTTTTTCTTAATTTTAAGATTTTTAATATTTATTTACTATTATTACTTTAGTTACAATTCAAATTATTTGCACTAATTTCTTTTGTAGGTTTGGAGATTCTGGAAATGGGATTTCCAAGTCCATTAACCGGATGCTCAATGGAATGCTTCATCATCCGTACCCGACTTACAACCAAATGCCGATGGCGGATCAGGAATTGTGGTTTCGCCAATTTGCGGTAAGTACTTCATATTTTAAATTTTTTTACTTTTATTTAATATTGTTTATTTTATTTGAATTTTTGATTTGCAGCAAGAATTTACTTGGGACAGCAACATGACCGCCTCGGTTAGACGATGCTTCGATAAAAAAGCAGCGAGAATGTATTCGTGGAAGCTGAACGAGTGGAAGGAGAAGTGGCACAAGAATGATGTCCCAAGGGAGCTGCTTTCCAACCCGGGTCTATGGAGCGGGTTATGCACTTATTGGAGTGAAAAACCGACCAAGACAAGCTCCACAACTCATTCTGCGTGCCGAAACAGCGATCGCAAAGGAAAAGGCAAGGCGACGCATAATCTAGGAGCGGTTAGTTTGGTCACAAGGGCCAAACAACTGGTAAGTTTTTTATTTAATTAAAATTTTGTTATTTAAGTTTTATAATTTTATAGTTTACTAAATTTTCATTTTTGTAGTTTCGGCAAGACAGTGTCCCACCTTCCGCTATCACATTGCTCAAGGATGCACATACCAGCAGAAAAAACCATGAAATCCAAGATCCGCTGGCTCGGGAGATCATTGACAATTATGAGAAGATGAAGGAAGACTTCCTCCTTTCTCAGCCAATCATCGAAGGAATGCCTCCAATGACCGATCTTCCAATCGAGAAGATTAACGAATTCGTCTACGAGGTAAGTAAAATATATATTTATATCATTTTTTTGTAATTTCTAATTTTTAACAAAATTTTCGTTTCTTACCGCAGTGTACTCCGAAGACAAAAGGTTGTGTATTTGGTCTTCCGGACGACGACTCTTTTTCTGCAACTTCGCGTTTCTACGGCGGTTCTCCAGATATTAGCGCACAGCTCGCACAATGAGACGCTGAGATGGAAGCCATAAAGATGCAGCTGCAACAGCTCGCAGAAGAACAAGAAGCGAATCGCCTCCAACGAGAAGCGGATCGCCTCCAACGAGAAGCAGATCGCCTCCAACGAGAAGCAGATCGCCTCCAACAAGAAGCAGAACGCGAGAGATCCCGCAAATTAGAGGCGGATAACCGGCTATTGCAGCAACAAATGGCAGAATTCTTATCCCGCTTCTCGCCCTCGTAGTTTTAGATTTTTTCCTTTTTTATTTGAAATATTTTAAATATTGAATTTCATTTTTAATTATTGCATTATTATTATTTCTTTAATTTTAATTTATATTAGATTTTAATTATTTAATTTATATTATAAAACAAATTTTACAAATTAATAAATTTATTTTTAAATATTCGATTTTATAATTAAAAATATTTCAATAATTCAGTCGGAAATCCGTCGGTTTGTATCCGTCGGAAATCCATCGGTTATAGATCCGTCGGTATGTCGTCGGTTATATATCCGTCGGTATGCCGTCGGTTATATATCCGTCGGAAATCCGTCGGTAGTTAAATATCAGAAATCCGTTGGAAATCCGTCGGTTATAGATCCGTCGAAATTCCGTCGGTTATAGATCCGTCGGAAATCCGTCGGTTTGTAAGAATCAGAACTCCATCGGTGTTCCATCGGTTTTTAACCGACGGAAAACTGACGCCTTTAAAACCGATGGATTTCCGATGGATTTCTGATTTTCGGAGTCCGTCAAAAATCCGTCGGAAATTCCGATGGATTTCTGACGAGATAGAAGCGACGGAAAAAACTGACGGATATCCGACGGATTTTGCCGAAACCGACGGATTTCCGACGGAATTTGCCGTCAGTTACGCGGTAGATTTCTTGTAGTGTAAGTAAAACTAGAGTATGATTGGTTCAGTTTTAGAAATTTTTTATTTTTTGGCTGTAAAATAGAGATACATCCCAACCAATCATGCACATAAGTTTTTAATTGAAATAATATATTACTTTATTTTGAAAATAAACTTACAAAATGCTAACATGACAGTAAATATGATAATGTGTCATTTCACATGACATAGAGAGCCTCATTCATCTTTTATATATCATCAAATCTTATTTATGAGGATCTCGTTGTTAAATATGTGTGATATAAGCCTTGAATGAAGAATATGTGAGAGGCGGATCTTTATTGGTTCTTAATCAATTTCATCGTTCGGTAAAATTTATTGATTGCCCATCACTATTAATTAAAAATACATTGTATATGGTTCATTAACGAAGATTTTTTTTTAATGCACTTTACCATTATACACTCAAATTTTGGTGCGTTTAGGTGGGTTCCTTTTCAAAATTAATTGAATTTTTATTTGAAAAGGTTTTCCATATTAATTTTATTAACCAACAAAATATATCTAAAATTAATTAATTTTTGTATGTTAGAAATAATTAGTTAAACGTTGAAAATTATTACTAGTACAAGGATTTTTTTCACCATTCAAACAATGTCATGCACCGCTATTCTGCATTAACCGCACTTATTCCGCATATTGCGTTCATCATGCATAAACCGCCTTTGACCCGATCTGCTCCATCTGATCCGCTTGTTCTGCACTGTTTGATCTGTTGTCACTATTCAAGTAGTGTGAAGAAAATCGATTCAGATTAATATTAGAAAAGACACTAAATAAGATTCCATTTCTCAATGAGAAAAATACAACTGATTACTACTATAAAGAAACTTACTATGATGAAGAAGTCTTTCGGTAAAAATAAAGATAAAAATAAATAATTCGTCTATCAACCAAAGACTCAAGTAAGTGACCAGAGACACAAAGATACTAGAATTAGCTTCTAGATGCACAACTAATAACACCAAGATCATATGATAAAGATCATTTAAATTATTAGGAGATAGACAGGTTGACGAATCACTCAAGTAAGACTTTATGACCATTGAAGAAGACCCAAAAGAGAAACAAGGCAATGAGGGACACGCGATTAGGATGCCATTTCATCGCAACTAAAATATGGTCAAATGGTCTGATCAGGAAAAGGAAACACACATTTGGAATGAGAACATGGCTAATTGGCAAATCTACAAAGAAAGAGACACCATGAAAGCATCCTTAGCCATTTTCAAGTGGAAATTTTATGAATTGACTCAAAGACTAAACAATTCAGAAGTATAATGTAGAGTATGAGGATTTAACACGCATGTACCAAGAAAGATATCATGCACTAAAAAAAAGCATGTCGAAGTACGACTATCGAAATGGTCAAAAATATTATTTTATAAACGTTAGACCAAATTATGACTAAAAATTTGAAATTGTTTTAAATTGGTTTAAAAACCAATATATTTGGTTGAAATTGTAAAAAAATCTAACCAATTATTGACCAATTCAAATTTTGGTCAAAAAATGGTCAACAATTTTTAACGAAAAGTACCCAACATAAATTGGTCAAACATTACTGACCGATTACCGACCACTTATGTAGCAATTATAGAATAGTAAAAAATGGATCAGAAGATATCAACCCATTTTTAACAAATTCCAAATATGTCAATAATTGATCAAACATTTTTGACAAAAGGTATATAACACAAAGTGGACAAAATTACTTACGTTTTATCGACGAAATTGTAAACTTTATGAATATATATCAAATTTTTGAATCTATAGACTTTAATAACATTTGGTCATAAATTACTCTTCACGATTTATCTCCTTATCTTATTTGTTCTCTAAGTCTTAAGTAGGTTTTCATTTTAATATTTCTCAATTTCTCTACAATTCTTAAACTATTTATGGATTTTGACATTGTTATGCTTTTGGTAGACACCATTTCTCATCACATCATTCTATGTTGCCATCACTTCTTTAAATTTGAGTTTTTTTATTTAAAGGCTCAATACCTTTGGCGAGGAGGTTGTTATTTTCATCTCTCAAGGATTCTAAAGCTTTTGTAAACAAGTGAGTACACAATTCATATTTCATCTCTTCTTATGTATCTCATGATTTATAGGGTTTTGTGTGGAGATTTGTGATGAAGGTCTCTCTATACAATTTTAAAAGAAAAATTGTCATCACACAAATTGATAGTTTGTATTTCTTTTATATTTTCAACGCAAATTCATCTTTTGATGTCTTGAGTTTATTTTTTTTTTCAATTTGTTCAAAGATTTTTTCTGATGGATCCAACTGATTTTACGTAATCGAAAGAATATCAAGATTATCAACAACGAAAATATAATCGACATAATATGTAGTGGAGCCCAAGCTGGGACGAGTGTGGTGCAGTTTGAGTGGTTCTACGTACTTTTAAGCACTTTGGATTATATACAAACACTAATAATTCAGTTGGTTCCATTCCTAGAGTTTCTATAGGAGACATCTTTTACATACGGGGTGGAATACATTTGGTGATGATATGTAAAACTTGAATTTGGAGTGGATTTTATAGATATTGAAGACAGTGAACACAATATGAAAATAACCATTATTATTGACTCTTCCGGAGAAAATGCTGATAGAGATAATTATCCTGATAAATTAGTATTTAAAGGGCCCCACCATTAATATTTCACCTTGTAAGAAAAAATGTCTCCTATAGCAACTCTGAGACTGGAACCAATTCATGGTTCTTAAAAGTACGTTGAGCCAACACTATTCTTAGTCCGAACATGGATGTCTGCTATAATATTGAGCAACATTCAAGACACACAAGGATCAACAATTTGTATTGACCCGAACTAGGATTGAGCAAAATTCCAAATACACAAAGATCAACAATTTATATTTTACTTTATATTTGTGTTTGAGTTTGCATTTTAAAATTATGAATCTAATAATTTTATTTAAAAATTATAATATTTAGTTTTATTTCAGTTATTATGAATCAAATATTCAAAAATTAAATTAAAATTTTAATATTTGGTTGAAATGCATGTCAAAAATCAAACAAAAAATTATTTTGACCATCAATGTTGGTAAGAACGTTATTACCACAATTGGTTAGAAAATTTCGACCATAATAATGGGTCAGAATTTCTCAACCACTTTATTTAGTCAAAATATTTTGATCATTTTTGTTGGTCATAAAATTTCTTACCATTTTTTCCACCACTTGTCTCATCAGTATTTTTGACCAAAACTCATTTTCATCCATTGATTGCTGACAACTCGGTTTTTTTTTCAAAGATAGATGTTTATAACTACTTTTGACTGAATTCATGGTCAAAATTTGACAGTTTTCTTGTAGTGATGGAGAGATTTCATGAAATTATAACACCGTGAGTGAAATTGCACATGATTTCGAGCGAAAAGAAGGTTTCCTCATTTGAGAAGACATGTCATTACTCCAAAAACATAACAAGAACCAACAAACATAAGAAAAATAATGATGAGATGGCTCAGAAAATGAGTTGTGGACACTATGTCATTCTCTTTATGACACTGTAAAATGTCCAATTGAAAATACTTGATGTCATAATCATAAGGAATCTGTGTGTGGCCTATCAAAAGTATGGGGATTTGAGAATCAATAAATTGATGGACTAAAAACAGTAGGCACAAGTGAAGAATATAATAGTAGAGAAGAAAGCAACGACACACCAAGCCCCAAACTAAAGGATTAATGGGATTCTGATAATTGGTTAGGTAACGATATGAGTGTTCATGTATACTAAATATAAGCATCATATGTCATGTGGTAATAGCCATATATGTCATGAGTTGTGTGTTGCATGATTAAACCCTAAATTGTACAATGGGATTATTCAATGGTTTGTGGTTGGGGTCGAGAAATCTCACAAATGGATACTCAAATAAAAACGACTGGGTCAACAGGAATAACTCGAAATTAAGGATCAAAAGATGGATCCATAATAGCTTGGAAGGAGTTATAACACTCTTGACTCATATTAAGAATGGAATAGAAAATGGTGAGGAAGGAAATAGAATGTTTGTCGCATATGATTAAGGGTTTCTATTTCTAAAGTGAATTCTCTCTCTCTCTCTTTCATTCCGAGTCACATGCACGACACAGAGAATTTGTTGGAATCTCCGCAAAGCTAAAATGTCAATCTTTGGTCTATATAGTTTACATAAAAAATGTAGGCGTTGTTAAGCACAATTTTTAAACTTTAGGGTCCAAAAATGTTTTAAAAATCAATAAAAATGGTGAGACTTTGTGTTCAAGCACCATTGACACACCCATAAAACAGGGTCTAGCTAAACGTAATCCTAATCATCCAAAGATTTAAAAAACTATGAGACATCCACGGATTTAAAATATCTAAGAAAAAAATAAAAGAGGGCCAAAATTATAAAAGACAACAAACTTACACTAAAATATAAAAATGTGAACAAATCTGAAGAAAAGCACATAAAATGTTTATTTTGAAAAATGTTTCAGGTTTTATAATCTCAGCTCACATAAAAGAAATTGGTTTTGACTTACTTAATTTTTAAAGGGCAGGACATGCACTATTACAAGGAAAAATTCAATATTTCCTTCCTTCCATATGCGATGTCGAACATTTCGCATTTTATGGTTTTTGTGCTTTTGTTGTTTTATGTCTCTTAGACCATAATTGGGCCAGCATACTGACCCACTAATTTTGCTTTTGTTTTAAGACCCATTTTTTATTTATAGTTTACAGCAATATAAATTTCAATTGAAATATATATAAATCCATGATCCATTAAAAAAGATTATGCAATAATATATATTTGATATCACTTATATAATTTTAAAATTAATTTAACTTATTCCATGTGTAAAACTAATCCCCTACTAATCAGTGTAAGTTGGTTAGGCATTAGGCTCAACCCGAACACCCGACAAACGCCTAGAGAATTTTAAAACATGTTTTTTTCATTTAAAAGACCAATGTAACGATTACTCTTTTTTTAATTATATTTTAGCTATGTACTGTATATCTTTTTATCTAAGTGTGCATCAATATGTAGGTTATTTGGATTTATGTTTCCTTCAAATTAATTATTTTGTTATCAGATTATGATGTACGTACTGTTAGATTAACATTTTATTCAGTTTCAAAAGAGTATATTGTCAAAAACATTTTATTTCCTAAAACTAAAGCTCTGTTCGTAATTATACTGTGTCTTTCTATCTTAGAAACTTAACCAATAATTGATATACATGATCATAGAAGTCCAAGGAAATGAATTTCATCATATTTGCATCATCAATTTTGGATTTCTAAAGAACCCTAATTTAATTCAACATATGAGAATTTCAAATATATCATGTAAATAACAACAAAATCTATGGCTAAGCATCTTCTAATCAATGTATTGAATTCTCAAAAAAATCATAGCAATCTAAGTGCTTGTATGAATAATAATTTGAAAATACTCAATTTGATATCTGTAGAGAAAATGAGAAATATAAGTCCATACCTTTGCAATTGATAGATAATTGATGTCTTTGTATTTTACCTCATTTTAGCAGGCATTTCTCATCATTTAAATATAGTTTCATCACTTGTTTCACCCCATTCACTGTCTTTTTCACTCATTTAGCATTCATATTAGGTTTGCATTAGATTTGCATACATATTGCATTTTGGAGTTGTTCTCAGGTCAGATGGATGCTTTTGAAGATTATCTGGAGTTTGAGAAAAAATGGTGTGGAGAACTCGATGTGGATGACTCGATCAAACTGCCAGAGTCAGTGCAACTCGACCAACAACTCGAGTCTGAGTTAAGAAATCCACCATCTTTGGATTTGTAGCTGACTTGACGTGTTGCCTCGATCAAACTTCTAGAGTCCACGACTCGATCACAAGCTGAGTTCAATGTCAAGATGCAACCTTTGAAGAAGATGACCACTCGGTCTGAGGACTCGACCTGATAACCGAGCAGACCACTCTCTTTCCTG
Source organism: Cardamine occulta (assembly GCA_028015245.1). Lineage (NCBI taxonomy): Eukaryota > Viridiplantae > Streptophyta > Magnoliopsida > Brassicales > Brassicaceae > Cardamine > Cardamine occulta. The sequence goes on from CM051364.1 coordinate 7,736,827, forward strand.
ATCGAGTTAAAGACCGAGATCCCAAGCTTGAAGACTTCATCAACTCAACCTCCATACTCGATCTACACACCGAGCTCTACCACCGACCTAATCAGATTTAGTTGTTTTGTCTTTTTGTGTGTTTAGGGCTTCTTTTATAAGCCTTTCCTTCTGAAAACCCTAATTATCTTTTGCTTTAGCTTATGCTTTTATTTTTTTCCTGTAGCCACCTTTGAGAACTCTTCGATTTTACATTCTAGATCTACTCTTTTCGTTTAGCTTTTTGCATTTAATTTCTTCACAATCCTTCTAATCTCATCATCATAAATCTGATTATGCACTTTATTACATTTTCTAGGTTTGACCATTTTAGGATGATTTCTGAGTAGGAACTAGGGTTCTTGAGGATGGGGTAGATCTGTGTAGGAATCTTAATCTCCTTAGATGTTTAAGCATGTAATTAAATATATCCCTTTTGGATTAGGTGTTTGTAATGCTATTCCTTGCTAACCCCTTGGAATTAGAGCCCAAACATTTCACACCCGTAAGGTGTTTGAAGAAATGCCTTATTAACTAATGCTATAGATTTATGACTTTACACCAAGAGATTGGTAGTTTTAGTTGTATTTTGACATTGATGAATTTTTTCTTAATGCTTGCTTATGCTATGTTTCATTGATACCTGCTCTTTGTCTCATTGAATAGGTTTTAAGATTAGGAATTGACATAGGTTTGTTGGTGTCTGTCACGAGAGTGGATTCACCTTGCTATGATGCTCATCGTCTAGGGATAGCTAATGTGAAGTTGATTAAGCATCTAGGAGAGATTAGGAGGAATCACAGATCCATAAACCCCATCCTTAGGACTTTTCTTCTTATTGATTGATATTTTGCATCTGCTTTGTTTTGATTTCTCATTCTGTTTAGTTTCTATTTCCTTTTGCAACTTAGAAATTTTAGGTTATCAAAGAACTCTCTATTTGGCTTTAATTAAGTGCATTTGATCATATTCTAATTGCATAACAACACACTCATTTGGATTGACACCTCATATGCTACAATGACATGATAGCCTTGAGGAATTGAACCTGAGAAGTAAAAATCTTGTTCTCAACAAAATTTGGGTGAGAAATATGTTAAAACTTTTGAGAATACTCTAAAGTAGAGAAATGTGATTTTGGATTCAATCTCTCCATTGGTTTCAGCAATTTTCTCTAAATTTAGTGTTTTCTCTCCATTGGTTTCAATATCTCTATGGTTTCAAAATTTTTGCACACATTATTCTTTGTGTATTCTAGAACTCACAACACTAAGGTGGTTCCTCTTTAGCAAAACTACTTTTGATAGGCAAGGTAACTATGTCAAATCTCCTACATGACTAAACCAATGGCAAGGTACACAAAGAAAATCATATATGTGTTATATCCTAGTGGTCTTAATTCAAAACAACACCATGACTCGGTTGATGGGCTGGTCATGACGCTAACTATCTATATTGCTAGTTTGGGAAGAAGGTGATGCATCTTTTGTTGGGACCCTCTCCTAGGTTTAGTTGCAAGTGATCAAACAAGAAATAAGCATTAAGAACAAGTCTAGATGAGGAATCCTAATCATAAGATAGAAAAAAAATTAATCTAACAACCTACAAAATATTAAACCATGAATCCCCTTCAAGCACCTCCACTAAACCGAACAAAAAGACTAATCATTGATAGTAAGATTTTACTCAGTACTTAGCTTGTATGCAAGGGATGTCTAGCAATAGGAACTTGTCCCACTGGATGTAAATCTCCTGCCACTTATGCCTTTTCTAAGTAAAATATCACAAAAGCTGAATATGGGAAGCAGTAAGCTATGAGTCTATCAATTCCTACACAGCTAACATGTCATTGTAGTATGTAGGTGTCAATCCAAATGGGTGAGATGCTAGCAAATAGAATGCAATCAAAGTCACTTAAGTCAAGCCAAGCAAATTGATTTTTAGGTGTCTAACAAACTAAGTCACGCAGGAAATATGCAAAATAAAAACTAAGTAAAACTGCTAGTGCAGCAAGTAAAACTGCTAGTGCAGCAAATAAAACTGTTAGTGCAGCAAGCGAACTTGGTAAATAAAACTAAGTTAACACTCTATTTTTTTTTTCTTTTCAGTCATAGACCCACAACCGAAGCTCAACCTCCCTAATCCTAGTTTGATTCAAAAAATGCGAATCAAAATCTACATGGAAAACTATTCTTGTCGGCCTAAACCTAACACTTTCTCTTAAGTTCAATCCAAAAATAAAGCCTCACATTCAGAAATAGTGTGTGGTTTGAAAGGAGGGTAGGCTTGGTTCTTTAGGGGAACTGCTCCAAAGATGGGAGCAGCTACTTGGATTAACCAGGGTGGTTGAAAAGGAGAAAGAGAATCCATGTATTTTCTGGTAGCCATGAGTTCAAATGCACATGCAGAGACATGATAATTACAAATCAATATTAGGTTCTAATAGATAGGGGATGGCGTCAAATCTCAACATGCTTCAGTTAAGATCAGAAAATCGAATTGAGTATTCAAGGCATGGTGCTGTCTTAATGATACAAGCACATAATCACACCGAGCATAGATCACTTGATGATCAAAGAATTCCAAGCTTTGACTCGCGGAAGGTGGAATTGAAGGTAGAGATGGAGGTGATGTTTTGTGATTGACTCTCTCAATCGGTGGGCTTGATTGTCTCGCTCAATCGGTGGAGAACTAGACTTGTTTGAATCACACAAACAATCCTAATCCTATAATCTCAAGAATCAAATGAATCTCTCAAATGAAACTTAAAGACAAACTTTAAACAAAGACAGCCTTTGAATAAAAAGCAAACTTGTATATTTCTTAGATGATTGAAAGGTGATTTACAAGGAGAACAAGATGAGCTTTTAAAGGCTCAGAATACAATGGTCCTAAGGTCTAAAACAAGAAACAAATCGCAGAATTAAAAGAAAATATGGCCGTTGGAGACTTAATGATTAAATCGGCCAAATAAGGCAAGTGGAGCCTTTGCTTGTATCTTGTCAACTTGGGGAGGAAGGTGCCTGTCCTTAGAAGCCTCTGATTGTCTTGGAGTATCTCTAGAACTAGTGAAGGCTGAAGAAAATGTGACCTTTGTGAGTTAAAGGCGTGATGATCCGAATATGGCAAGATCGGGTCTTGATATGGAAGATGAATGTGTGGGAGGATCCTTTGGTTTAGAAAATTCATATCTCCTGATCCAAAATTGATTTTGGTTCGATTCCAACTCGAAAAGCTTCCTTTGTGTGTCAAGAATGTAGAACAAGTCGGTTTGTAGCTTAATTCTTTGTGGTTCGGCGTAATCCTCCAAATAGGGCAGGTAGGTCCAAACCGGGTGAGTTCAGATTCACCTGACTTGTAAAAATCATATCTTCTGTTTCTAAGCATCTCTTTACCTGATTCCTACTCTCAGAGCTTCCATTTTGAGTCAAGATTCCATAGCAGGTCTTTTCGTTTCTCGGTTCCTCTTGGTCTGGCCGGAATCCACCTTTTAATGTACATCGGTCCAAATCCGGTATGTTATAATTCAGCTGACTTGTAAAATCAATACCTCCTTCATCTGAGCTGATAATTGGTTGATTCCACTTCGAGGTGCTCTCTAGATGAGATGAGAATGTAATGCAAGTGGTGGTTAAGCTGGAACAATTAGCCTTGGGCTCTTGTGCACCAACAAGTTGCTGCCTCGTTAAAACCTTACCGGGAAAACCCATTGGGATAAAACCACAGTGAAGGAAAAAGAGTACAGTCCTTGAAGATGTCTTTATCCATCTCATCATGACCTGAGGAACTCCAATATTGGTTCTTGGTTCGAGTTCCTTATTTACTTGAGACTTGTTTGGTCCTTTGAGTGTTGATTTGCTCTCCTCGGTCTCGTCGGCTTGTCTTTGCTCCATGTGATCTCTCTCATGGTTGGTGCTAGGTTCGATGACCGCATCATATCCTCCCTCTTCAAAAGGTTTTGACCTCAAAACTTGATTTCCTGCACATAGATAAGTCAAGTTAATACATTGTAATGTAAAAGGGTGTAGAATCTTACCTCGAGTTTGATCAAGTGGGTGTTCATCGGGTGGTTTCTCCTTGATCTGAATGGTGTTGTTAACACTCTCCTCTTCCTCAGAAGCTGGTTTGATAAGAACTGATACATGCTCCTCACGGTTCTGGTTCTGGTCCGAGAACATCTTCTTTCCCGGTGGGACACCATAGCACTTTTCTTTTGTACCTATAATGACATCGACACTTTTGACCAGACACAAGTGTGTTAAGGCAGTCATGGGATGATAATTAAGAGATAAAAAAATTTCAGCATGAAATTTTCCATGTAGGTGGCATGAAACAATGTTTTGGTAATCTTTTACGTGTTGTTCAAGAATATCAAGTTTATACCTAGGTTTTATTTCAACAATAAAAATATCCTCAAACTCTCCAGGGAATAACAAGATCATATTCACAGCATTCAAATCATTAGAAATGAAGGAATGTAAGGAATTACTTACCTGGTCGAAACTCTCGGTGAGTTTTGCTCTAGAGGCCACGGTATTCTGATTTTGTGTCTTATCCGGTGGCTCTTCTTGAAGCAAGATGTTGTTGATGCAACCTTCACCATTTTCAGTGTCTGTCTCGGGGTCTACTACTTCCATTGTGTGCTCTACTTCATGTTGTAGACCTGCATTATACACCTTTGGCATAGACAAGAGCATTATCCTAGAACTGGAATTTTCAATACATGTTTAAATAACACTTAATTCCGGTTTTGACTTTAAGGATGCGGATTTTTCTAATTGTCTAGTGGGGCAGTTAGCCGCAAAGTGTCCTCCTTGATGGCATCTATAACAAATTATTTCTTTTATGTTTACAGGCTTAGAAGGCTTACCTTGGTGGATGTTTCCTTGCGGTTCAAGTAAGATTTCATCAATGGTCTTGAGAGTGTCCAGCTCAAGTCTTGGTGATGTCTCCTTAACCGGTGTTGGCTCTTTAGGTTGAGTGAATCTTTTAGTTAACAACACTCCTTTTGCCTTGGGGCATGTAGCTTTCTTTGTTGTCACCTTAGGCCTTGGGATTGTGGCTAGAACCATTCTTCTTGGTGTGGAATAGGTTTCAATCTCGACATAGCATTGACTTTCCCTTTTAGCACTTCTGACAAACCCCTCGCTCATGATCTGCTTCATCTCTTTCCAAGTGGCGTCTGGTGCTCTCCAACTTAGTTGCTTATATGCCTCTAAATCCCAATAGGCAAAAGCATCCTCAGTTAGAGTTTCCTCCGCAATATCTGCTTTCTCATCCTCGGGGATTTGATTGCATAGGAACCAATGCTCCATGTCTTTTTCCCATTGTAGATAAGCTTCTGGTCCTTGTTCATGACCTGAGAACTGAATGTACCGAGGCTCTTCATCTACTTCGCTGTATGCTTCACGAAAATCATCTCTTCCAGCCTCACGTTTGACTTCTTCCTCTTCAGCAAACTCTTCTTCATAGCATAGAGAATCAATATCTCCTTGGGGTTGTTCCTCGTGGTCCGAATATGGTATTTCACACCATGGTTTAATCTCTTCTTCATGTTCTAAATCAATTTCTTCATGGTTTTCTTCCTCATTAAACTCGCTTTCTGAATCTTCTTCATCAAGCACATTAGTTTCTTCCTCTAAACCGATTTCAGAGCTAGTGTCTCCAAGGTCTTTTTCTTCATAGAACACACTTTCTGACTCTGTCTCATCATCCCAGTGTTCTTCATTACGTTCATAGCCTTCTCCAGTACTGAATTCAGAATCAGCACCTCCTTCCCACGAGTTGGGGTCATATCCTTCATCTCCACTCCATGAGGGGTCCAGTTCTTCACCCCAATCGATCTCTGAGGTGTTAAACTCACTTCTTTTTTCCTCTACATCAGATTCATAGTCCATGGCGGATGGTTCCTGCAAAAGATTCAACACAATATCAAAGCTCTAGCAACTAAAAGAACCGATTTAGACAATTTAAGCCAATTGGACACAGTTTGGAAAACAACTTCGAAAAAATATTAAATGGAATCCAAAATTTTAAATTCCACTTTCTAAATCTTCTTAAGAGATTAAATTAACGAAATCAAAAAGAAAAATAATTTTTTTTGAAATTTTCGGATTTTATACGACTCAAACAAAACAGATCAAAATCCAGAAGCGATTTTTGATATGTCTAAGATTTAATTCTCAAAACAATACCAAAGAAACTTCTAAATTCTGGGATAAAAGTTTTATGGGTTTTCAAGACTCTAAGAAAAGCATAACAAAAGACGAAATAATTTTTTGAGTTTTTATGGATTTTATAAAATTGACACAACAAAATTGTCGAAAAACTTAAACTGTGAAATCAGAAACTTTTTATGGGGTTTTTATTTATGAAATCGAAAAAAATAACAAACTGAAGCAAATAAATTTTTCTTTTGGTTTTTATGAAAGATACTGAAGCAAACTAGCAAGAACAAAATAAAGAAAAACGATTTTTATATGTTTTCGAGTTTTAACGAAAATTGAAACAACAAAACAGAAAATTAAAAAGGATAGAGGTTGGATGAATACAACCTGATGGGTAAGAGCTTTTGAAGCTCTGATACCAGATGATACAAGCACAGAATCACACCGAGCATAGATCACTTGATGATCAAAGAATTCCAAGCTTTGACTCGCGGAAGGTGGAATTGAAGGTAGAGATGGAGGTGATGTTTTGTGATTGACTCTCTCAATCGGTGGGCTTGATTGACTCGCTCAATCGGTGGAGAACTATACTTGTTTGAATCACACAAACAATCCTAATCCTATAATCTCAAGAATCAAATGAATCTCTCAAATGAAACTTAAAGACAAACTTTAAACAAAGACAGCCTTTGAATAAAAAGCAAACTTGTATATTTCTTAGATGATTGAAAGGTGATTTACAAGGAGAACGAGATGAGCTTTTAAAGGCTCAGAATACAATGGTCCTAAGGTCTAAAACAAGAAACAAATAGCAGAATTAAAAGAAAATATGGCCGTTGGAGACTTAATGATTAAATCGGCCAAATAAGGCAAGTGGAGCCTTTGCTTGTATCTTGTCAACTTGGGGAGGAAGGTGCCTGTCCTTAGAAGCCTCTGATTGTCTTGGAGTATCTCTAGAACTAGTGAAGGCTGAGGAAAACGTGACCTTTGTGAGTTAAAGGCGTGATGATCCGAATATGGCAAGATCGGGTCTTGATATGGAAGATGAATGTGTGGGAGGATCCTTTGGTTTAGAAAATTCATATCTCCTGATCCAAAATTGATTTTGGTTCGATTCCAACTCGAAAAGCTTCCTTTGTGTGTCAAGAATGTAGAACAAGTCGGTTTGTAGCTTAATTCTTTGTGGTTCGGCCGGAATCCTCCAAATAGGGCAGGTAGGTCCAAACCGGGTGAGTTCAGATTCACCTGACTTGTAAAAATCATATCTTCTGTTTCTAAGCATCTCTTTACCTGATTCCTACTCTCAGAGCTTCCATTTTGAGTCAAGATTCCATAGCAGGTCTTTTCGTTTCTCGGTTCCTCTTGGTCTGGCCGGAATCCACCTTTTAATGTACATCGGTCCAAATCCGGTATGTTATAATTCAGCTGACTTGTAAAATCAATACCTCTTTCATCTGAGCTGATAATTGGTTGATTCCACTTCGAGGTGCTCTCTAGATGAGATGAGAATGTAATGCAAGTGGTGGTTAAGCTGGAACAATTAGCCTTGGGCTCTTGTGCACCAACAAGTTGCTGCCTCGTTAAAACCTTACCGGGAAAACCCATTGGGATAAAACCACAGTGAAGGAAAAAGAGTACAGTCCTTGAAGATGTCTTTATCCATCTCATCATGACCTGAGGAACTCCAATATTGGTTCTTGGTTCGAGTTCCTTATTTACTTGAGACTTGTTTGGTCCTTTGAGTGTTGATTTGCTCTCCTCGGTCTCGTCGGCTTGTCTTTGCTCCATGTGATCTCTCTCATGGTTGGTGCTAGGTTTGATGACCGCATCACTTAACTTCAAACTCACATGACATGCATCAGGTACTAAGGCATCAAGGTTGTCTATTGAATCATCATATTTACAAGGTTGTTTTCATCATGATCCCCCATGCAGATGCAACCGTCTTATATGAAATGCAGCTAGACAGACTCAATCTTAGAATGAAAGTGCAACTATATGAACACTCTGTTTTTGTAGAATGATTTTCAAAATTTTTTTTTTTTTTTTTTATAGATTATCTTAGATGATGTGCAGACTCACAGACTCAAGTACGCAAAAATTTGAAAATAAGAAACACAATAAACGATGTCAAATGCTTCTTAAACCTTTCCCTAAACTTAAATTACACGGTCCCTTGTGTAATAAAAATCTGAAAGAGGGTTCAAGAACGAAAATAAAACTAAAGCGAAAATGCAATGGTATTTTCAGTGATGGGTTTGGAACTGGTACCTCAGTAGTTAGAGAAGTAGGAGTCGATTGACTCCTGCATGCTCTCGCGTGAGTATGCTTGGTGGGGGGGCATGACGTGGTCGAGTCGCTTGCTCGAGCCCACGCTGTTCGATCCTACTACTTGTCTCTTGCATTGCCGTGGTTCAAAGGAGGAAGCTCTGGGGGGCTCGAGTGGTGTGTTACGCTTAGAGCTTGTGTTCATAGAACCACTTTTCCGTAAAACGCTTGGTTGACCTGGTTCATCATTTCTTTGAGAGCGGCGCCTACCCTTGTCTTGAATCTTGTTTAGCTGTTCCTTCATCTCCTTCCACCCATCTGACATCTCTCTCACGGTGCCTTTTAATGCTTTGATCGTTTTGTCCTGAACCTTGTTCCACTTCTGAAGTAGTCCAATCCGCTTGTGAGCTTCCCATAGACTTTTGTGGTGTTTAGGTGCGGCAAACTCTTCAAAGTGAAACGTTTCAGGCGCATAATCTTCTGGAGGGCTTGAGTGACTGACTCGAGCAGTCTGATCGAGTCCATCCCCTTCCGGTGCTTTTTGGAGGTCCTCATGAGATGGTAGTTGAAGCAGTGCAAGTGGTGGTGAAAAATCAATGTCGGAATCTAGAGAATTTCCTTATATGGCTGCGCAAGGAAGTTGTAGCCGAGCTGGTCCTGCGGTAGGGTGAACGAACTGGTAAAAGTAGACCTCCATGTCTGTGGTTCTGTCTAGAAACTGTGTCTTCCTAAGATGTTCGACGTCCAGCCACCTTGGTGCGGTTGGTTCTGAAGTTATAGGCACACGGCAAGCAATGAGTATGGGCGTGATCACTCCCCCAATGCAGAGTTCTCCTTTTGCATTCCTCCTATGCAATGTCACAACCCACTTTCTATAGTACTGGAACTGAGCTAGCAAGACTAAGGTGAGGCTTGTATTAGCCGTATCCCCTACCAGTTCTCTTCCATCCCTAGCAAATTCCAGAATCCCTTTTAATCCCAAATCTATTATTTGCAGCTCTCCTTCATTGACAGTGCCAGTGACATGACGCACAAACATGGTGCAAGTGATTGCCTTATGCAAGTATCTCACTGCGGGGTGTCGAATTTGTGACCCCTTTGATCTGGATGATAAGTAAGGCGTGTATGTCCCTATTGTCTGCCATAAAGATTACACCTCTCATTTTTCAAAGTCTTGTTGCATCCCTGCTCCACTTGCAAAACCGTATAGGTTGTCGAGCTCATTGGTGGTTGATATGATCCTAGACGAGGATCAAGTCTCTGAATGCTCTCCAAGAGGTTGTGATGGTCGGAGTGATGAGATTAGTGATGCGGAAGTGATGAAATGATGTAAACGGTAAGTATGGTCTGATGGATTTTAGGGATCGATGCGAAACTTCTAATGGGGATGATGAACCTTTAGACTTTCAGACTTTTTCGGTACGTGAGTAAGGACTCTGGACGTGATGAACAAGAGATGGATCGGAGTGATACTTCTTAGGAGTTGTGATAGACTCTAAGACTATCGAACTTGCTAGCGTGAGGATGAAGATCCGATAACAAGCAAGGATTGATCAAACAGATTTCAGAGTTTTGAGAATATGAAAAGAGTTTGATAACTTAGAAATGGAGCCTTACATGAGTTTAAATCAGGAAATGAGTAAACGAAAAATCTCGAAAATAACATAGCATTAAAACAAAGTTTGAACATAAAAATGACTCTTCAAGTCTTCATATTTTCGACTGATTCTCCTTGGACTTGGGCTTTTTTATTTGGTGATAAGAGATAGAAGTGGGCTTAGGCTTTATTAAGAGGCTGATGAATGAGTGATATGGCTTACCTCATTAAAAACCTTATTTGGAAAACCCAAATGGGACAAAACCAAATGAAGGGAAAAAGAGTGTAAGTCATATCACCTCTCTTGATAATGTTTAGGTGGCTTGGATCACAACCAGTGTAGCTGGATTAGCACACACTAAACTGCCCGGAATGGTGTTGAGAAGATGTTGCAAAGTGGTCTTGAGCTTCTCTTGTTTAGACCGAGTGATAGAACCCGGAGAAATGCATAAGTCTTCAGTTCCTTGTAGGTCCAGTTCAAGCTGCTTCCTTTGCTCCTCATTGTCGTCTCCATGTTGCATTGGTTCCTCTTCCTTGCTAGCCGTACTCTCATCATCCTCCCCCTCTTGAAAAGGATTTGACCTCAAATCTATTTCTTCTGCAAAATAAGGAACCAAATCAGTAATATTAAAACTCGAACTTACATGGTACTTACCTTGGAGATCAAGCTGGTAGGCGTTGTTGTTGATTTTCTTGATGATTTTGAATGGACCATCAATCCTGGGCATAAGCTTGGATTTTCTCTCGTTAGGGAACCTTTCTTTTCTCAAATGAACCCACACCAAGTCCCCTTCTTTAAATTCCATAAACTTCCGACCTTTGTTTGCATGCTTAGCGTACAACTTGGTCTTGTGCTCTATGTTGTTTCGAGCCTTCTCATAGATCTGTTTCCCAAGCTCAGCCTTTTTCTTACCATCAAGACTTATCCTTTCATTCACGGGTAAAGGCATTAGATCCAAAGGTGAGATGGGATTGAACCCATAAACAATTTCAAATGGTGAATACTTAGATGCGGAATGTCTAGCATGATTGTAAGCAAATTCAACATGAGGTAGACATTCTTCCCAAGTCCTAAGGTTCTTTTTAATTATAGCACGCAACAAAGTGGATAAGGTTCTATTGACTACTTCGGCTTGGCCATCGGATTGTGGGTGACATGTGGTGGAGAAACAAAGCTTGGTTCCTAGCTTAGACCAAAGGGTTTTCCAAAAATAACTAAGAAATTTGGTATCCCTATCCGATACAATAGTTCTAGGCATTCCATGCAACCTAACAACTTCTTTAAAGAACAACCCAGCTACATTAATAGCATCATCGGTTTTATGGCAAGGTATGAAGTGAGCCATTTTAGAGAATCTATCAACTACCACAAATACCGAATCCTTTCCAGTCTTAGTCCTAGGTAATCCAACTACAAAGTCCATGGATAAGTCATGCCAAGGATGTAAGGGAATAGGAAGAGGGGTATACAAACCGTGATTCTGGATTGTCGATTTAGCTTGCTTACACGTTATACATCTTTGACAACATCTCTCAATGTCACTTTGCATGTGCGGCCAAAAGAAGTGCTCACGTAACACGCTAGACGTCTTTGCCACGCCAAAATGTCCCATGAGACCACCTGCATGAGCTTCTTGGACAAACAAATCTCGCAAGGAGGAGTTAGGTACACATAGGCAATTATCATAGAACAGAAATCCATCACACCTAAAATATTTTCCAACACCAAATTTTTCACAAGCAGCATAGGTTTCCTTGAAGTCAATATCACTATCATACAATTCTTTGATTTGTTCAAATCCTAATAACTTAACCTCAAGAGAATTCAAAAGAACGTACCTCCAAGAAAGAGCATCGGCTACTACATTCTCCTTACCTTTCTTGTACTTAATGACGTACGGGAACGTCTCAATGAATTCAACCCACTTGGCGTGTCTCTTGTTCAGCTTTTGTTGTCCTTTGAGATGCTTGAGTGATTCGTGGTCAGTGTGTATGACAAACTCTTTGGGCCAAAGGTAGTGTTGCCATGTTTGCAGAGCTCGGACGAGTGCATAAAGCTCTTTATCATATGTAGGGTAATTGAGTGTGGCGCCTCCAAGCTTTTCACTAAAATAAGCTATGGGCTTCATCTCCTGCATAAGAACAGCACCAATACCAATTCCTGAGGCATCACATTCAATTTCAAAGTTTTTATCGAAGTTAGGAAGAGATAAAACCGAGGCTTTTGTTAGCTTCTCTTTCAAGGTTTGAAATGCATTCTCTTGAGCTTGTTCCCACTTGAATCCGACATTCTTCTTGATAATCTCCGTGAGTGGGGCGGCTAAAGTGCTGAAGTCTTTAACAAACCTCCTATAGAAACCGGCTAAACCATGAAAGCTTCTTACTTCACTAACATTCTTTGGACTCGGCCACTCTTTAATCGCTTGAATCTTTTCTTCATCAACCTTGATACCATCTGTACTCACAACAAAGCCTAAAAAGACAAGGTTATCCGTTCCAAAGGTACATTTATTAAGATTGGCGTACAAGGTTTCCTTCCTAAGCACTTCTAAAACTTTTCTAAGATGCTCCACATGTTCATCTAAGCTTCGGCTATAGATTAAAATGTCATCAAAATATACCACCACAAAACGACCTATGAATGATCTAAGAACGTGGTTCATTAGTCTCATGAAAGTACTAGGTGTGTTTGTTAACCCAAAAGGCATGACTAACCATTCATAAAGACATGCTTAGTTTTAAATGCAGTTTTCCATTCATCCCCTTCTTCCATTCTAATTTGATGGTATCCACTTTTAAGATCTACCTTAGAAAAGATGCTAGAACCATGCAATTCATCAAGCATATCATCTAATCTAGGTATGAGATGTCGATACTTTACAGTGATATTGTTGATAGCACGGCAATCGACACACATCCTCCAGCTACCATCTTTCTTCGGAACAAGCAAAACGGGTACGGCATATGGACTCATGCTTTCGTGGATATGTCCTTTTTCCATGAACTCAGTGACTTGTTGTTGAAGTTCCTTAGTTTCTAGAGGGTTGGTTCTGTAGGCTGGTTTGTTGGGAAGAGATGCTCCGGGTATGAAATCGATTTGGTGTTCAATGCCACGGATTGGCGGCAAACCTTGGGGAGGTTCTTCTAGGAAAACATCTTGGAACTCCTGTAAAAGAAACTGAATTTTGCTAGGTATTTCCTGCACAGTTTGGTTAGTATTAAAGCACTCTTTAAACACAAAAAGGAGGGATGAGGAATAATCCCTTGTCAAGGCATGATCATAAGGTTGGCCGGCTCTTTGAGCTTGGCTTCGGAAGTGGGTTTACCTTTCTTCAAGGCCATTTGATCTAGATGAACTTCTTGAGGAGTTAAAGGTACAAGGATGTTCTTTCTGCCCTTAAACTCAAATGAATATATGTTGGTAAATCCATCATGCATTACTTTCCGATCAGATTGTCAAGGTCTTCCAAGCAAAATATGTCCAGCATCCATTGGTAAAATATCACATAAGGCCTCATCTTCATATTTCCCTATAGACAAAGGAACTATGACCTGGTTCTTGACTTCCAATTTTCCCTCATCATTAAGCCATTGCAACTTATAAGGCTTAGCTCTCTTAGTGATTATGAGTCCAAGCTTATCAACCATAGACTGGCTGGCAACGTTGGTACAGCTACCACCATCAATCACTAGGCTGCAGACTTTGTTTTGAACAAGGCAACGAGTGTGGAAGAGGTTTTCTCTTTGCTCATTTTTCTTGGCTTGAGTGTGTAAGTTAAGGGTTCTTCTAGTGACCAAAAGTTGTCCGAACTCCAACATTTTAAGTGGTTCCTCTAAAGGTTCATCCTCTGAACGGTCATCTTCCAACTCTACCTCTCCACTGGCCAGAATAACGATGGTTCTCTTATTGGTACAAGCATTAGAGAAATGACCAAAACCCTTACACTTAAAACACTGAATTTCTCTAGCTTTGGTGCTTGAGCCTCGATCAATTCCCTTGAGCGGAGACTCGTCTATCTTGGGTTTGGTAAGCGGTTTGTAATCCTTAGGCTTGTAATCCTTGCTGAACTTGGTAGAGTTGTATCCGGTTCTAGAGCTCTTCCTCTTAAGTTGTTTTTCAAACATGATAGCTTTGTGGAGAAGCTCTTCTAGCTCTACATAATGATGTACCTCCAGTTTTTCAATGATATCCTTATCAAGACCTCCTATGAATCTGGCCATAGTAGCTTCATTGTCTTCTTGAATATCGGCTCTAAGTAACAAGGTTTCCATTTCTTTGAAATAATCTTCAACGGATCTACTTCCTTGAGACAAATTCCGAAGCTTAAGGTGAAGCTCTCTGTGGTAGTGACATGGTACGAACCTTTTCCTCATAATGATCTTTAGTTGGGTCCAAGTCTCAACCGGTGTATCTCCAGCCCTTCTTCTAGACGTCACCAACTGATCCCACCAACTTAGAGCATAATCCTTGAATGCGGTTGGGGCGAGTCTGACCTTAGTCTCCTGAGTAAACTCCCGGCAATCAAAGATAATTTCAACCCTCTTTTCCCACTCAAGATACTCTTCAGGGTTACTGGTTCCATGAAAAAACGGAATTTCTATCTTCACACCGGCTAAAGGATCTCGAGTAATGGGTTGGTGATTTCTAACGGTTTGGTCTTCTCTTGGCTGTCTTCTTCGAGAACGATTTGATCGAGAAGTCTGACTATAGTAGTGTTCAGCATCAGACGGTCGTAGGTTCCTCCCAAGTTGTTCTTCCATAACAGGTTGCTGATGTTCTCGGAGTCAGTTGTTGATGGATCTTTCTAAGTCGGCTTTCATAGTGGCCATACTCTCAACCATCATAGCTTTGAAGGAGTCCATAAGTTGCTTGTTGGAGTTGGCTGACTCTTGTTCATCATGGCTGGTTTCTGCCATGGTACCTGTTCAGATCCCAACAAGTAAACAAGTAAAAATGCTCAAACACAACAAGGAAAAATTCGGCAAGACCCTAAACGACAGCTTGACCTGATCAAACAGAATAAAATATTAAATCACGTTAAAAAATTCCAAAGACAATTTTAACAAATACTAGACTCAATCTAGGTTTCAATGCAACCAATTTCACGATTTTAGGATTAACCAATGATTTTAAACAATTCTAGCAAGTTAACACGAAAATAACTTTTCAAATTCCGATAACCTCTAGTTGTGACTGTTCGACGAAATCAACCTCGAAAAATTATCAAAACATGTTCAAAAATTCTAGAATCAATTTTAACAAATACTAGACTCTTTTTTGAAGCATATTAAATAGATCTCTCGATTTTATCAGACAAAATGAATTTATGAAAATTCCAACAGTCAGCAGACAAAACAGATCGGAATGTAAAGAGGTGTAATAGATCGGAAAAGATACAACCTGGCGTGGAGTCAGCTCTGATACCACTTGATATGATCCTAGGTGAGGATCAATGACCCTGAATACTCTCCAAGAGGTTGTGATAATCGGTGATGAGATGAGCGATGCGGAAGAGATGAAAAGATGTTGACACAACGAGTAAGATCCGATGGGTGTAGGGGATTGATGCGAAACTTCTAAAGGGGATGATGAACCTTTCGACTTTCAGACTTGTTCGGTACGTGAGTAAGGACTCTGGACGTGATGAACAAGAGATGGATCGGAGTGATACTTCTTAGGAGTTGTGACAGACTCTACGACTATCGAACTTGCTAGCATGAGGATGAAGATCTGATCACAAGAAAGGATTGATCAAAAGATTTCAGAGAGTTTTGAGAATATGAAAAGAGTTTGATAACTTAGAAATGAAGCCTTACATGAGTTTAAATCAGCAAATGAGTAAAGGAAAAATCTCAAAAATAACATAGCATTAAAACAAAGTTTGAACATAAAAATGACTCTTCAAGTCTTCATATTTTCGACTGATTCTCCTTGGACTTAGGCTTCTTTATTTGGTGATAAGAGATAGAAGTGGGCTTAGGCTTTATCAAGAGGCTGATGAATGAGTGATATGCCAAGTTACATTTCATAAAGTTGGTTAGGCCGCATAGTGCAAAAAGGCAGCTTACATCCCCGTTTATGCCGAGTTTTTCCATGGTGGGGAGATGGGGATAGCGCGTTCCTATAAAACCCCTAGCAAGAAAGATGGCTCGCATCTCTGTCACAGTTAGCTCTGGCTCCAACTTCCGTGATTTCTTCTTATTGAACTTAGTCTCCATCTCCATATCTTCACCTTGAGAAATTTCTCCTTCAAGAGCGACTGGCGCCTTTCCGCGAGCTATGTCATCCCTTTCGCGCGAGAACTCCCGGGCTGCATCCCATTTGGATGGACTTGAGTGTTCGAGTCCGTCATCTTGCTTGGCTTCTGGTTCAATTTTGGTTTCAATAGGTCTTCCCCTTCTAGTCTTACAGTTTATTCTTGCATAACGCCTAGCTAGTGTTGCAGCCCTTGCTCGGTTGGGCCAATCGGGTGTGGTTCCGTCAGCCTCCATAGGGTCCCTTACAGAGGACACATGTCCTCTCTTTTAAGTGTAGCGCCTTGCTATGGCTTCAGCCTTTGCACGCCCGCGGAGATTAGACACAGCTTCGAAACCTGAATGTGATAACTCAAAACCAAGAGAGAAATAGTGAGAGCGTAAGGCGTGAGAGAGGCGAATAAGTCGTGGGAGAGGCGTAATAAGTGAGAAGAAAATGTGAGAGAAGATGTGTGAGTGATGGGGAGGTAAATGTGAGAGAAGATGTGGGAATGAGTGATGGGGAGGTAAGGGTAAAGGATAACGTGGGGTAAAGTAAAGGTGGGAGGGGTAAAATAAAGGTGGGAGGGGTAAAGTAAGGGTGGGAGGGGTCTAGTGTTGGACTCGACGCGGTGTCGGATTCGAGTGTCTAAGACACTGTTTCCTTTACACCCTCTGTTACTTTTCTGATCAACTCTTTCTACACCCCATGCGTATGAGACATTAGCAAAAACAAGCCAAAAACTTCAAAAATATTTACCAAGATAGACATGGGACTTTCTCCCAAGTGAGCTTGTTTAAAGTCACTAAGGTTGACTTCTTGGATTTTTTATGGCCTTGGGCGGCTCATCAAGGGGAATTGAGGTCCCCTCTGGTATGTTGTCAGCCATGTAAGGTTTAAGCCTTTGCCCATTCACTGTAATTTTTTTACCATCCTTAGTAAGCAGGGTCACAGCTCCATATGGTAACACATCCTTAATGTCAATTGGTCCGGACCACCTAGACTTTTGTTTTCCGGGAAAGAGCTTAAGTCTTGAGTTAAATAGGAGAACTTGATCTGCAGCTTTGAAGTCTCTACGCAAAATTTTCTTGTCATGGAAAGCCTTAGTTCTCTCCTTATACACTTTTGAACTTTCGTAGGCTTCAAGTCTGATTTCCTCCAGCTCATGTAGGTCCACAGCTCTCTTCTCCTAAGCTATCTTGATGTCAAGATTTAGGACCTTTGTTGCCCATAATGCCTTGTACTCGATTTCGATAGGTAGGTGACAAGCCTTTCCTTACAGCAGCTGAAATGGAGTCCTTCCAATTGGAGTCTTAAAAGCAGTTCTGTAAGCCCATAGAGCTTCATCGAGTTTGGTTAACCAATCTCTTCTTGAAACGCCTACTACCCTCGCTAGGATGGCCTTGATCTACTTGTTGGAGACTTCAACTAGGCCACTAGTTTGAGGATGGTAAGGTGTTGCCACCTTATGCTTTACTCCATGATTCTTTAGAAGACTCTCAAAGACTTTGTTGATGAAATGAGAACCTCCATCACTGATCACGACTCTGGGAACTCCAAATCTGGGGAAAATGATAGTTTTGAACATCTTCAGCACCACCCTTGCATCGTTAGTGGGACTAGCTATGGCTTCTACCCATTTTGAGACATAGTCTACAGCAACCAATATGTAGCTATTCCCATAAGAAGGTGGGTTGAAGGGTCCCATGAAGTCAATACCCCAAACGTCAAAAATTTCAACTTCAAAGATAGGGTTTTGAGGCATCTCGTTTCTTCTGCCTATGTTCCCCATCCTTTGGCATGGATCACACTTGGCTATGAAAGCATGTGCGTCCTTGAACATGCTCGGCCACCAAAGACCAGCTTGGAGTATTTTCTGCATTGACTTGAATGTAGCAAAGTGGCATCCATATGCGGAACCATGGCAATGTTCTAGCACTCCTCTGACTTCTTCCTCTACTATGCATCTTCTAAACAAGCCATCTAAACGTTTCTTGTAGAGATACGGTTCATCCCAGTAGTAATGGTTGATGTCTCTGAAAATTTTTTTCTTGTTGTATGTATTAAGACTGCTAGGAATTTCACCACTTACTAAGTAGTTAGCTAGGTCTGCGAACGATGGCAACTTCTCTTCTAATATTGCCAGGACTTCCTTGAAGTCTACTCTGGTGCACTGGGTCCCTTCGAAGGTCTTGAGTAACATCAACTGTTCTTCTGGCATGGAATCATCGATTGGCAACGGATCTTCAATCCTCATCCTGGATAAGTGATCAGCTACCCCATTTTCGATCCCTTTCTTGTCAACTATCTCCATGTTGAATTCTTGGAATAGAAAGATCCATCTCAATAACCTGGGCTTGGTGTCTTTCTTGGCATAAATGTGTCTTAATGCTGCGTGATCAGTGTAGACTATTACCTTTGATCCTACTAAGTAGCTTCTGAATTTCTCAAAAGCGAAAACTACAGCAAGTAACTCCTTTTTTGTGGTAGCATATCTCCCCTGAGCTTCATCTAAGGTTCTTCTTGCATAGTAAATCACATTAAGCATATCTCCCCAAAACTGCTCCAACTGCATAGTCCGAAGCATCACACATGATTTTGAATGGGTGGTCCCAATTCAGGGCTTGGACTATTGGGGATGAGATCAAGGCTCCCTTTATCAGCTGAAAAGCCTTCAAGCACTCAGAATCGAAGCTGAACTCTTGCTCCTTGCAAAGTAGCCTAGTGAGTGGTCTAGCTATTTTAGAGAAATCCTTAATGAACCGCCTGTAGAACCCATCATGTCCAAGGAAACTCCTGCTATCCTTGACGTTCTTAGGTGGTTGTAGCTGCATCATCACATCTACCTTGGCCTTGTCTACCTCTATCCCATTCTCAGCAATCTTGTGCCCCAAGACAATCCCTTCTCTGACCATGAAATAGCATTTCTCCCAATTTAGGACCAGATTTGTCTCCTCACATCTAGTAAGTACCCTGCACAAATTCAACAAACAGGAGGAGAAGGAGGGGCCATACATGGAAAAATCATCCATGAAGACTTCCACCATCTCCTCTATCAAATCCGAAAAGATGAGGGTCATACACCTCTGAAACATTGCAGGTGCATTGCATAGACCGAAAGGCATTCTTCTGTAAGCAAAAGTTCAGTATGGGCAAGTAAAGATGGTTTTTTCTTGGTCATTTGGATGTATTGGGATCTAAAAGAACCCACTATATCCATCTAAGAAACAGTAGTAAGTTTGCAAACCTCTCTAGCATTTGATCAATAAATGGCAAAGGAAAGTGATATTTTCTGGATGCTGCATTTAACTTCCTATAATTTATACACATCCTATGACCAGTTATTGTCCTAGTGGGTATAAGCTCATCTTTGTCATTCCTTACTACTGTTATACCACCTTTCTTAGGAACGCAATGCACTGGAGATATTCACGTACTATCAGAGATAGGGTAGATAATTTCAGCATCTAACAACTTAAGAATTTCCTTCTTAACTACTTCCTTGAGGTTAGGGTTTAGTCTTCTCTGAGGTTCAATACTAGAGAATGACTCATTTTCAAGATGAATTCTATGTGTGCATAAACTCAGTGATATGCCTTTAATGTCATCAAGAGAATACTCAATTGCTCTCCTATACTTTCTCAATTCAGTCAACAGCAAATGCAACTCATCATCACTAAGTTTATCATTTACTATGACAGGGTAAGTGGAGTTAGGACCAAGAAAAGCATACCTTAGCCCTGTTGGAAGTGGTTTGAGCTCAACTTTAGGTGCTCTAAGTTCTGACCAGTCATCCGAGTGAGTGGACTCGAGCTGTATGTCGAGTTCTTGGGTCGAGCATGCACTGTCTGGGTCCGACGGGGTCTGACTCGAGCTTAAGCGCTGAGTTTTGCTAGTTTCAGCCTCTATTGATGCGATGACCTCCCCATTTAGCCCAATCAGGTTTTCAAAGACATTTGCACTTTCTATTTCCTTGTGTGAGTCTAATATTATCTCATAGCCCAAGGTTTCTGTAACATCCGCAAACCAATAATGGGGGTGTATTGTTGAATTCGAGAAGTTTGGGGTTGTTTCTGCAATATCAGGAAGTTATGTTGGGTTAATTTGATAAGATTAAAAGTTATGGGGCTGCTTTGCAAAGATCAGAAAGTTGAGGGACTTAAATGCAATTCTGGAGAAATTGAGAATAAACCTAGCCTATAAGTCGGTGCCTTCATCGAGTAGAAGAGAGAGACGAGACGAGTTTGTGGTTTGCGTGAGGGAGAAAAGAAGAGCTGAACGTCGTGGTGTTGATCGCGTAGCTTGGAGTGTTCGTCGTTGAGCTTCGAGTACTGCCGTCGTTGGAATTTTTGGGTTGCCATGAAGGAGAAGCTTCGCGCCTCTCTCATCCCTCGTCTGGGTAAGGTCTCTTCTCTTGTTGCTCATATTGATCGGTGTGTCGTTGAGTTTGCCGAGGAGATGTCGTTGTGTGGTGTCGGTGACGAGATAAGTGGTGGTGACGTGAGAGTCGGTGGTGTGATCGGAGGGGAGATCGTGTGGCCGTGGGGTGAGACGTGAGAGTGGTGGCGTTGGTGAGTAGTGGACGCCGGTGACGTCGATGGTGTCATGGTGGTTGCAGAGACGCAAGGAAGAAGACGAGTTCTTCTTAAGTCATGTAGTTTTAATTTTTGTCCTTTAGTGATTATGGTGTAGTTTAGTTTCTTGTAGTTTAAGTTTTAATTTTTTATTATTATTAGGTTGCGGGTTCGGGATTTGAGGGTGTAGATATCGCAGAAAAAGTTTCCGGAAGTCGCAGAAAATTTGTGTCGAAAAGTGCTACTAGTGGCTAAGGTGAATGTAGTACCGTGGTCGGATGATTTACGGAATTATTTCCTGAGATAATTCAGTGTTAGGATTTACTTATGTGTTTTGTGATTTTCGCGATATTTTTATTGCTGAGATAAATTCTGGAAAAATTGCTAGAAATTACCGTTATTTATGAGATTATTTTATGTAATTTTTCAATGAATTACTGTTGAATTAATTGTTGAAAATTAATTGTTTTAGTCAATTTTGGGTGTTTTAAATTGCCGTTGATTGATTTAATTCATTAGTTTGCGGTGAATTAATTTTATTAAATCATTGTTGTGTTGTTTGTCGAGTCCGGACATTTGATTATGTCGGAGGGATATTTTTGTAATTTTGTCCTAATTGACCTAGTAGGCGGGTTGATCGCCTCCTCAGTATT
The DNA here is from genome assembly GCA_028015245.1 of Cardamine occulta. Lineage (NCBI taxonomy): Eukaryota > Viridiplantae > Streptophyta > Magnoliopsida > Brassicales > Brassicaceae > Cardamine > Cardamine occulta. The sequence continues at coordinate 7,758,339 of CM051364.1, forward strand.
TATTAAATACTGACTGCGTCTATTCGTAATAGCACAGATAAGGGAAAGGATAAAGCTAGCTGAAGCTCGTGGAACAGCGGTGACGGACCAGGATGACATACCGGGATAGTTTTCATTTATTTTATTTATATCGGATATTTGTTATTCAGATTAGTGTTTATTGTTGAATTGCTTCCACTAGATTGTTAGAATATTTTTTATTATTATGTTGGATTAATTGGTTAAGTTGTTAGATATTTTTTTTAAAATGCCAGTTTTGTGTGAGTTAGGTTTACGTTTGTTTTTTTTAAAGTCCCAGTTTAGTGGTTTTCGGGATGGGTCTTTTCAATTTGGTATCAGAGCAGAGTTGATTCTAGGACTGCTAGATTTCTTGTTGGGTTGCTATGTCGTTATTGTTAGGGTGTTTGGGTATGTCATCCTCCGGCCGATAACAGTTCCACGGTAAGACTTCCTTGTTATTTTTGGTTATTATGATTAGTCGTAAATTAATAACCATGTGGTTTTTGCCAAATGGTGAATTCTGGTAGAGTTCGGGGATGTGGTGGCAGAGCGGGCTGTGGCAGCAGAGGTAGTAGAGCTGGTAGAGCAGCTGTTGACGTGACACAAAGTGTCACGGTGGAGCATGGTGCATATGAGTACTCCGAGGGAGAGGGTCAGTCTGTGCCAGCGGCCGAGCATGGTGCGATGCTTGCGCCGGGTGGTGCTCAGGCGGGTGCGGACCCAAACCAGATGGGGGCGGTATTGGGCATGTTGGCCCAGCTTTTGGAGAGGTTACCTCCTATGTTACTGGCTCCAGCTCCAGTGGCACTACAGGGGAATGCTGCAATGGCAGGTGAGAATGCTCTGGGAGTGCCGAGAGTGGTTGTTGAGGCTGAGCCAGTGGTCCCGTCGTACCTAAGGGTGATGGAACACATGCAGAGGTTGGGCACCAAGTTTTTCAGTGGTGGAGCTAGACCGATCGAATCTGATGAGTAGAGGTCCAGGTTGGAGAGGAACTTCTAGTCGATTAGGTGCCCTGAGGAGTATAGGGTGGACTTGGCGGTGCATTATCTGGAGGGAGATACACATGAGTGGTGGCAGGGTATTGTTGCGAGGAGGATGGGAGTAGTGCTGCCTTGGGACGAGTTCCGGAGGGAGTTCGATATCAAATACTTTCCACAGGAGCCTCGGAACAGGTTGCAGGGAGAGTTTTTGTACTTGTTGCAGGGGAGTCGTTTGGTTCGGAAGTACAAGGTCGAGTTTAATCGGCTGAAGCGGTTTGCTGGTCGGGGTGTAGATACCGAGCATGATATGATATGTGCCTTCCTGCGAGGTATGCGTATCGACCTTAAGAACCGTTGCATGGTCTGCAAGTTCGAGTCGGTGTCGGAATTAGTGGAGTGTGCAGCGGAGCTTGAGGAGGGTCTAAGGCAGAAGGCTAGTTTGATGGTTGCAGCGCCAGAGGTTCCACGACATCCTCAGAGTCAGAGTACAGCTCCGAGCAAAGGTGGCAAGTCTGGGCAGCAGCAGGGGCAGAAGAGGAAGTGGGATGACACTTCCAAGGCTGTGGGTACAGGGTATCGGTGTTTCCAGTGTGGCAGTTCAGAACATCGTATCGCCAACTGTACCAAGGCTGATGAGCGGGTTTGCTTCCACTGCAAGGAACCCAGGCACGTGAAGACAAGTTGCCCAAAGCTGGGGCAGCAGGCACCGGGGATTGAGGCACCGCCACAGAAGCGGGCTGCAGTAGCACCTTGGGTGTATACACTGGGTTCGGAGGCCGGTGGAGCGAGCAGCGGCAGACCGATCACTGGTTAGTGTCTAACCTTTTCTGTTATTCTTTAAGTGTTAAGATTATTTTTGCGGGTTGTTGTGTTTGGTAGTCTTAGCTTATTGTATCCGTAGGGACCTTAAACGTAGCGGGAGTTGAGTCTCATGTGTTGTTTGACTCTGGAGCATCTCATAGTTTTGTTACACCGAGCTTGGTGTCTGAGAATGGGATCCAGGAGCTGTCTGGTGACCATTCGGGAGTAGTGAGAGTTGCTGGGGGTCAATTATTGGAGACTCAAGGTTGTGTTGCGGGCATGGACATTCTCATCGCAGGAGAGTTGATGCCAGCTTATTTGATAGTCTGTACGGTGGAGCTTTATGACGTCATTTTGGGCATGGACTGGCTGGGGAAGTTCAAGGCTCACCTCGATTGTCAAAGAGGCTGAGTCTTTTTCAAGCGAGCAGGCAGGAGGTTGGTTTACCAGGGGGTGCAACCAATTTCAGGAAGCATAGTGGTTTCAGCTATTCAGGCTAAGCGGTTGATTGAGCAGGGTTGTGAGGCATACCTGGCGACCATATCAATGTCCGGTGTGGTTGGGGAGTCGGTGTTGCATGACATTAAGGTAGTTTTTGAGTTTGAGAATGTGTTCCAGCCGTTGAGAGAGTTACCGCCATCGAGGTCTGATCCTTTCACGATCGAGTTGGAGCCAGGGACCTCACCATTGTCTAAGGCTCCGTACAGGATGGCTCCAGCTGAGATGGCTGAGCTGAAGAAGCAGCTGGAGGATCTGTTAGAGAAAGGTTTTATCCGACCGAGTAATTCACCGTGGGGAGCTTCGGTATTGTTTGTGAAGAAGAAAGATGGGAGTTTCCGGTTGTGTATCGATTACCGAGGGCTTAACCGCATCACTGTGAAGAATAAGTATCCGCTGCCGAGAATTAGAGAGTTGTTGGATCAGTTGGGGGGGGGCTACGTGGTTCTCCAAGATTGATTTGGCATCTGGATACCATCAGATTCCTATAGATGAGGTGGTTATTCGGAAGACGGCTTTCATGACGAGATACGGGCACTACGAGTTTGTGGTGATGCCGTTCGGGTTGACTAATGCACCATCTACATTTATGAGGGTGATGAACGGGGTCTTCTAGGAGTATCTGGATGAGTTCGTCATTATCTTTATTGATTACATTTTGGTGTATTCCAAGAGTCATGAGGAGCACGCGAGCCACCTGAGGAAAGTTTTGGAGAAGCTACGGGAGCAGCAGCTATATGGTAAGTTGAGCAAGTGTAGTTTCTGGCAGCGAGAGATGGGTTTTCTAGGTCATGTTGTCTCTCAGAGCGGAGTGGCTGTGGATCCAGAGAAGATTCGGGCTATAGAGGAGTGGTCGAGACCAAGGAATGCATCAGAGATTCGGAGTTTCCTTGGACTGGCTGGTTATTACCGGAGGTTTGTCAAAGGTTTTGCCAGCATGGCTTAACCTATGACTAAACTTACCGGGAAAGAAGTTCCTTTTGTGTGGTCACCACGGTGTGAGGAGAGCTTTTTGAAGCTCAAGGAGATGTTGGTTAGCACGCCGGTGTTAGCTTTGCCAGAGCCAGATGAGCCGTATATTGTTTACACGGACGCGTCCCTGGCTGGGACTCGGATGTGTGCTTATGCAGCAGGGGAGGGTGATTGCTTATGCTTCCCGGCAGTTAAGGAAATATGAGGGTAATTATCCTACTCACGATTTGGAGATGGCTGCGGTAGTGTTTGCGTTGAAGATCTGGAGGTCGTATTTGTATGGTGGGAAAGTTCAGGTGTTCACGGACCACAAAAGTCTGAAGTACATCTTTACTCAGCCCGAGCTGAACCTGAGGCAGAGGCGCTGGATGGAGTTAGTTGCGGATTACGATCTGGAGATAGCTTACCATCCTGGTAAAGCTAATCTCGTGGCTAATGCCTTGAGCCGGAGGCGAGTGATCTCGGATACAGAGAGAGATGCAGAGACTCTAGTGGGCATGGTGAGTGCCTTGCGGTTGTGTGCTGTATCCGAGGAGCAGGACCCACTGGGTTTAGAAGCGGCTAATCAGGCCGATATTCTGAGCAGAGTGCGGGTAGCACAGGAGTTGGATGCTATCTGGGTCATCGTTGACAGGTTAACCAAGTCGGCACATTTTCTGGCCATTAAAAAGACTGATGGAGCTGAGGTCTTGGCTAGGAGATATGTTAGTGAGATTGTGAAGCTGCATGGGGTACCTGTGAGTATGGTGTCAGATCAGGATCCAAAGTTCTCATCGCTGGTTTGGAGAGCTTTTCAGAGAGAGATGGGCACTAAGGTACATATGAGTACAGCTTATCATCCGCAGACGGATGGGTAGTCAGAGCGCACTATCCAGACATTGGAAGACTTGTTGCGGATGTGTGTGCTCGATTGGGGTGAACATTGGGTCGACCACTTGAGTTTGGCGGAGTTTGCATACAACAACAGTTACCAGGCTAGTATCGGTATGGCACCATTTGAGGCTCTCTATGGTAGACCATGCAGGACACCGCTGTGCTGGACTCAAGTGGGGGAGAGGAGTTTGCTGGGGGCCGATTTTGTGCAGGAGACAACGGAAAAGATCCGTGTTGTTAAGCTGAACATGAAAGAGGCACATGATAGGCTGAAAAGCTACGCTGACAAGCGTAGAAAGGAGTTGGAGTTTGATGTTGGAGATATGGTATATCTTAAGATGACCATGTTGCGAGGTCCGAACAGGTATATTCCTGAGACTGAGCTGAGTCCTCGGTATATGGGTCCTGTTAGAGTGTTGGAGCGAATCAGACCGGTTGCATATAGGCTGGAGTTGCCTGAGACGGTGCGGGCATTTCATAAGGTGTTCCACGTCTCAAAGCTGAAGAAGTGCCTGCATAGGGATGATCAGATGATGGCTGAGATTCCATCTGATCTTCTGTCGAGTATGGCTGTAGAGGCGAGGCCTCTGTAGGTACTTGATCGTAATGTCAGGCTGGTTAGGAAGAAGCAAGTTCCAGAGATGAAGATCTAGTGGGACTGCAATGGAGCAGTGGACGAGACTTGGGAACCAGAAGCGAAGATAAACCAGAAGTTTCCCAAGTGGTTCGGAAAGCTAGAGATTTAGCTGGAGTACCAGTGCTGTTTGTTGAGCTTGTTGTATTTCCTTGTCGTTTAAGCTGTTGTACTCGTTTAGTTTTGTTGCAACTTATAACGATGTACGGTTTTAGCTTTTATTGAATAACAAGCAGAATTTTGTTGAATATGTTGTGCTGTTAATTCGTTCATACTTAGTTCCGCTGTGAGGATCATGCCGTATTGATCCTAGTACTTGGTTAGTCCTAATGCTGTTTGATGAGGTTCCGTGTTATGGAATCTTATCGCTGTGTGGTGTTTACCGGTCGGGTTTCTGTGTGATTCCTGATGCTGTCTCGGTAAACCACTAGAGATCTTAGGATCTTGCTGGACTTGCTGATCGGGTCACGCTGGACTCTAAGATGCTTGTCATGGTTACTGCGCTGAGCTGTTCTGGGGATCCGGTAGGCGTAGTTTATTCAAACCAAGTGGGGTCTTGTGATATAGAATTCTGGGAGTATTTGAACTAAGTATAAATAATGTAGTGTTGACATACTATGCCGAAAACGTTATGATCATGTGACTATGCTGAGTAATTTTGTGGTTATGTTATGCTCTGGATGTCCGCTGAAATGTTAGATTCAAGGACAAATCTATGTTAGTGGGGGAGAATTGTAACATCTTCAAACCAATAATGGGGGTGTATTGTTGAATTCGAAAAGTTTGGGGTTGTTTCTGCAGTATCAGGAAGTTGTGTTGGGTTAATTTGATAAGATCAAAGTTATGGGGCTGCTTTGCAAAGATCAGAAAGTTGATGGACTTAAATGCAATTTTGGAGAAATTGAGAATAAACCTAGCCTATAAGTCGTCGCCTTCATCGAGTAGAAGAGAAAGACGAGATGAGTTTGTGGTTTGCGTGAGGGAGAAAAGAAGAGCTGAACATCGTGGTGTTGATCGCGTAGCTTAGAGTGTTCGTCGTTGAGCTTCGAGTAGTGCCGTCGTTGGAATTTTTGGGCTGCCGTGAAGGAGTAGCTTCGCGCCTCTCTCATCCCTCGTCAGGGTAAGGTCTCTTCTCTTGTTGCTCATGTTGATCGGTGTGTGGTTGAGTTTGCCGAGGAGATGTCGTTGTGTGGTGTCGGTGACGAGATGAGTTGTGGTGACGTGAGAGTCGGTGGTGTGATCGGAGGGGAGATCGTGTAGCCGTGGGGTGAGACGTGAGAGTGGTGGCGTTGGTGAGTGGTGGACGCCGGTGACGTCGATGGTGTCGTGGTGGTTGTAGAGACGCAAGGAAGAAGACGAGTTCTTCTTAAGTCGTGTAGTTTTAATTTTTGTCTTTTAGTGATTATGGTGTAGTTTAGTTTCTTGTAGTTTAAGTTTTATTTTTTTATTATTATTAGGTTGCGGGTTCGGGATTTGAAGGTGTAGATATCGCGGAAAAAGTTTCCGGAAGTCGCAGAAAATTTGTGTCGAAAAGTGCTACTAGTGGCTAAGGTGAGTGCAGTACCGTGGTCGGATGATTTACGGAATTATTTCCTGAGATAATTCAGTGTTAGGATTTAATTCTGTGTTTTGTGATTTTCGCGGTGTTTTTATTGCTGAGATAAATTCTAGAAAAACTGCTAGAAATTATCGTTATTTATGAGATTATTTTATGTAATTTTTCTATGAATTATTTTTGAATTAATTATTGAGAATTAATTGTTTTAGTCAATTTTGGGTGTTTTAAATTGCCGTTGATTGATTTAATTCATTAGTTTGCGGTGAATTAATTTTATTAAATCATTGTTGTGTTGTTTGTCAAGTCCGAACATTTGATTATGTCAGAGGGGTATTTTCGTTATTTAGCTGAAGCTCGTGGAATTGCGGTGACGGATCAGGATGACATACCGGGATAGTTTTCATTTATTTTATTTATATCAGATATTTGTTATTCAGATTAGTGTTTGTTGTTGAATTGCTTCCGCTAGATTGTTAGAACATTTTTTATTATTATGTTGGATTAATTGGTTAAGTTGTTAGATATATTTTTTAAAATGTCAGTTTTGTGTGGATTACGTTTATTGAACCGGTCCCCATTTAGTGGTTTTCGGGATGGGTCTTTTCAGTTTCCTTGTGTAAGTAGCCATCTTTACCATCCTTGGTCAAGGCTGTCTGGAGATGATCTTCTTCATTAAGCTCTTCAAGTAACTCATCTGCAAGCTGATCCATTTCTTCAATCCAAAAGAGCTGATCCTCTATCGTAGACTTCCTTATTGTATCTTTGATGTCAAAATGCATCTTGAGATCTTTTCCCATATTGAGTTCAATTTTTCCCTTCTTGACGCCAATGAGAGTTCCAGCAGTGGCAAGGAGGGGTCTTCCTAAAATCAAGGGATCCCTTGGCTCTTCATCCATCTCTAACACCACAAAGTCAGTGGGGATCTCTATAGCTCTAATTCTGAGAGGAAAATGTTCTAACATGCCATGCGGTATCCTTACAGACCTATCAGCCAAGACTAGAGAAATGTTGGTGGCCTTGTACTTGCTGAAACCCAACATCTTAGCTACTGAAAGTGGCATGAGGCTTATGGATGCTCCCAAGTCGCAAAGACAATTTTTAAAGGTCAATAGACCTAGAGAGCATGGTAATGTGAAACAACCAGGGTCATCTAGCTTGACAACCTTCCTTTGTATAATAGCGCTACACTCATGACTCACCACTACCATTCCTTGCACTTCCTGGATCCTTTCCACAATTGCATATGTTATCCACTTATGAGATTGAGGTAGAAGTGCCAATGCGTCTAGTATAGGCATCTTGACTTCAATTTCTTTAATATGCTTGTCGAAGATAACTTTGTACTTCTCCAATCTGTCCTTCTTGAATCTTCCTGGGAAGGGGAGTTTAGGTTTGTAAGGAGGGGGAACAAATGGTGCTTTTTTCTCCTTCGCAGCTGGACCTTTTTCAACTGGGGAAGGCTGGACTCGACTGGAAGGTCGAGTTGGTATGTCGAGTTGGCCAGACAAGTGCAAGTTTGTCTTCTCAGCTTGTTTTTCTTCTTGGCACAAATCCTCCCTATCTTGGTCTTCGCTGTCCGCAGTGATGGGCGTTAATCCTCCCTTGCAGGTAGCTCTCTTCCACTCCTTAGGGTGATGGCGTTGATTTGAGCAAAGTCCTTAGGGTTTTGGATTGTTTTTTCTGGCAGCTGTCCAATAGGCTTTGTGGACGAAGTGGATGAGGTCTTGTTCTCCTTGAATTTAATTTTGGAGTACAGCATCTCAATCTTGCTATTGAGATCATTGAAGGTGTAATCCATCTGGTTTTTCATTTCAGCAAGCTTCTTTGTGGTTTCCATTGTACCGATCGCTTGCCCTTGGAATAGCTACTGCATCATGGTCCATAGATCCTGGTCTGGGGTAGTAGATGGTTGAGCTTGTTGTGGTGCAAAACCAGGTGGGGTACCCATTACGCCTTGCTGTTGGTAGCCACTTTGGAAATTTTGCTTAGGAACAAAACCTTGAGTTTGACTCTAAGGGACAAAAGGCTTGTTCTGGTTCTGTTGTTGTTGAGGATAGACTTGGTCTTGCGGGTTGGCCACGTTGGTACTTCTATAAGATAAGTTAGGATTGTTCTTGTAGTTAATGAAGCCCTTGTTGTAGCTACCTTGGTTCTGAACATAGCTGACTTTTTCTATTTGATCACCCTCCCCATCTTGAACTTGAAAGATCTCTTCCTCACTTGCAAAGTGAACGTGCTTTTGCTGGCCGATAAGGATATCCAGCTTCTCATTCAAAACTTTGATCTCCTTCTTAGTCTTCTCATCAGAATCAACACTTCTTCTCATGTTGCGGTAGTAATCCTCATTGTAGTTCCCGTCTGATTGAGCAAGGTTCTCAACAAGTTCTGAACCTTCATCAACATCTTTGTTGAGGAAGTTACTATTGCTTGCTGTATCTAAAAGCATTCTTATCCTCAGGAGAACTCCTCTATAAAGGGTGTTGAGGAGGGATTCATTGTTGAAGCCATGGTGAGGACATTGAGTGGTGTAGCCTTTGAATCTTTCCGAGGTTTCACAGAAGGTTTCCCCATTTTTCTGGGCAAAGCCGGATATTTCATTCTGAAATCTAGCTGTTCGAGCATTGGAGAAAAACTTGGCAAGGAAAGCTTTCTTGCAGTCATCCCAGGAGGTGATGAAGCCATGAGGTAAATTCTTCTCCCATAGATGAGCTTTGTCACCAAGAGAGAAGGGAAAAAGTCTCAACTTGAAACCATCTTCACTGAATCCATTGATCTTCGTGAGGCTGCAGAGCCTATCAAACTCGTCCAAGTGATCAAGAGGATCCTCCATAGGCAACCCATGGAATTTGTTGTTTTGCACCATAGATATCAAGCTACTCTTGATTTCAAAGTTGTTGTTTTGGATTGTAGGAGGTACAATCCCTTGCCTCTGAGTGTGAGTGTTAGGAGCATCTCCTGCTCCAATCAATCTTGGCCTCCTCTGAGGTTCTTCTGCCATTGTGTTTTGTTGTACTACTCTGATCCTCTCTGCTTGCTCACGTAGCTGATGAATTAACGGAGTCCGATTAACATTATCAATGAAGGGTAAGAGATTCTGGTTTCCTTGTGATCGAGTTTGCATACAGGTGAAGCTAGAACTGGATGACTGACTCGAACAGGGGAGTCGAGTCTGTCAGTCGAGTATGCCTGTTTACGCTTACAGGTACCTGAGATGCAAAGACAAGGAAGGGGACACTAGGTAAGTATCCAAGTAAGGTGTAAAAGAACTTGATCTTAAAAGAGCTGAAATCCTAATTGTAACAAACAACACCCAAACGGTAACAGCGCCAAATTGATAGTAAGATTTTACTCAGTACTTAGCTTGTAGGCAAGGGAAGCCTAGCAATAGGAACTTGTCCCACTGTCTGTAAATCCCCTGCCACTTATGCCTTTCCTAAGTAAAATATCACAAAAGCTGAATATGGGAAGCAGTAAGCTATGAGTCTATCAATTCTTACACAGCTAACATGTCATTGTAGTATGTAGGTGTCAATCTAAATGGGTGAGATGCTAGCAAATAGAATGCAATCAAAGTCACTTAATTCAAGCCAAGCAAATTGATTTTTGGGTGTCTAACAAACTAAGTAACGCAGGAAATATGCAAAATAAAAACTAAGTAAAACTGCTAGTGCAGCAAATAAAACTGTTAGTGTAGCAAGCGAACTTGGTAAATAAAACTAAGTCAAGACAATGGAAAAACGGGGCAGATAAGTGAAACGAAGTAAAATCAATCAAGGCAAGCAAGCTCTCAAGGATGGGGTACCTGACCAGTGACTCCTCTACAATCTACCTAAGGTGCTGACAAAACTCAAACAGAGCTAATCCCTAGACAACAGGTTCACAAGCAACCAAATCTACACTCGTGATAGATGACCTCAAGCAAGGGCAGTTCCAGACTCAGATGTCTCTGACGAAATCTAACCTAGCAAGTGTTAAGATCCAACCTGTTTATGTCAATAAACACCCTAAACATCTAATCTCTTAGGCTAGCAATGCAAATCTCTGGTATTAGTTGTTCAAGCATTTCATCAAACACTTTTTGGGTGTGGAAATGCCTGAGATCTAATTCCAATTTATCAGAGAGAAACCAGCATTAAGAACACTAATCCATAAGGGATTTATACATAAAGAAGCTCAACACTTTAGAAGATCAGAGATTCATCACTAATCTATCCCATCCTCAAGAACCTTAAAAACTACTCACACATAATGATGATCATAAACCCAAAAAAATCAAACATTTTAGAATTCATTGAAAATAGTTTAGAAAGATAGATTAAGATGACAATAAAGACTGGAAAGAATTAAAGCAAACTAAGTACTATATTAAGAGAAATCTGAATTGCAAAATGATTAACACCCAGAACAATGTTTGGAGGCAGAGAGAAACCCTAAAGATAAAAAGATATATTCCCGTGGTTAATACCCAACAGAGGTATTTATAGAAAAATGCGGAAAACCCTAAAACTGAAAAAGATAAAGAAAGATAGCTAAGTCTCCGCGGATGGTGCAGCTCGACAAAGTCTGGTCAAATGGTGTCGAGTTGCGTCAGTCTTCGAGATGGCATGTTTGTGGTCAACTGGAGATGGGGTCGCTGGTTGGTGCACATTACTTCCCTTGTCTTCAACTGATGCGATCTTCCCTAGTTTGGCACTTGTGAAGTTGAAAGGAGGCTGGAAAAGTGATTTAGAGGGCCAAAGATGATGACTCGGGTGATGAGCTCGAGTTGGGAACCCGAGTGGTGTCGAGCGGGTGGGTGCCAAACGTCGAGTTGGACTGCGAGGGCAGAGGTCGAGTTGGACTGCGAGGGCAGAGGTCGAGTTGGACTGCGACGCCAGAGGTCAAGTTGGACTGAGACGGCAGAGGTCGAGTTGGACTGTGAGGGCAGAGGTCGAGTTGGACTGCGAGGGCAGAGGTCGAGTTGGACTGCGAGGGCAGAGGTCGAGTTGTTAGTCTGCTCCTCTCATTCTGTCTTCTCTGTTTTGATCCCAGCATCCATGACAGCTCCAAGTTGTACTTGTTTTAGCTCCAAAATGAAACATGTATGCAAATGCTAATGCAAATACTCCTAAGTGCAAAAACATAGGAAAACGGGACTAGAAATGCTGTGAACTCGAGGTGAAACTGAGCAAATAGGAAGGAAAGTGTATGCATAAATTATGTAAAATGCAGACATATCACTCATACATAATCAAAAAAACCATGACAAAAGATGATTTGGTAAACATAATTATATATAATTTTAAAGAGAGTTTTGGGATCTTCTCTATAGAGTAATTGATCTTAGAAGGTGATCAGGTGCGGTTACGGGCTCTCTGCCCGCCAAAGGGAGAGGGAGGGGGGGGAGGGGGGAGGGGGGTCCAGTGCTGCACGGGCTTCTGCATATGCACTGGCACCATCTGATAGACATGCCTCGCTGCTTTCATTAAAACTTGTGATTGGCAGGATTGATAAAAGTGGCTCTAATTGGAGGTGAAAGACGACTCTTCTAGCTTTCCAATGATATAAAGAGTGATAGAGTTGTCTCACTGGAAGGTCTTCAAACGTAGCCTTAAATGTGAAGTTCATAAACTGTCTTATAACTCATTTTTACTGTTTTTTGTCGAATACCCTATTAAGACTCTAAAATCCACATATATCCAAATCTTTTGAAGAAGAAATTAGTTTCACTTGAAATCCTGATTAAAAATATATAAAGAACATAACTAAATTAGGTAAAAATATGAAGTTATCTGAGTATAAAACTTTGAATGTTTAAAGTAGAACAAATTGCCACCTTAGAGGCTTTTAATGGGATTTTCTCGATGTTTAAGTAAAACTAGAGTATGATTGGTTCAGTTTTAAGAATTTTTTATTTTTTTCTGTAAAAAAGAAACTTACTATGAGGAAGAAGTTTTTCGGTAAAAAAAAGAGGTAAAAAACATAATTCGTCTATCAACCAGGGACTCAAGTAAGTGACTAGAGACAAAAGATACTAGAAAGGAGCTTCTAGATGCATAACTAACAACACCAAGATCATAAGATAAAGATCATGTAAATTATGAGGAGATAGACAGGTTGACGAATCACTCAAGTAAGACTTTACGACCATTGAAGAAGACACAAAAGAGAAACAAGGCAGTGAGGGACACACGATTGGGAGGCCATTCCATGGCAACTCAAATATGGTCAAATAATCTTATCAGGAAAAGGAAACACACATTTGGAATACTCTTATCACCCAAACCATATTCTAACAGAATATATATACATAATATACTTGATAGGGATGTTGGCCCCTAACAAGGTGATAAGGAAGTACGGTCCACGACATTAACCGACCTTAATACCACTAACAGACTAACAGAATACATAGTACATCTGTTAACGATGCCGGTCGCCACAGATTTGCTCGATAGAGCTAGCTAAATCAGAGGAGCATGCTGATACCGGTCTTAACAGAATAACATATCTCATCATCAGAATCATAATTTCTAGTAACCTATAAAGACATTATCACATAATTTCCAAATTCTACATAATTGAATCAACTCTTAGTTTATATTCAAATTAATATATTGAATTAATATTAAAATATTTACTTATCACTAAAATTTCCTAAAATATTATACCATTGTATAATAACTAAAAAGAGGAAAGTTTATCGGCATGAAGAGCCATGATTGTCATGTTGTGATGCAGCGGTTTCTTCCATTTTTTTTTTCCTATCTATTTCATAAAGATGTCCACGAAGCAATTGCAGGTATATATCATTTTCATGAATTTTAACAATTAATCATATATAAAGATTTATATTAATTTTTTTATTATTTATTTTGAAGGAGTTGGTGCTTTCTTTCGAGATTTATGCACGAGAACACTTACAGTTGAGGAGATCCACAATTTAGAGGACAATATACCCTTGATCATTTGCAATCTTGAGAAAATATTGCCGCCGTCTTTTTTTGATGTTTTGGAATATCTTCCGATCAACCTCCTTCGAGAAGCCGAACTAGGTGGTCCTGTTCAATTCCATTGGATGTATCCTTTTGAATGGTACATGTTCCATCTAAAGAAGAAGGTTAAAAATTTAAGTAGAGTTGAGGGATCTATTGTCGCACAGAGCATCAACGAAGAAGCCTCACATTTCGCAGAATATTACTTCCCACCGGAAGTTCATACGAAGAGTAGACGTCCTGCTCGCCATGATGATAGAGGTGAGAAAGTCATGTATCCCGTGGTGGTCCCTGAGTTGTTTTCGCAAGTTGGTCGAGTTAGTGGGAAAGGGCAGAAACACAAACTATCACAACAAGAGTGGGCCCACTTGCATATGTATATCCTAACAAATTGTGAGGAGATGGCGGAGTACGAAAGGTAAAAACTTAACTTAACTTATTTAAATACTTGATTATTTAATTTATACCTAAGTATTAATTAGCTTTTCAGAGGTTATATATTGTTGTTTGCTTTAATTTTAGGATTTACATGGCATTAATACGTGGCTATTTTCCAGAAAAGACTGAAGAACAACTTGAACAGCATAAAGAGAATGATTATATAACTTGGCTGCAATTTTAAGTAAGTTTTAAAATACGGTTATTTTATAAATTAGAGAATTAATACGTAAGTGTTATATATAATTATTTTTGTGTAAATTATTTCGTAGGTTTCTAAGGGAATGAAATGTGGATAAATGTTTCCCACATGGTTAGTGGAGTTTGTTACTGGCCCAAACTACATTGCAATCTCATACCCTAGGTATTGCAGTAGGGGATTTGCGTTTAGGATTCACGATAAAAGAAGGTCGAGGCCAACAACATATTATGGTATTTCGGCTCAATCTGGTGATGTTGTCTACTACGGGATTTCTGATGAAATATTGCTATTGCGTTACCCAGGAATGTTGGACATGAGGTGCATTGTTTTTATATGTGACTGGTATGATCCAGAAGTTGGGCGTGGAGTTCATGTTGACCAATTTGGCATCACTTTAGTAAATTTGACTTCGTAAGTATGAATCATTCATCCTAGCATCACAGGCAGACCAGGTTTGTTTATTCTAATAAATATTTCGGAATAAGTAAGTTATTGGATTAATCTGTAGTTTCAATAATCTTATTAAATTACATTTGTTTGTTTCAGGTATTCTATATTCGTTACCCTCGGGTAACGCGGCATTCAGATCTTTGGATTACAGTGACTCCAATTAACCCAAGAGGAAGAATTTATAGAGTTCCTAAGCACGATGCTTTGCAACCAACTAGAAGTGTTCCAATGGGTCCAATTTCGCATTCATTTGATATTGAGCTTGTGGTTGATTTAACAGAAGTCGGTGATGATAGAGTTCATTCAGAATCAGAGGAAGAACTTGGAGAATTTGATAAGGACGAAGACTCAATTCCTGCTGAATGATCATCATCTGAGTCCGAGTAGTTAATTATTATGATCATTTGTTTTTATTTATATTTTTATATTTTCAAATAGAATTTTAATAATTATGAGCATTTGTTTGAATTTATATTTTGTATTTTATATATTTCTTTTAATAATAATTCATCCAAAAAAATGAATAAAAGCCCAAAACAAAACAAACCATAAAAAAGAAAGACCCAAAACAAAACAAAAAACCATAAAACCATAAAACAAAAAATAAAACTTAAACAAAAAACCATAAAACAAAACATCAAAACCCCATAACACCTTAAACCACGAATCCGTCGGATATCCGTTGGAAATTTCTGACGGATTTCCATACATCTACTGATCTGATCGATCCCTACCTGGATTGATCGTTCCCAATTGCCGTGAAGAACTGAATCAATCGATCCCTACCTGGATCCGATGGGTTTGTGGTTTCGTAATCGAATTTCAAAACTTTACAAAGAACAAACTTCCAGATACAATTGTAACAACTATTGTACAAGTTATGTGACAAAATAAACTTGTAGATGACATACTAAAGATAATTTACACGATTTCTCATAATTCAACCAAAAGTGTTCCATATAGAAACATATACATAACTAGAGATATTTAAGAAACGTTATTATCAACGAAATCATCATTAAATCATGCTAGTAACTTGTAACAACCAAAACAGATCGTTAAAAACCCACGAAACCACAAACCCGTCGGAAATCCTTCGAAAATTACTGATGGATTTTAAGGTTGACTGATCAATGATGAGACATGCATGTCTCGCGTATCCATCGGAAATCCGTCAGTAATTTCTGACGGATACACAAAATTTACGCTGAAACTTTATTTTAATTCCCGTGTAACCTAAAATTTCGAGTATTTCTGATTTCTGATTCAAACGCAAAATTTTAGGCGCGAACCATTGCAAAACCACGTGTTATTTAATGTACTTGATTTCCGACGAAATATCTGTCGGAAATCCTATATAAATTACCTCATCGTCTTCCTCGCGACTCATTCCAAAAAATACGCAAAAACTTCTAAAAATTTTCAATTTCTCTCAAAGCTTCTCATATTTCGTCAAAACCTCTTCCAATGGCCAACAATCCAAGAAACATGTAAGTTTTCAATGATTCAATGTAGATATATAGGATTTATTAGTTAGATATGTGGATTTAGGGTATTGGAATTTAGATTTTAGGATTTGAATAGATTGAATAGATTTGAATAGATTTAGGGTTTTGGAATGTGTTAGATTTGATTATAAGGATTTGGATTTGGTTTAGAATTTGGATTTGAATTTGGATTTTGGTTTGGATTTGGATTTTGATTTTGAATATTTGGTTTTAATTGGATTTTGATTTGGATTTTGAATATTGGGTTTTAATTGGATTTGGAAATTTGGTTTTAATTGGAGTTGGATTTTGAATATTTAGTTTTAATTGGATTTGGATTTTGAATATTTAATTTAAATTGGATATGGATTTTGAATATTTAGTTTAAATTGGATTTGAATATTGGTTTTAATTAGATTTGGATTAGGATTTTGAATATTAGGTTTTAATTGGATTTTGAATATTTGGTTTTGGATTTGGATATTTGATTTTGAGTTGGAAATTTGATTATGGTATATAAATTTTAAATATTTTAATGATAATTCGTAATGATAATTTATAATGATTTTAGAGATTTATATCTTTTTTTAGAAATTTAAATTGATTTTAGAAATTTAAATTTAAATTGGTTTCAAACTTTTTTAGGGATTACGGACTATACGGCGAGTCTAGAAGCGGTGGTGGTTCTAGGAGGGGTAGAGCAGCAAGGAGTTCTCCTACGAAGTCGACACATATTCCTGACACCGCTTCACCGCCACCACCCGCTACTGCACCGGCACCAACGCAAATGAGTGTCGAGGACTTCATTTCTCTACCGGGATGAGATAGATTGACTTGTCTTCATCCAGATTGCGTTGGCAGAGACACATGGTAAGTTTGATTTTACTTTTTAAGAATATTAAATTTTATAAACTAAATTTGTTTTACTAATCAAAATTTTCAAAATAATTTTGTTTCTTAGGTTTAAGAATTCCGGAAATGGGATTTCAAAGTCTATCAACCACATGCTCAATGGATTGCTTCAGCATCCGTATCCGACGTATAGCCAAATGCCGATGGTAGATTGGGAAATGTGGTTTTGCCAATTTACGGTAAGTTATTGAATTTCTTTATTGTTTACTTTAAATAATTCATTTAAATTTCCATTTTTCTTTTGCAGCAAGAATTTACTTGGGAGAGTCATATTACCGCTATTGTTAGACGAGAGTTCAACAAAAAAGCTGCGAATATGTATACAACCGCTCTTCTTTAAGTGTCTAAAGTATCAATCTTAAATGTTGAGCATGCTCTTCTCGACTCTATGAATAAACCAAGATATCATCGATGAACACAATGACAAAATCGTCTAAGTGCGGTCTAAATACTCTGTTCATCAAATCCATGAATATAGCTGGAGCATTAGTTATGCCGAAAGGCATAACCACAAATTCAAAATGTCTATATCTGGTCCGAAAAGTTGTCTTAGGGATATCACCATCTCTGATTCTCACATGATGGTAGCCTGACCTTAGATCGATCTTAGAGAACCAACTCGCTCCTTGCAGCTGATCAAGTAGATCATCGATCCTAGGCATAGGATACTTGTTCTTTATCGTCACTTGATTCAATTGTCGATAGTCAATGCACAACCTCATACTATTGAAACTCATTATTTTCTATGTTTCAATCGATAGATAGTATAGAGGGTGAAATGTCGAACCTAATCTAGAGGATGTCTGTAGCACTTAACATGTGGGTTAAGCTAGCAAGTAAAGCAATATATTTTAGGGGTTTTTCTTACTAACAACCTAAAATACAGAAAATTAAACTGGAGATGCAAAGCCTGTCACACTCTAACAAATAATAAACTAAAGATGCAAAAACTAAGACTAGTTGCAAAATCCTAAGTGACTCGAGTAGGTCACCTGAGTGGTGAACTCGAGTGGACTTGGCCTAGTGGTGCTAAACTACTAAATGAAAGCAGTAAACAAGACAGATCTAAAAATTACGACTAGAATAAAGGACAGGGATCTTGGGGATAGACTCATAGGATCATCTACACTCTCATGCCATGGGTGCTAATTTACTAAACTCAGGGTGAATCCCTTGACGACGGATTTCACTTCCAACCCAACCCACTGTCGTAGTGAAGGATCTGAAGATCTGGCCTACTCAAGCCTAGGGGTCGAGTGACTACAGATCTTGCACTAAGGATCGATCCGTCAAAGCCAAGAAAGACTCATAACAAGTGAGTAGTTGGGTCGTGATGTAAATCAACATCTGATGCACCAACTCTCACGCCATTGTGTCTTAATCCCTGGAAAAACTAGATCTGGTGGTTCAAGTCACTTTTGATGCTAATGAAGTCACCTAAAATCATGATCCTCTTGATCAGAGAGGTACAAGCATTAAAAACGAGAACCCAAGAGGGATTTTAAAATCGAATTAGCATAAATCAACAAAAACCCATGGCGATCGAGTGAGACTACCTAATCCATTTCCCAAAAACCCTAAAATGACTATCACTCTTCGAGATCATCATCCAAGCCAAGAACCTAGAAGAGCTTTGACTCGTCATAGATGAAAGATGATCTGAAGAGGAAAAAGATACGAAAAAGGAACAGTAAAGATAAACTTCGATCTATTAAAATTGCAAAAGAGTTACAAAAATCCAAGACAAAAACGTAAAGATCAACTAGAGAGAAAAAACTAAGAGAGATAAACTAAATCTACTAAAAGCGGCGCATAATGAAAAAAAAGTCTAAAAATATCTCCCCTCCGCAAGTTATCATTAACCTAGGTATTTATCCACGAGAATTAGGGTTAATGAACGTTTCGCTATAAATTGCGGAATCTTCTTGAAGCGGTGCTCACCACTCGACCTAGCAGTTAAGTGGTCTGGTTGAGTAGCCTCCTCGAGTCTTCATCCGAGTAGCCTTCTCGAGTAACTTGAGCTTCCTTGCCAGTCTTCCATGTCACTCGAGTCCTGACTCCTCACAGAAATCTCTACGTGTCTTCATGGCTGAGTGGTTACTCGAGTGATGACTCCTCACAGCTCCAAATACCTGAAAATACCACATGTATGCAAAATGTATGCAAAATAATGCAAAGAGACTAAATATCCTATATGCCAAATAAATGCATAAAGTGAGATGGGTGATGACTAAAACCTATGCTAAGTTGCAATAAAACCATAGTAAAAACGTGCCAAAATGCAGTGTTATCAAACTCCCCCAAACTTATCCTTTGCTTGCCCTCAAGCAAATAGAAAGAATAAGATGAAAGGAGTAGTGTGAAAGTGGGGACTCAGAACCTGGCAAACTAAGCAAACATATGAAGTCAGCACCATAGTTAATAGTTCTAGCATACAATTCACAGCAGTTTTACTTAAAAGCTTTAGCCATACTCATCACATAGAATTCAACACTAAGACTCAGCCAAAACAAGCATTCAAAGTAAACTATCCCTTTAACATTCATGATATGCAATAACTAAAACTCATTTGGTTAAGGGACAAGTTTTAAGAGATTAAAATGATCTCTTCTTCCTCTGGTTTAAGCGCAAGTATCATGATCTCTCATTGAAAAGGATTGAATTTTAAGAGAATGCTAAAGTTAAAGCCAACTGATGCATACAGGAGCAGACTATCATCTACATTTTCTTTAACTTCTAGCGAATTTGGGAAATTTTATATTTTTTTTTCTAAAGATATGACTTGACCACTTTGGTCGAGTAAGCTACTCGAGTGGTATTGCTATATATATATTTTTTTCTTTCATTTCTTGACTCGGAGCTAACTCTTATCTTCCAAATCCTTTTCTAGACCTATACATTTTTTACTACCATCTCCAAAGGCATACATTTTTTTAGTAAACTCTTTTCTTTCTTTTCTTTCCCAAACTCAAATCCAAAACCCATTCAAATCCCTTCGCCTAATATGATTCAAAAAGTGTGAATCCGAGACTACATGAGAGGCTACTCCTGTCAGCAAAACCTAACACTTTCTCTACAATTCAATCCGAAAATAGGCCTCACTTCTCTCACAGTTGATGTATTGGTCTGAAATGATGTTTTTGGTTTGGTTTTTGTGGACCTGTCTCAATAATGGAGACAACTACTTGGATTAGCAAGAGTGGTAAAATGTGAAAGAAAACCCAAGTATTTTGAGGTATCCATGAGTTTTAAGTTTTAGAGCATATCATGATAATTAAGTTTTCAAATTTAAAGTTCAAATTCATAGGGATAGATTTACAAGTCACAGCAAGTTTTAAACCAAGTAGGAGTGCTAAATTCAATTCCAAGCAAGGTGTAGCCATATGTTTCAAACTAAGGTGAATGCATAAGACAACTTATAACATGTGGCACTGAAATCATATGTTTGGTTATTAAGCCTTAATTGGTTAACTCGTCATCATCCCCTATGCTAAATGCAACAATCCTAAGCAAATGCAACTACATGACATCTGTTTTTTTTTTGTGAAATCATTTTCTAAAATTTTTCAAATTTATGGGTTTTAGATGCACATAGATGGATGCAAAATTTTAAGAAAACAAGAGAAACATGTCAAATACATCTCTTAGACACTCCCCCAAACTTAAATTACACAGTCCCTTGTGTAATAAAAATTCAAACGAAAGCCTAAGAGATTAAAAACAAAGAAAGACAAAAATATGCTATGGTATTTATAAGGGTGAGGGTGTGGTACCTCATTGGGGTGGAGTGAAGTAGGCGCCAATGCTGGCCTGCATGCTCTCCTGGGTATGAGGTGGAATGACTGGAGAGTTTACTTGCATCGGCACAGCTCCCTCGTGCGACTCGAGTGGCCAACTCGTCCAAGGTTGGTCGAGTGACGTTGGCTGAGCGTATCCCTGATTCGACTCGAGTGGACCACTTGACCCAGATGGTCGAGTGGCATCTTCTGCTTGCTCAGCCTGATCCGTGTGAGTTGTGGAGTCAGTTCACGAATGCTCCAAGTGTTCAGCGGGGTGGTCAAGACATCTCTTCCTCTGCATCTGATCAACAGATGATCTCCGTGATGGCAAGGCAAAGTGGAATCTTCTGGAGAAGCCCCTAAGTGAGCTTGTTCTCCTCAAGTAGGTGGGGACTAGGTTTGGCTTCTTCTGCTTGTTCTCAGCAGCTACCAACCTCTTGGTAAGGTTTGTAACCTTTTTCTTCAAGGCGTTGTATGCCTTATCCTACCACTTGTTCCACTTCTGAAGAAACTTAATCTTCTGATTAGCTTCTCGTAGGGATGTACCCTCCGAGTCAACGAAATAGAAGGTCTGAGGACTTCATCGTCAGATTCATCGTCAAATGAAGTCCTCAGACCTTCTATTTCAGCTCGTTGAACATAAAGATCTCTCACCGGTAGAACAAAACAAATACTCCTCGCGCCCTCTTCAGTGTAGATCTTGGGCAATCCTTCATAGGGTAGAAGGATTTTCGCCCTTCCAACTCGTGGATGAGTGAAGTTGAAGGCGTACTTGTCCTCTTCATGGTTTGCGCTGAGGGTCTGCGTGTCGCGCATGTGGTCCAAATCTATCCAAAGTGGTGGTGTACGGCGAGATGTAATCTCTACTCCAGCTGCATGAAGGAAAGGAGTGACAATACCTCCTACAGCAAGTTCAGCTTTGTTCACCATTTTGTCATTTCTGATGGCATTCGTTCTGTAGCTCATCAGATGCCTCACCAGAACTATGGCGTTTCCAGTATCCGCCTTGTGTCCTCGCATCTCTTCTCCATTGTCCCTCTTTTCCTTGGAAGAGTAAACCAAGTAATCTTGGGAGACTTATCCAGCATCCTCAGATCCCCTTCGTTTACTGTCCCTGTAGCTCTTCTTGCAAACATTGTGTTTGCAAGAGTCCTGTGTAGATACCTCACGGAAGGGTGCCTAATCTTACTGCTCTTAGCTCTGGAAGACTTATACTTGTCTTTGCCTCCCAACTAGAACCACAACTCGTTCTTGTCAAAGTCTTGAGCTTGTCCTGGCCCTCTTCTAAACCCAAACTCCCTATCAACCACGCTAAGAGGCAATGTGTACTCCGAGCCTCTGATCTTGAAGCTGACAAACCCAAGCTCTTCGTCATATCCCATGCATGATCTCACCTCATAGAGATAAAGCTTCACCATTGCCAAGAAGTAGCAAGTTTCTTCCTTGAAACCATCAAAGGGTCTCTGAGTGAGCCCAATGATGTCAGCTGCTTAGTAAAGCTTCCCAACTTCTCTACAAATTCCTAGAGTTTGCATAGTTGGGCGGTATGGGTATCTAGTACCAAAGAACTTCATCTGCTACAGTATTGAGATGATCTGATCCTCCTTCGAGTTATAACTCTTACTCCTATCTGAACTTTCAGAATCATCATTGTCTCCGTCTTCTCTTTGCATCGACTCTTCTTCTAAAACTCTCTTCCCGCGAGCTATGTCTCTTCGGGATCTCGAAAATCCACTCCCAGCGTGTGTAGTGCTTCAAGTTGCTCGAGTCCTGGTGTTACCTGAGTACCTGAAACAATGGCAAAAATTGTAAGTTTTAGCAAAAATTTGGACCACTCGAGTAAGTCACTCTACCAGTCAGGTCGAGTCGACAAAAACTTCCAAATAATTTTTGTATTCGACTTGACTAAACCGAGTGCTTGGCTCGAGCAACTAAACAGACGCTCAAAGACATTGGCAATTCAAATCAATCCATGTTTAAACACCCAAAGTTAAAGAATTTCATCAATTTTCAATGCTCATCACGAATTCTATGAGGTTGAATTATAAATTTCAAGATTTTGCTTAAATTTGACAACGAAAACTACTAGTGAGTTCTCAAATTAACAAACAAGCAAATAGAAATGGTGAAATTTTATGTTCTAACTCTATACGAAATTCCGAGAGTTTAATGCTTCTATTAGAACAAAATTTCACAATTCTAAGATTTTCAACCATGGGGTTCACTTCCTATGCCAAGTTCTATTCATAACCAACCCGATTTAACAACATGCAAGTAAAAAATTTGAAGAAAATTTTCAAAAATTTCGAAAACTTCAAACCCAGATTTTCGCGACAAAATGGATCAAAAAGTTGTAAAAAAAAAAAACTTACAAGTTGATGTCGGAATTAGTTGAGTGAAATGACCTGATGATGATTTGATGATGCATTTTAAAATTATGAATCTAATACTTTTATTTAAAAATTATAATATTTAGTTTTATTTCAGTTATTATGAATCAAATATTCAAAAATTAAATTAAAATTTTAATATTTGGTTGAAATGCATGTCAAAAATCAAACAAAAAATTATTTTGACCATCAATGTTGGTAAGAACGTTATTACCACAATTGGTTAGAAAATTTTGACCATAATAATGGGTCAGAATTTCTCAACCACTTTATTTAGGCAAAATATTTTGATCATTTTTGTTGGTCATAAAATTTCTTACCATTGTTGTCTCATCAATATTTTTGACCAAAACTCATTTTCATCCATTGATTGCTGACAACTCGGTTTTTTTTCAAAGATAGATGTTTATAACTACTTTTGACTGAATTCATGGTCAAAATTTGACAGTTTTCTTGTAGTAATGGAGAGATTTCATGAAATTATAACACCGTGAGTGAAATTGCACATGATTTCGAGCGAAAAGAAGGTTTCCTCATTTGAGAAGACATGTCATTACTCCAAAAACATAACAAGAACCAACAAACATAAGAAAAATAATGATGAGATGGCTCATAAAATGAGTTGTGGACACTATGTCATTCTCTTTATGACACTGTAAAATGTCCAATTGAAAATACTTGATGTCATAATCATAAGGAATCTGTGTGTGGCCTATCAAAAGTATGGGGATTTGAGAATCAATAAATTGATGGACTAAAAACAGTAGGCACAAGTGAAGAATATAATAGTAGAGAAGAAAGCAACGACACACCAAGCCCCAAACTAAAGGATTAATGGGATTCTGATAATTGGTTAGGTAACGATATGAGTGTTCATGTATACTAAATATAAGCATCATATGTCATGTGGTAATGGCCAAATGTGTCATGAGTTGTGTGTTGCATGATTAAACCCTAAATTGTACAATGGGATTATTCAATGGTTTGTGGTTGGGATCGAGAAATCTCACAAATGGATATTCAAATAAAAATGACTGGGTCAACAGGAATAACTCGAAATTAAGGATCAAAAGATGGATCCATAATAGCTTGGAAGGAGTTAGAACACTCTTGACTCATATTAAGAATGGAATAGAATGTTTGTCGCATATGATTAAGGGTTTCTGTTTCTAAAGTGAATTCTCTCTCTCTCTCTCTCTTTCATTCCGAGTCATTCACATGCACGACACAGAGAATTTGTTGGAATCTCCGCAAATGTAAAATGTCAATCTTTGGTCTATATAGTTTACATAAAAAATGTAGGCTTTGTTAAGCACAATTTTTAAACTTTAGGGTCCTAAAATGTTTTAAAAATCAATAAAAATGGTGAGACTTTGTGTTCAAGCACCATTGACACACCCATAAAACAGGGTCTAGCTAAACGTAATCCTAATCATCCAAAGATTTTAAAAACTATGAGACATCCACGGATTTAAAATATCTAAGAAAAAAATAAAAGAGGGCCAAAATTATAAAATACAACAAACTTACACTAAAATATAAAAAATGTGAACAAATCTGAAGAAGAGCACATAAAATGTTTATTTTGAAAAATATTTCAGGCTTTATAATCTCAGCTCACATAAAAGAAATTGGTTTTGACTTACTTAATTTTTAAAGGGCAGGACATCCACTATTACAAGGAAAACTTCAATATTTCCTTCCTTCCATATGCGATGTCGAACATTTCGCATTTTATGGTTTTTGTGCTTTTGCTGTTTTATGTCTCTTGGACCATAATTGGGCCAGCATACTGACCCACTAATTTTGCTTTTGTTTTAAGACCCATTTTTTATTTATAGTTTACAGCAATATAAATTTCAATTGAAATAAATATAAATCCATGATCCATTAAAAAAGATTATGCAATAATATATATTTGATATCACTTATATAATTTTAAAGTTAATTTAACTTAATCCATGTGTAAAACTAATCCCCTACTAATCAGTGTAAGTTGGTTAGGCATTAGGCTCAACCCGAACACCCGACAAACTCCTAGAGAATTTTAAAACATGTTTTTTTCATTTAAAAGACCAATGTAACGATTACTCTTTTTTTAATTATATTTTAGCTATGTACTGTATATCTTTTTATCTAAGTGTGCATCAATATGTAGGTTATTTGGATTTATGTTTCCATCAAATTAATTATTTTGTTATCAGATTATGATGTACGTACTGTTAGATTAACATTTTATTCAGTTTCAAAAGAGTATATTGTCAAAAACATTTTATTTCCTAAAACTAAAGCTCTGTTCGTAATTATACTGTGACTTTCTATCTTAGAAACTTAACCAATAATTGATATACATGATCATAGAAGTTCAAGGAAATGAATTTCATCATATTTGCATCATCAATTTTGGATTTCTAAAGAACCCTAATTTAATTCAACATATGAGAATTTCAAATATATCATGTAAATAACAACAAAATCTATGGCTAAGCATCTTCTAATCAATGTATTAAATTCTCAAAAAAAATCATAGCAATCTAAGTGCTTGTATGAATAATAATTTGAAAATACCCAATTTGATATCTGTAGAGAAAATGAGAAATATAAGTCTATACCTTTGCAATTGATAGATAATTGATGTCTTTGTATTTTACCTCATTTTAGCAGGCATTTCTCATCATTTAAATATAGTTTCATCACTTGTTTCACCCCATTCACTGTCTTTTTCACTCATTTAGCATTCATATTAGGTTTGCATTGGATTTGCATACATATTGCATTTTGGAGTTGTTCTCAGGTAAGATTGATGCTTTTGAATATTATCTGGAGTTTGAGAAAAAATGGTGTGGAGAACTCGATGTGGATGACTTGATCAAACTGCCAGAGTCAGTGCAACTCGACCAACAACTCGAGTCTGAGTTAAGAAATCCACCATCTTTGGATTTGTAGCTGACTCGACGTGTTGACTCGATCAAACTTTTAGAGTCCACGACTCGATCACAAGCTGAGTTCAATGTCAAGATGCAACCTTTGAAGAAGCTGACCACTCGGTCTGAGGACTCGACCTGATGACCGAGTCCACCACTCGCTTTCCTGATCGAGTTGAAGACCGAGATCCCAAGCTTGAAGACTTCATCAACTTAACCTCCATACTCGATCTACACACCGAGCTCTACCACCGACCTAATCAGATTTAGTTGTTTTGTCTTTTTGTGTTTTAGGGCTTCCTTTAAAAACCCTTCCTTCTGAAAACCCTAATTATCTTTTGCTTTAGCTTATGTTTTTATCTTTTTCCTGTAGCCACCTCTGAGAACTCTTCGATTTTACATTCTAGATCTACTCTTTTCCTTTAGCTTTTTGCATTTAATTTCTTCACAATTCTTCTAATCTCATCATCTTGAATCTGATTATGCATTTTATTACATTTTCTAGGTTTGAGCATTTTAGGATGATTTCTGAGTAGGAACAAGGTGAAACTCATTATTTTTCTCGGTTTCAATCGATAGATAATATAGAGGGTGAAATGTCAAACCTTATTTAGAGCATGTCTGTAGCACTTAACATATGGATTTAGCTAGCACGTCAAGCAATATAGTTTAGGAGTTTTTCTTACTAACAACCTAAAATATAGAAAATGAAACTAGAGATGCAGAGCCTGTCACACTCTAACAAATCATGAACTAAACATGCGAAAACTAAGACTAGTTGCAAAATTCTAAGTGACTCGAGTAGGTCACCCGAGTGGTGAACTCGAGTGGACATGGCCGAGTAGTGCTAAACTACTAAATGAAAGCACTAAAGATAGATCGAAAAATTACGACTAAAATAAATGACAAAGGGATCTTGGGGATAGACTCACATGATCATCTACACTCTCACGCCATGGGTGCTAATTTACTAAACTCAGGGTGAATCCCTTGATGACGGATCTCACTTCCAATCTAACCCACTATCGTGGTGAAGGGTCTCAACAAGTGACTAAGGATCGATCCGTCAAAGCCAATAAAGACTCATAACAAGTGAGTAGTTAGGTCGTGACGTAAATCAACATCTGATGCACCAACTCTCACGCTATTGTGTCTTAATCCCTTGAAAAACTAGATCTGATGGTTCAAGGCACTTTTGATGCTCATGAAGTCATCTAAAATCATGATCCTCTTGATCAGAGAGGTGCAAGCATTAAAAACAAGAACCCAAGAGGGATTTTAAAAATGAATCAGCATAAATCAACAAAAACCCATGGCGATCGAGTGAGACTACCTAATCCATTCCCAAAAACCCTAAAACGAGTACTCACTCATCGAAATCATCATCGAAGCCAAAAGCCCAGAAGAGCATTGACTCGTCATAGATGAAGGATGATCTGATGAGAAAGAAATTTAGAAAAAGGAACAGTAAATCAAAACTCGATCTTATTAAATCTCAAAGAGTCATAGAAAATCCAAATCGAAATCTAAAGATCAACTAGAGAGAGAAAACTAAGAGAGATAAACTAATTATGCTAAAGCGGCGCAAAAATTAAAGTTGTGTAAAATATCGCCCCCTCGCGAGTTATCATTAACCTAGGTATTTATACACAAGAATTAGGGTTAATGAACGTCTCGCTATAAATTGCGGAATCTTCTCAAAGCGGTGCTCACCACTCGACCCAGCAGTCAAGTGGTCTGGTCGAGTAGCCTCCTCGAGTCTTCATCCGAGTAGCCTCCTCGAGTAACTTGAGCTTCCTTTGTAGCTTTCAACTCTATGGCTCCATGTCACTCGAGTCATGACTCCTCACATAAATCCCTACGTGTCTTCATGGCCTGAGAGGTCACACAAGTGATGACTCCTTGCAGCTCCAAGTACCTGAAAGTACCACATGTATGCAAAATGCATGCGAACTAATGCAAAGAGGCTAAACATCCTAAATGTCAAATAAATGCAATAAGTGATAAGAGTAATGCCTAAAACCTATGCTAAGTTGCAATAAAAGAATAGTAAAAACATGCCAAAATGCAATGTTATCAATCTCCCCCAAACTTATCATTTGCTTGCCCTCAAGCAAATAGAAAGAATAAGATGAAAGGAGTAAGGTTGAAAGTGGGGACTCAGAACCTAGCAAACTAAACAAACCTCTGAAGTCAGCACCATAGTTAATAGTTCTAGCATACAATTCACAGCAGTTTTACTTAAAAGCTTTAGCCATACTCATCACATAGAATTCAACACTAAGACTCAGCCAAAACAAGCATTCAAAGTAAACTATCCCTTTAACATTTATTAAGCACGAATTGGTGGATCATGATATGCAATAACTAAAATTCATTTGGTTGAGGGACAAGTTTTAAGAGATTAAAATGATCTCTTCTTCCCCTGGTTTAAGCGCAAGTATCAGGATCTCTCATTGAAAAGGATTGAATTTTAAGAGAATGCTAAAGGTAAAGCCAACTGATGCATACAGGAGCAGACTATCATCTACCCATGATCATCCAATAACTTCCCTAACTCTAAAACCTCCAAAACTGAGCCTAGCACTACCTTTTGGTATTTAAAGACTTTCTTTCTTTTCTCTATGAATCCAAGGATCGATCTTTCTGTTTTTCTTCTAAAGAGAGGGTGTTTCTACATTTTTTTCTTTAACTTCTAGCGGATTTAGAAAATTTTCTATTTTTTTCTAAGACTTGACTCGACCACTTTGGTCGAATCAGATACTCGAGTGGTATGGTTATATATATTTTTTTCTTTTTATTTTCATGATTCAGAGCCAACTCTTATCTTTTTCTTCCAAATCCTTTACTAGACTTATACATTTTCTTTGAACTACCCTCTCCAAAGGCATACATTTTTTTAGCAACTCTTTTCTTTCTTTTCTTTCCCAAACTCAAACCCAAAACACATTCGAACCCCTTAGCCTAATCTGATTCAAAAAGTGTGAACCAGAGACTACATGAGAGGCTACTCCTGTCGGCAAAACCTAACACTTTCTCTATAATTCAATCCGAAAATAGGCCTCACTTCTCTCACAATTGATGTATTGGTCTGAAATGAAGTTTTTGGTTTGGTTTTGTGGAACTGTCTCAATAATGGAGACAGCTACTTGGATTAGCAAGAGTGATAAAAGGTGAAAGAAAATCCAAGTATTTTGAGGTATCCATGAGTAATAAGTTTTAGAGCATATCATGATAATTAAGTTTTCAAATTTAAGGTTCAAATTCATAGGGATAGATTTACAAGTCACAGCAAGTTTTTAACCAAGTGAGAGTGCTAAAATTAATTCCAAGAAAGGTGCAGCCTTATGTTTCAAACTAAGGTAAATGCATAAGACAACTTATAACTAATGGCACTGAAATCATATGTTTGGTTATTAAGCCTTAATTGGTTAACTCGTCATCATCCCCTATGCTAAATGTAACAATCCTAAGCAAATGCAACTACATGACACTCTGTTTTTTTTTTGTGAAATCATTTTCTAAAAAATTTCAAATTTTTATGGGTTTTAGATGCACATAGATGGATGCAAAATTTGAATTAAGAAAACAAAGAAAACATGTCAAATACATCTCTTAGACACTCACCCAAACTTAAACTACATAGTCCCTTGTGTAATAAAAATTCAAAGGGAAGCCTAAAAGATTAAACAAAGAAAACTAAAAAGAGTTATGCAATGGTATATACAAAGGGAAGGTTGTGGTACCTCATTGGTGTGGAGTGAAGTAGGCACCAATGCTGGCCGGCATGCTCTCCTGGGTGTAGGGTGGAATGACTGGGGAGATTCCTTGCATTGGCTCAGCTCCCTCGTGCGACTCGAGTGGTGAAGTCTGCTGAAGTCTGGGGTCTGACTCGAGTGGCTTCTTCTGCGTGCTCAACTTGACTTGGTTGGATGTGAGGAGTAGAGGCTTCTGGTAATGAAAGCTCCAAATGCTCGATGGGATGGACAGGACGTCTCTTCCTCTGCATCTGATCAACAAATGATCTCCGTGATGGTGAGGCAAAGTGGAATCTTCTGGAGAAGCCCCTAAGTGAGCTTGTTCTCCTCAAGTAGGTGGGGACTAGGCTTGGCTTCTTCTGCTTGTTCCCAGCAGCTACCAACCTCTTGGTGAGGTTTGTAACCTTTTTCTTCAAGGCGTTGTATGCCTTATCCTGCAACTTGTTCCACTTCTGAAGAAACCCAATCTTCTGATTAGCTTCGCGTAGGGATGTACACTCCGAGTCATCAAAATGGAAGGTTTGAGGCAGCTGAGTGCTGTCCATGAAAGATCGAAGGACTTCATCATCTGATTCTTGCACTTTAGTGTGTTGATCATAAAGATCTCTTACAGGTGGGACAAAGTTGATACTCCTTGCACCTTCTTCAGTGTAGATCTTTGGCAATCCTCCAAAGGTAGGAGGATTTTAGCCCTTCCAACTCATGGGTGAGTGAAGTTGAAGGCATACATGTCCTCCACCCGGTTTGCACTGATAGTCTGCGTATCACGCATATGCTCCAAATCCATCCAAAGTGGTGGTGTAGGGTGAGATGTGATCTCCACTCCAGTCGCGTGAAGAAAAGGAGTGACAATACCTCCCACAGCAAGTTCAGCTTTATTCACCATTCTTTCATTTCTAATGGCGTTCACCCTATAGCTCATCAGATGTTTCACCAAAACTATGGCGTTTCCAGTATCAGCCATGTCTCCTCGCATCTCCTCTCCATTGTCTCTCTTTTCCTGGGAATAGTAGACCAAGTACTCTTGAAGGGATTTGTCAAGCATCCTCAATTCCCCTTCATTAACTGTCCCAATGGTCCTTCTTGCAAACATAGTGTTTGCAAGCGTCATGTGGAGATATCTCACGGAGGGATGCCTAATCTCACTGCTTTTAGCCTGGGAAGACTGATACTTGTCTTTGCCTCCTAACTCCAACCACAACTCTTTGAGCTCTTTCTTGTCAAAGTCTTGAGCTTGTCCTGACCCTCTTCTAAACCCGAACTCACTATCAACCACACTCAGAGGCAATGTGTACTCCGAGCCTCTGATCTTGAAGCTAACAAACCCAAGTTCTTCATCGGATCCCATGCCAGATCTCACCTCATAGAGATGAAGCTTCACCGTTGCCAAAAAGTGGCATGTTTCGTCCTGGAAACCATCAAAGGGTCTCTGAGTGAGCCCAATGATGTCAGCTGCTTGGTAAAGCTTCCCAACTTCTCTACAAATTCCCAGAGTTTGCATAGTGGGGCGGTGTGGGTATCTAGTACCAAAGAACTTCATCCGCATCAGTATTGAGACGATCTGATCCTCCTCTGAGTTATCACTCTTACTCCCATCTAAAGTTTCAGAATCATCACTGTCTTCGACATCCCTTTGCATCGATTCTTCTTCTAAAACACTCTTCCCACGAGCTATGTCTCTTCGGGATCTCGAGAATCCACTCTCAGCGTGTGTAGTGCTTCGAGTTGCTCGAGTCCTGGTGTTACCTGAGTACCTGAAACAATGGTAGAATTTGTAAGTTTTAGCAAAAATTTGGACCACTCGAGTAAATCACTCGACCAGTCAGTTCGAGTCGACAAAAATTTCCAAATAATTTTTGTATTCGACTTGACTAAACCGAGTGCTTGACTCGAGCAATTAAACAAACAATCAAAGACATTGAAAATTCAAAGCAATTCATGTTTAAACACCCAAAGTTAAAGAATTTCATAAATTTTCAATGTTCATCACGAGTTCTATGAGGTTGAGTTATAAATTTCAAGATTTTACTTAAATTTGACAACGAAAACTACTAGTGAGTTCTCATATCAACAACAAATAAATAGCAATGGTGAAATTTTATGTTCTAACTCAATATGTTGTTCCGAAAATTTTATGCACCAATTAGAACAAAATTTTTACAATTCTAAGCAATTCAACCATGGGGTTCACTTCCTATGCCAAGTTCTACTCATAATCAACCTGATTAATCAACATTCAAGTAAAAAAATTTGAAGAAAATTTGAAGAAAATTTTGAAAACTTCAAACCCAGATTTTCGCGACAAAATGGATCAAAAAGTTTTAAAAAACTTATAACTTGGTGTCGGAATTAGTTGAGTGAAATGACATGATGATGATTTGATGAAAAATTTGAAAATTTTAAAAAAATTTCTAGAGAGATTTTTGAAATTTTTTTTTTTGAGAAATCATGAAAGAAGAAGTCGAGTGAAATAAAGAGGATAGGTTAGATGAATCGAGTGGTTGAGAGTAAAAGTTGAGATTTTTAGAAACACCTGGACCACTCAACTAGTCTGGTCGAGTGGTGTGGTCGAGTGGTGTACTCGAGTGCTTTGACTTTTCAAGACTCCGGCTCTTCACGCACACTTGGCTAATCTCATAAACCTTAATTCAAAAACACTAAAGAAAAACATCAAAAATAACATGATTCATAAAACCCTAAAAAGATATTTACAAAGATAGTCATGGGACTTCCTCCCAAGTGAGCTTGTTTATAGTCACATAGCTTGACTTCTTACTCTTTTAGGCTTGAAAAGTGTCCCTGAGAGTCGGTGTTGACCTCTCTGGACTTGGCTTAGAATGATGGTAAGATGATGATCGGATAGCATTATAGAACCTTTGACTCATCTCTGGTGGCTTAGGCTTCTTGTTGAACTCTTCTGATGGAGTCTGAATCTGCTTAAGCTTTGAAACCTCCAGAGTCAACCTTTCCACTGAGAGTGAGAGTTCAGCTACCAAACTCTGTAGGGCAAGAATTGTACCCTTATCTGCATCATGTTGAGTTGTAGACGTTGGCACAGCAACATGATGAGAAGAGTCCGAGTGGAGCATGTGGTGAGAAGTATCCGAGTGGTATACTCGACCAAGTCAAGTCAAGTGGTTTGCTATGTCACTCGAGTGGTCACTCGAGTCAGATGGTAGAGTGACCTGTGTGATTCCCTCATTCGGTGTCCCAGCTACAGCAAATATGACAAAAGGTTGCACTACTCCTTTAGAATGACTCCTCATATTGACTGAATAACCCAGGAGTCAACAGTTACGCTCGAACATTTCTTCATCATCGACTTCTTCCACGGAGTATAGCTGACCTTCAAAGGTTGAGCTCTCTAATCTAGATGAAGTGTTGAATCTCACCTCTAAATCGTTGCTAGCTCGAAGAAGTATCTCTCCAGTCTTGGCATCGATGACGGCTTGCGAGGATGCTAGAAAGGGTCTCCCTAGAACCAAAGGATCTTCGGGTTCTTCGTCCATCTTCATGATGATGAAATCCGTGGGTATTTCAAGTTTTCCTATCCTTACTGGAACATTCTCAAGTAGTCCATGTGGAAATCTCACCGTTATATCAGCTAAGACTAGTGATAACATGCTTGGCAAGAACTTGTGATAACCAAGCTTTTCTGCCACAGACAAAGGCATGATGCTGACAGAAGCACCCAAGTCAAAGAGAGACTTACCAAATGCCTGGTTGTTGATTGAACATGGTAAAGTGAAAGATCCTGGATCTTCTAATTTCTCTTGTACCAAAACCTCCTGCTGCGCAATTACTTGGCATTCCTGAGACTTAGCAGCTGTTGCTCTCCTATCTTGAATTCACTTCAAGGTTCTTTCTCTCAAACCATACCCAAAAGGTCCCAGTTTCTCAACAGCTTCATCAAAGGTCATTGACTCTTCCAGCTCCAGAAGTTCTTCTTCCAACATGATCTCATATTCCTTTTCAATATCTTCGGTGAATCTTTCTGGGAAAGGACTTGTGATCATGGCGTGCAGGTCTAGAATTTGCTTCTCGTTCACTAAGACGAAGTCGACTTGATCACTTATTCGAGTGGGTTGCTCGAGTGGTGTGCTCTCAGCGATCACAACAGCAGCTTGACAGGATACCCACACCTTGAAGATCACCGTCCCAGGTGATGTGTGAGAATCTCTTCTTGAAAGGAAGGAGATGGAGAGCTAGGGCTGTAGAGATTGCATAGACATTTGCAGAGTCTTCGGGGTTTTGCACTGCTTTCCCAGGAAGTTGACCTGTGGACTTAGTAGAAGCTGAGGGAGAGTTAGACTCATAATGTTTCAATCTACTGTTCAAGATTTTGAGCTTGTGGTTCAAATCGTCGTAAGAGCAATCAATGTGAGTTCGAAGCTCAATGAACCACTTGGTGGTATCTTGAGTTGCAGCGTTTTGACCTTGAAGAAGTTGGAGAAGCAATGCCTTAAGCTCACTATCAAACTGCGGAGCAGGTCTTGGGGCAAATCCAGGTGGATTTGTTGGAGGATTTTGAACAAAAGTCTTGTTCGGAGCAGGTTGTTCAGTAGGATACCCCTGGTCTTGAGGGTTTGCAACGTTGGTGTTACGGTAAGATAAGTTGGGGTTGCTCCTGTAGTTAATGAAGCCTCGGTTGAAACCAGCTTGATTCTGAATGTAGAGTATCTCTTCAACCTGATAATCTTC
Organism: Cardamine occulta; assembly: GCA_028015245.1. Classification (NCBI taxonomy): domain Eukaryota; kingdom Viridiplantae; phylum Streptophyta; class Magnoliopsida; order Brassicales; family Brassicaceae; genus Cardamine; species Cardamine occulta. The sequence continues at coordinate 7,792,673 of CM051364.1, forward strand.
AACGGTTGGATCCTGAGGTGAGGATGACTCTCCCACAAAGTGGACTTGTTTCGGCTGAGCGAGGAGAAGCTTATTGAGCTTGTCGTTCAGTGCTTGAATCCCCTTGCTGTTGGAAGTAGCAGAAGTAAAAGATCCCCTGATCGTTTTGTCGAAGTCTTCATTGTAGTTTCCATCAGAAATGGCTATATTCTCAACTAAATCCCATCCAGAAGTGACATCTTGGTTCACGAAGTTGCCATTGCTGGCAGTGTCTAGATGCAACCTGATCTTCAGACTTGCGCTTTGATATAGTGTTCAAAGGAGTGATTCCTTGCTGAATCCGTGGTGAGGGCATTGAGTGGTATACATCTTGAACCTCTCCCAAGCTTCTGAGAAGCTTTCATTGTTCCTCTGAGTGAAGCTTGAGATGTCATTCTCCAGCTTTGCAGTTCTGGAGTTGGAAAAGAACTTCAGGAGAAATGCCTTATTGCAATCATCCCAAGTATTGATAGAATTATGGCAAAGCTCGTTCCCACTGAGAGGCCTTGTCGCCTAGAGAGAAAGGGGAATAGACAAAGCTTGAACCCGTCTTCAGATATACCGTTGATCTTCGTGAGCTCACACAAACGGTCGAATTGGTCAAGATGTTCCAATGGGTTCTCCATGGAGAGACCATGAAATTTGTGGCTCTAGACCATGCTGATGAGACCGGATTTGATCTCGAAGTTGTTGTTGGCAACAGGAGGTGCCACAATCCCTTGCCTGGTGGAGTGTGTGCTTGGTGCATCACCAGCTCCAATGACTCGAGGTGCAGGTTGCTCTGCCATTTTAACTGGTGTCTCTTTCGTGGATTGATCTAAGCGAGTCTGAGAGCGTGTTCGCATGCGGTGTAAGGACGACTCGAGAGAAGCACTCGAGTAGACTAATCGAGTAGAATTGTACCTGATGCAATACAAACAGAACTTCAACACAAATCAGTAAGACTTTAAACAAAATGCTAATGCAAATAGAATATCAATCCGAGAAGTCTAGTAGCAAGAACAAGCCTTGCTAGATGAAAATCTCAGATCTTTTATGCAAAAGAAACTTGATCTAGTAAGCTTAAAAATGATAAATGTGCAGACAATGACTCTAAACTGGCAACGGCGCCAAATTGAAACTCATTATTTTTCTCGGTTTCAATCGATAGATAGTATAGAGGGTGAAATGTTGAACCTAATCTAGAGCATGTCTGTAGCACTTAACATATAGATTTAGTTAGCAAGTCAAGCAATATATTTTAGGGGTATTTCTTACTAACAACCTAAAATACAGAAAATTAAACTAGAGATGCAGAGCCTGTCTCACTCTAACAAATCATGAACTAAACATGCGAAAACTAAGACTAGTTGCAAAATCCTAAGTGACTCAAGTAGGTCACCCGAGTGGTGAACTCGAGTGGACTTGGCCGAGTGGTGCTAAACTACTAAATGAAAGCAGTAAAGACAGATCTAAAAATTACGACTAAAATAAAGGACAAAGAGATCTTGGGGATAGACTCATAGGATCATCTACACTCTCACACCATGGGTGCTAATTTACTAAACTCAGGGTGAATCCCTTGACGACGGATCTCACTTCCAATCCAACCCACTGTCGTGGTGAAGGGTCTCAACAAGTGACTAAGGATCGATCCGTCAAAGCCAAGAAAGACTCATAACAAGTGAGTAGTTGGGTCGTGACGTAAATCAACATCTGATGCACTAACTCTCACGCTATTGTGTCTTAATCCATGGAAAAACTAGATCTGATGGTTCAAGGCACTTTTGATGCTCATGAAGTCATCTAAAATCATGATTCTCTTGATCAAAGAGGTACAAGCATTAAAAACAAGAACCCAAGAGTGATTTTAAAACCGAATCAGCATAAATCAACAAAAACCCATGGCGATCGAGTGAGACTACCAAATCCATCCCCAAAAACTCTAAAATGACTACTCACTCATCGAGATCATCATCGAAGCCAAAAGCCCATAAGAGCTTTGACTAGTCATATATGTAAGCTATGTACTGTATATCTTTTAATCTAAGTGTGCATCAATATGTAGGTTATTTGGATTTATGTTTCCTTCAAATTAATTATTTTGTTATCATATTATGATGTACGTACTGTTAGATTAACATTTTATTCAGTTTCAAAAGAGTATATTGTCAAAAACATTTTATTTCCTAAAACTAAAGCTCTGTTCGTAATTATACTGTGACTTTCTATCTTAGAAACTTAACCAATAATTGATATACATGATCATAGAAGTTCAAGGAAATGAATTTCATCATATTTGCATCATCAATTTTGGATTTCTAAAGAACCCTAATTTAATTCAACATATGAGAATTTCAAATATATCATGTAAATAACAACAAAATCTATGGCTAAGCATCTTCTAATCAATGTATTAAATTCTCAAAAAAATCATAGCAATCTAAGTGCTTGTATGAATAATAATTTGAAAATACCCAATTTGATATCTGTAGAGAAAATGAGAAATATAAGTCCATACCTTTGCAATTAATAGATAATTGATGTCTTTGTATTTTATAGGCCTGGGCATTTGGGTATTCGGGTCGGGTTCGGGTAAGAACCGATCGGGTTCGGGTATTTCGGGTAGAGAGGTTTTGTACCCGTATAGATACCCATAGAGTTTCGGATCGAGTTCGGGTAAGAACCGATCGGGTTCGGATCGGTTCGGATCCAAAAAATTATTACCCATAAAACCCAAAAAAATTTCGAGTACAAATCGGTTCGGGTATTTTCAGGTATATTATACCCAAAATCAGAAAAGTTTACCCGAAATACCCAATATTACCAAAAAATACCCAAAAGTTTTACCAGAAATACCCAAAAATACCAAAAATATCCGAACCTGTAAAAACAATTAATAGCAAAATACTAGAAATGTGCTGAAATATCCAAAAATACCAAAATACCAAAAACATATATGTATGTTAATGTATTATGTTTCGGGTATTCGGGTACCCGATCGGGTATCGGGTAATACCCGTACCCGAACCGATACCCACGGGTATATGAATCTAGGAACCGATGGGTAAAATGAGAATACCCGAACCCGATCCGAACCGATTTGTTCGGGTCAGTTTCGGTTCGGTATTTCGGATTCGGTTTTTTTGCCCAGGCCTAGTATTTTACCTCATTTTAGCAGGCATTTCTCATCATTTAAATATAGTTTTATTACTTGTTTCACCCCATTCACTGTCTTTTTCACTCATTTAGCATTCATATTAGGTTTGCATTAGATTTGTATACATATTGCATTTTGGAGTTTTTCTCAGGTCAGATGGATGCTTTTGAAGATTATTTGGAGTTTGAGAAAAATGGTGTGGAGAACTCGATGTGGATGACTCGATCAAATTGCCAGAGTCAGTGCAACTCGACCAACAACTCCAGTCTGAGTTAAGAAATCCACCATCTTTGGATTTGTAGCTGACTCGACATGTTGACTCGATCAAACTTCTAGAGTCCACGACTCGATCACAAGCTTAGTTCAATATCAAGATGCAACCTTTGAAGAAGATGACCACTCGGTCTGAGGACTCGACCTGATGACCGAGTCCACCACTCGCTTTCCTGATCGAGTTGAAGACCGAGATCCCAAGCTTGAAGACTTCATACTCTCAACCTCCATACTTGATCTACACACCAAGCTCTACCATCGACCTAATCAGATTTTAGTTGTTTTGTCTTTTTGTGTTTTAGGGCTTCGTTTAAAAGCCCTTCCTTCTGAAAACCCTAATTATCTTTTGCTTTAGCTTATGCTTTTATCTTTTTCCTGAAAAGACCCGTCCCGAAAACCACTAAACCGGAACCGTTTCAATAAACGTAAACCACACAAAACTAGCATTTTAAAATATCTAACAATTTAACCAATTAATCCAACATAATAATAAAAATATTCTAACAATCTAGCGGAAGCAATTCAAAATAAACACTAATCTGAATAACAAATATCCGATATAATTAAAATAAAAGAAAACTATCCCGTTATGTCATCCTGGTCCGTCACCTCAGTTCCACGAGCTTCAGCTAGCTTTATCCTTTCCCTTACCTGTGCCATTACGAATAGACGCAGTCAGTATTTAATAAATACTGATGAGGCGATTAACCCGTCTACTAGGTCAATTAGGACAAATTACGAAAATACCCCTCCGACATAATCAAATGTCTGGACTCGACAAACAACACAACAATTATTAAATAAAATTAATTCACCATAAACTAATAAATTAAATCAATCAACGGCAATTTAAAACACCCAAAATTGACTAAAACAATTAATTCTCAACAATTAATTCAACAATAATTCATAGAAAAATACATAAAATAATCTCATAAATAACGGCAATTTCTAGCAATTTTTCCAGAATTTATCTCAGCAATAAAAACACCGCGAAATCATAAAAACACAGAATTAAATCCTAACACTGAATTATCTCAGGAAATAATTCCGTAAATCATCCGACCACGGTACTGCCCTCACCTTAGCCAAAACCAGAAACTTTTGCGACTATTTTCTGCAACTTTCTAGAACTCTCCGGGACGAATACACCCTAGATTCCTCTGAACGCAAAACCTAAAATAATAAAATAATGAAACTTAAACTACAAGAAACTAAACTACACCATAATCACTAAAGGACAAAAATTAAAACTACACGACTTAAGAAGAACTCGTCTTCTTCCTTGCGTCTCTGCAACCACCACGACACCATCGACGTCACCGGTGTCCACCACTCACCAACGCCACCACTCTCACGTCTCACCCCACGGCTACACGATCTCCCCTCCGATCACACCACCGACTCTCACGTCACCACCACTCATCTCGTCACCGACACCACACAACGACATCTCCTCGGTAAACTCAACGACACACCGATCAACATGAACAACAAGAGAAGAGACCTTACCCTGACGAGAGATGAGAGAGGCGTAAAGCTTCTCCTTCACGGCAGCCCAAAAACTCCAACGACGGCACTACTCGAAGCTCAACCACGAACACTCCAAGCTACGCGATCAACACCACGACGTTCAACTCTTCTTTCCTCCCTCACGCAAACCACAAACTCGTCTCGTCTCTCTCTTCTACTCGATGAAGGCGACGACTTATAGGCTAGGTTTATTCTCAATTTCTCCAAAATTGCATTTAAGTCCCTCGACTTTCTGATCTTTGCAAAGCAGCCCCATAACTTTGATCTTATCAAATTAACCCAACACAACTTCCTGATATTGCAGAAACAACCCCAAACTTCTCAAATTCAACAATACACCCCCATTATTGGTTTGCGGATGTTACATTTCTCCCCCACTAACATAGATTCGTCCTCGAATCTAACATTTCACCGGACATCCACAGCATAACATAACCGCAAAACTACTCAGCATAGTCACATGACCATAACGTTTTCGGCATAGTATGTCAACACTACATTGTTTATACTTAGTTCAAATACTCCCGGAATCCTATACCACAAGACCCCACTTGGTTTAAATAAACTACGCCTACCGGATCCCCGGAACAACTCAGCGCAGTAACCATGACAAGCATCTCGGAGTCTAGCGTGACCCGATCAGCAAGTCCAGCGAGATCCTAAGATCTCTAGTGGCTTACCGAGACAGCATCAAGAATCATACAGAAAATCCTAAGTGACTCGAGAAGGTCACCCGAGTTGTGAACTCGAGTGGACTTGGCCGAGTGGTGCTAAACTACTAAATGAAAGCAGTAAAGACAGATCTAAAAATTACGACTAAAATAAAGGACAAAGGGATCTTGGGGATAGACTCATAGAATCATCTATGGGTAATAATTTACTAAACTCAGGGTGAATCTCTTGACGACGGATCTCACTTCCAATCCAATCCACTGTCGTGGTGAAGGGTCTCAACAAGTGACTAAGGATCGATCCGTCAAAGCCAAGAAAGACTCATAACAAGTGAGTAGTTGGGTCGTGAAGTAAATCAACATCTGATGCACCAACTCTCACGCTATTGTGTCTTAATCCCTCTAAATCGAAATCTAAAGATAAACTAGAAAGAGAAAACTAAGAGAGATAAACTAATTATGCTAAAGCGGCGCAGAAATAAAAGTTGTGTAAAATATCGCCCCCTCGCGAGTTATCATTAACCTAGGTATTTATACACAAGAATTAGGGTTAATGAACATCTCACTATAAATTGCGGAATCTTCTCGAAGCGGTGCTCACCACTCGACCCAGCAGTCAAGTGGTCTGGTCGAGTAGCCTCCTCGAGTCTTCATCCGAGTAGCCTCCTCGAGTAACTTAAGCTTCCTTTGTAGTTTTCAACTTTATGGCTCCATGTCACTCGAGTAATGACTCCTGATAGAAATCCCTACGTGTCTTCATGGCCTGAGAGGTTACACAAGTGATGACTCCTTGCAGCTCCAAGTACCTGAAAGTACCATATGTATGCAAAATGCATGCGAACTAATTCAAAGAGACTAAATATCGTAAATGTCAAATAAATGCAATAAGTGATAAGAGTAATGCCTAAAACCTATGCTAAGTTGCAATAAAACAATATTAAAAACATGCCAAAATGCAATGTTATCACTAGGGTTCTTGACGATGGGGTAGATCTGTGTAGGAATCTTAATCTCCTTAGATGTTTAAGCCTGTAATTAAATATATCCCTTTTGGATTAGGTGTTTGTAATGCTATTCCTTGCTAACCCCTTGGAATTAGAGCCCAAACATTTTACACCCGTAAGGTGTTTGAAGAAATTCCTTATTAACTAATGCTAGAGATTTATGACTTTCCACCAAGAGATTGGTAGTTTTAGTTGTATTTTGACATTGATGAATTGTTTCTTAATGCTTGCTTATGCTATGTTTCATTGATACCTGCTCTCTGTCTCATTAAATAGGTTTTAAGATTAGGAATTGACATAGGTTTGTTGGTGTTTGTCACGAGAGTGGATTCACCTTACTATGGTGTTCATCGTCTAGGGATAGCTAATGTGAAGTTTATTAAGCATCTAGGAGAGATTAGGAGGAATCACAGATCCATAAACCCCATCCTTAGGACTTTTCTTCTTATTGATTGATATTTTGCATCTGCTTTGTTTTGATTTCTCATTCTGTTTATTTTCTATTTCCTTTTGCAACTTAGAAATTTTAGGTTATCAAAGAACTCTCTATTTGGCTTTAATTAAGTGCATTTGATCATATTCTAATTGCATAACAACACACTCATTTGGATTAACACCTCACATGCTACAATGACATGATAGCCTTGAGGAATTGAACATGAGAAGTAAAAATCTTGTTCTCAACAAAATTTGGGTGAGAAATATGTTAAAACTTTTGAGAAAACTCTAAAGTAGAGAAATATGATTTTGGATTCAATCTCTCCATTGGTTTCAGCAATTTTCTCTAAATTTAGAGTTTTCTCTCCATTGGTTTCAATCTCTCTATAGTTTCAAAAATTTCCACACATTATTCTTTATGTGTATTCTAGAACTCACAACACTAAGGTGGTTCCTCTTTAGCAAGACTACTTTTGATAGGCAAGGTAACTATGTCAAATCTCCTACATGACTAAACCAATGGCAAGGTACACAAAGAAGATCATATTTGTGTTATATCCTAGTGGTCTTAATTCAAAACAACACCATGACTCGGTTGATGGGCTGGTCATGACGCTAACTATCTATATTGCTAGTTTGGGAAGAAGGTGATGCACCTTTTGTTGGGACCCTCTCCTAGGTTTAGTTGCAAGTGATCAAACAAGAAATAAGCATTAAGAACAAGTCTAGATGAGGAATCCTAATCATAAGATAGAAAAAAAAATTAATCTAACAACCTACAAAATATTAAACCATGAATCCCCTTCAAGCACCTCCACTAAACCGAACAAAAAGACTACTCATACATAATCAAAAAAACCATGACAAAAGATGATTTGGTAAACATAATTATATATAATTTTAAGGAGAGTTTTGGGATCTTCTCTGTAGAGTAATTGATCTTAGAAGGTGATCAGGCGCGGTTGCGGGCTCTCTGCCCGCAAAAGGGAAAGGGGGGGAGGGGGGAGGGGGTCCAGTGCTGCATGGGCTTCTGCATCTGCACTGGCACCATCTGATAGACATGCCTCGCTGCTTTCACTAAAACTTTTGATTGGCAGGATTGATAAGAGTGGCTCTAATTGGAGGTGAAAGACGACTCTTCTAGCTTTCCAATGATATAAAGAATGATGGTGTTGTCTCACTGGAAGGTCTTCAAACGTAGCCTTAAATCTGAAGTTCATAAACTCATTTTTACTGTTTTTCGTCGAATAACCTATTAAGACTCTAAAATCCACATATATCCAAATCTTTTGAAGAAGAAATTAGTTTCACTTGAAATCCTTATTAAAAATATATAAAGAACATAACTAAATTAGGTAAAAATATGATGTTATCAGAGTATAAAACTTTGAAGGTTTAAAGTAGAACAAATTGCCACCTTGGAGGCTTTTAATGGGATTTTCTCGACGTTTAAGTAAAACTAGAGTATGATTGGTTCAGTTTTAAGAATTTTTTATTTTTTGTCTGTAAAAAAGAAACTTACTATGAGGAAGAAGTTTTTCGGTAAAAAAAAAGAGATAAAAAACATAATTCGTCTATCAACCAGGGACTCAAGTAAGTGACGAGAGACAAAAGATACTAGAAAGGAGCTTCTAGATGCATAACTAACAACACCAAGATCATAAGATAAAGATCATGTAAATTATGAGGAGATAGACAGGTTGACGAATCACTCAAGTAAGACTTTACGACCATTGAAGAAGACACAAAAGAGAAACAAGGCAGTGAAGGACACACGATTGGGAGGCCATTCCATGGCAACTCAAATATGGTCAAATAATCTTATCAGGAAAAGGAAACACACATTTGGAATACTCTTATCACCCAAACCATATACTAACAGAATATATATACATAATATACTTGATACGGATGTTGGCCCCTAACAAGGTGATAAGGAAGTACAGTCCACGGCTATAACCGACCTTAATACCACTAACAGACTAACAGAATACATAGTACATCTGTTAACAATGCAGGTCGCCACAGATTTGCTCAATAGAGCTAGCTAAATCAGAGGAGCATGCTGATACCGGTCTTAACAGAATAACATATCTCATCATCAGAATCATAATTTCTAGTAACCTATAAAGACATTATCACATATTATCCAAATTCTAAATAATTGAATCAACTCTTAGTTTATATTCAAATTAATATATTGAATTAATATTCAAATATTTACTTATCACTAAAATATCTTAAAATATTATACCATTGTATAATAACTAAAAAGAGGGATAGAACTCACATCGATACAAATTTTCAGCTTAACGAACCCTTAACGAAAAGTTTACAAACGCTCTTGAATACCAAATAAAATACCTAAAATTGGCCATTGATTAGAAAAATACGATCAATATATCACTCGAAAGCTTTCGACAAGAGAAATATAAATCTGGAATCCAACTTCCCAAAACCGGTTTAAAACCTACTGAACCGGCCTGATTTCCATTCGGTTGAAAACTAAAATATGTCCAGATTTATTTTCGATTACAGGCACTTATTTGTTACGTTCATTAAAGTCCAGAACCGATTTCAAATATAAGGGAACCGGACTAAAATGTCTTCAACTAGAAGAGATAAGCATCAGATCGAAGAACTTACAACTCAAAATTCGATCAACTCAGAACACCAAATGAGGAACGGTCACTTAGGCTGGATTCAGGAGAATGAGAAGTTTCTAGAGAGCTATAGATTGTATCCTAATTCTCCATGTAAGCAAAACCACCATTAAAGAGCTTGAAGCTCACTTTCATGGAAGAAAAATTGAAGAAGGAAGAAGATGAAGCTTACCAATCGCTTCTACTATAGCTGGTATGACACATGACTAAAGCAGCAACAAATGAGGGCTCAAACAACCTAAATCACACAGATTCGGAGCATAAGTTATCAGAAATATGCAAATCGGATTTAGACAAAAAAGGGTCTCGAAAACTCACCAAAAATTTCAATTTGACAGCGTAATCGGCTTGTAAATGTTTAGGGCTTAAAACGCATATAAATACGAGGTATTAGGGTTGAAAACTGAATATTCAAGTTGCCAAAAACTATCCCATAGATTTCAGAAAGGATGAACTGGAATTCATCCAGACTTTCGCAATTTTGCACTTTTGTCCTTGTTTTTTTCTCTATTTATAGATCTTGCTTTTAACTTTTAAATCGATCAGAAATCTCCCTAAAATCAGACAAGTTCAAAACTTTTCAAATTGATCAATTAAACCCAAAATCTGATTTTTTTTTCTTCTCAAATTTTGGATGTTACAATTCCACTTCCCTTAAAAAGAATTCGTCCTCGAATTCAGAGACTTACGTGGAATAGGTGGGGATACTTTTTTCATCTTCGACTCCAACTCCCACGTCTCTTCATGAGCACCATGATTCGCCCACAAGATCTTAACGAGGGGTATAGTTTTCCTCCTGAGCTCTTTCACCCTTGTTTCCAATACCTGAATTGCTTTCATCGTATCTCTGATCAACCTAACTAACTCAGGTCCAACACCTGTAGTTTCTCCGGCTTCAGCCCAACAAAGAGGTGTACGACATGGCCTACCATATAGAGCCTCAAATGGTGTCATACCAATACTCGTGTGGAAACTGTTATTATAAGAAAACTCAATCAATGGTAATGACCTCTCCCATGTTTGATGGCTATCCAAAACACATGATCTCAACATATCCTCTAGTGTTTGAATAGTTCTCTCAGACTACTCATCTGTCTGAGGATGATAAGCGTTATTAAAATGTAGTTGCGTACCCAATGCCTAATGTAAGCCATTACAAAAATAAGAAGTGAATTTTGGATCACGGTCAGAAACAATGCTACTTGGGACTCCATGCAACCTCATAATTTCTTCCACATAGATCTCTGCAAGTCGGGATGAAGAAAATGTCTTCTTTACTAGCAGAAAATGAGCTGATTTAGTGAGTAGATCCACTGTTACCCAAATCGAATCATTTCCTTTTAGTGACCTTGGAAGTCCAGTGACAAAATCCATAGAAAATTTTTTCCCATTTCCACTATCAATTTTTACTTGATGGCATATCAAACACTTCGATACAAACTCTGCAACATCACCCTTCATACCATACCAATGATAAAAAGGTTTAAGCGTTTGATACATCTTAGTGCTACCTGGGTGGACCATATACCCTGATTGATGACCTTCTCGTAGAATCTCATCCAACAACTCAGGCACTTTAGGCACACAAACTCTGCCTTTGGAAGACAACACTGCATCATCTCTAAGCATATACCCCAATTGACTGAAGTCCTCCGGTTTCTCACAAATAAGCTTCAATTTATCATCTTGCCTCTGAGCATCACGAATGCGTGCTAATAAATCTGACTGAATACCCAATGTGGCAAGGAATCCTTCTTTTCCCTCTCGGATACAAATATGAAGCTAACTCATATGCTCTACTAAGTTCCATTGTAATCTTAGAGATGCCACCGCAATTTGTTTTCTACTAAAGGCATCACCAACAACATTAGCTTTTTCTGGATGATAGAGAATCTTACAATCATAGTCACTTAGCAGCTGAATCCATCTTCTCTGTCTAAGATTCAACTCCTTCTGCGAAAAAAAATTCTTTAGACTTTTGTAATCTGTGAATATTTGCACCTTTTCTCCGTATAAATATCACTACAAGAATATTCTGACGGCGAGCGTTCTTATATATGTTTCCACACTCCTCCATTCAATCACAACAACACATATCAACATAATAATTATAAAACAATACATCAAGAGAGAGATGTCTTCTTCTAGATATTTTAGATCGTGGATGGACGAAGAAATGGTTGATCTGGAGTCGAAGTTATTAAACGATGGTTATGCACGAGGTATATGCGAGTTCATGGCGGTTGCTGGAAATCAACCGCGAGTGCAAAAAGGTGATAAGAAGAAATTTCCATGTTCAATTTGTCGCAATTCTCATAATGTTAAGATAGAGATAGTTTGGCATCACTTGTATAGCAAAGGGTTTATACCGGGTTACAATATTTGGTATCTACATGGAGAAAAAAATTATGATTATGGTAGTAGTAGCAGTGAACCATATGTTGCGGATAGCTTAGGAGAACATAGAACGGAAGTAGATTTTGGTGTAGGTACCGTTGAGATGGTGAATGATGCGTTTAGAGAGAATTTGCCATCGATCGCTATAGACAAGGATCGGGTTGGAGAACCAAATGTAGAAGATAGAAGATGTTTTGATATGTTAGATGCAGCGAAGCAGCCATTATATCAGGGGTGTAGAGAAGGTCATTCGCCTTTATCATCTGCCAGTAGAATGATGACCATTAAGATGGACTTCAATTTGGCAGAGGAATGTGTTGATGCAATAGCAAATTTTGTGAAAGATCTTTTGCCTGAAGATAATCTTGCACCGTCATCATATTACGAGGTAGAGAAACTTGTTGCTGGTCTTGGTTTGCCGTATCATGTGATAGATGTGTGCATCGACAACTGTATAATATATTGGAGAAAAGATGAAGACTGGAGAAGTTGTCAATATTATCGTAAACCACGGTTTCAAGATACTAGTGGGAGAGTTCCAATTCCATTTAAACGTATGTTGTACTTACCGTTGACTTTGAGATTGAAGAGGTTATATCAATCTGAGCGCACGATAGAGAAAATGAGATGGCATACAGAGCATCGTCAAGATGAAGATATTACACATCCTTCAGATGCAAAAGCGTGGAAATATTTTTAATCGTTGTATCCAAATTTTGCGTATGAGAGAAAAAATGTGTACCTCGGGTTATGTACAGATGGTTTCAACCCATTTGGCAAGCATGGAAGGCAGTATTCGTTGTGGCCTGTAATCGTAACACCGTACAAATTGTCCCCTGCTATGTGCATTCATTGAAAGTCTTTGTTCCTCTCCGTTCTTGTTCCCGGCCCTAAGCATTCGAAGAGATCACTTGATGTATTCCTCCAGCCATTGATATATGAGTTACAAATGCTATCCAGTCACAGTGTCGAAGTGTTTGATGTTTCACGCCAGCAGAATTTTAGGATGTGTGCGGTTCTTATTTGGACGATTAGTAATTTCCCAACATATGATATGTTATTTGGATGAACAACTCATGGAAGATTATCGTGCCCGTATTGCCAAGACAACATTGATGTTTTCCTCTTGAGGAACGGAAGAAAGACGTGTTGGTTTGATTGCCATAGAAAGTTTTTACCGAGGGAGCATTATCGTCATGAACAAAGAATAAATAATCATGAACAATCATTATCGTCGGTCTATAACTTTATTGGAGCAGTTGAGAGATTTTGGTGCTGAGATGACTCCTGAATGTGGGGGTAATGGGCATGAACCTGTTTACGGTGTTGGGGAAGTTCATAATTGGCACAAGAAGAGTATCTTTTGGGATTTGCCTTACTGGAAGGACCATTTATTGAGGCACAATCTCGATGTGATGCATGTTGAAAAAAACTTCTTTGACAACATCATGAACATAGTTTTAAACGTCCATGGGAAGACGAAAGACAATCTGAAGTCTAGGTTGGACTTTCCAGAGATTTGCGATCGTGATTTTCTTGAAATTCTTCCAAATGGTAAATGTCATTTTCCTGCGTACCGGTTGGAGACAAAAATAAAAAATAATTTTTTTATTGGAATCAAGACGATGTTAAATTCACTGATGGATATGCATATAATCTGCGTAATTGTGTTGACTATGGAGAAGGAAAGTTTATCGGCATGAAGAGCCATGATTGTCATGTTGTGATGCAGCAGCTTCTTCCATTTTCTTTTTTTCCTATCTTTTTCATAAAGATGTCCACAAAGCAATTGCAGGTATATATTGTTTTCATGAATTTGAACAATTAATCATATATAAAGATTTATATTAATTTGTTTATTATTTATTTTGAAGGAGTTGGTGCTTTCTTTCGAGATTTATGCACGAGAACACTTACAGTTGAGGAGATCCGCAATTTAGAGGACAATATACCCTTGATCCTTTGCAATCTTGAGAAAATATTGCCGCTGTCTTTTTTTGATGTTTTGGAATATCTTCCGATCCACCTCCCTCGAGAAGCCGAACTAGGTGGTCCTGTTCAATTCCATTGGATGTATCCTTTTGAGTGGTACATGTTCCATCTAAAGAAGAAGGTTAAAAATTTAAGTAGAGTTGAGGGATCTATTGTCGCACAGAGCATCAACGAAGAAGCCTCACATTTCGCGGAATATTACTTCTCACCAGAAGTTCGTACGAAGAGTAGACATCCTGCTCGCCATGATGATAGAGGTGAGAAAGTCATGTATCCCGTGGTGGTCCCTGAGTTGTTTTCGCAAGTTGGTCGAGTTAGTGGGAAAGGGCAGAAACGCGAACTATCACAACAGGAGTGGACCCACTTGCATATGTATATCCTAACAAATTGTGAGGAGATGGAGGAGTACAAAAGGTAAAAACTTAACTTAACTTATTTAAATACTTGATTATTTAATTTATACCTAAGTATTAATTAGCTTTTCAGAGGTTATATATTGTTGTTTGCTTTAATTTCAGGATTTACATGGCATTAATACGTGGTTATTTTCCAGAAAAGACTAAAGAACAACTTGAACAGCATAAGGAGAACGATTATATAATTTGGCTGCAACTTTAAGTAAGTTTTAAAATACGGTTATTTTATAAATTAGATAATTAATACGTAAGTGTTATATATAATTATTTTTGTGTAAATTATTTTGTAGGTTTCGAAGGGAATGAAATGTGGACAAATGTTTCCCACACGGTTATGGAGTTTGTTACTGGCCCAAACTACATTGCAACCTCATACCCTAGGTATTGCGGTAGGGGATTTGCGTTTAGGATTCACGATGAAAGAAGGTCGAGGCCAACAGCAGATTATGGTATTTCGGCTCAATCTGGTGATGTTGTCTACTACGGGATTCTCGATGAAATATTGCTAGTGCGTTACCCAAGAATGTTGGACATGAGGCGCATTGTTTTTATGTGTGACTGGTATGATCCAGAAGTTGGGCGTGGAGTTCACGTTGACCAATTTGGCGTCACTTTAGTAAATTCTAGTAGAAGACTTCGTAAGTATGAGCCATTCATCCTAGCATCACTGGCAGACCATGTTCGTTTATTCTAATAAATATTTCTGAATAAGTGAGTTATTGGATTAATCTATAGTTTCAAAAATCTTATTAAATTACATTTGTTTGTTTCAGGGATGCTATATTCGTTACCCTCGGGTAACGCGGCATTCAGATCTTTGGATTACAGTGACTCCAATTAACCCAAGAGGAAGAATTTATAGAGTTCCTAAGCACGATGCTTTGCAACCAACTAGAAGTTTTCCAATGGATCCAGTTGCGCATTCATTTGATATCGTGCTTGTGGTTGATTTAACAGAAGTCGGTGATGATAGAGTTCATTCAGAATCAGATGAAGAACTTGGAGAATTTGATAAGGACGAAGACTTAATTCCTTCTGAATGATCATCATCTGAGTCCGAGTAGTTAATTATTATGATCATTTGTTTTTATTTATATTTTTATATTTCAACTAGAATTTTAATAATTATGAGCATTTGTTTGAATTTATATTTTGTATTTTATATATTTCTTTCAATAATAATTCATCCAAAAAAATGAATAAAAAAACCCAAAACAAAACAAACCATAAAAAAGAAAGACCCAAAAAAAAAAAAAACAATAAAACCATAAAACAAAAAAAAAACTTAAACAAAAAACCATAAAACAAAACATCAAAAACCCATAACACCTTAAACCATGAATCCGTCGGATATCCGTTAGAAATTTCTGACGGATTTCCATACATCTACTGATCTGATCGATCCCTACCTGGATTGATAGTTCCCAATTGCCGTGAAGAACTGGATCAATCGATCATTACCTGGATCCGACGGGTTTGTGGTTTCGTAATCGAATTTCAAAACTTTACAAAGAACAAACTTCAAGATACAATTGTAACAACTATTGTACAAGTTATGTGACAAAATAAACTTGTAGATGACATACTAAAGATGATTTACATGATTTCTCATAATTCAACCAAAAGTGTTCCATATAGAGACATATACATAACTAGAGATATTTAATAAACGTTATTAAAATAACTGAATATTATGAATTTGATACTAAGAATGAAGTTTTAAAGTAATTTATCTACGAAATCATCATTAAATCATGCTAGTAACTTGTAACAACTAAAACAGATCGTTAAAAACCCACGAAACCACAAACCCGTCGGAAATCCGTCGGAAATTACTGATGGATTTCTGACGGATATATGGAAATACATGTCAGTTTTTAAGGTTGACTGACCAATGATGAGACATGCATGTCTTGCGTATCCGTCAGAAATACGTCAGTTATTTCTGACGGATACGCAAAATTTATGCGGAAACTTTATTTTAATTCCCGCGTAACCTATAATTTCGAGTATCCATCAAATTCATCGGAAATTACTGACGTATTTCTGATTCAAACGCAAAATTTTAGGCGCGAACCATCGCAAAACCGCGTGTTATTTAATGTACTTGGTTTCCGACGGAATATCTGTCAGAAATCCTATATAAATTACCTCATCGTCTTCCTCGCGACTCAGTCCATTCCAAAAAAACGCAAAAACTTCTAAAATTTTTCAATTTCTCTCAAAGCTTCTCATATTTCGTCAAAACCTCTTCCAATGGCCAACAATCCAAGAAACATGTAAGTTTTCAATGATTCAATGTAGATATATAGGGTTTATTAGTTAGATATGTGGATTTAGGGTATTGGAATTTAGATTTTAGGATTTGAATAGATTGAATAGATTTGATTAGATTTAGGGTTTTCGAATGTGTTAGATTTGATTATAAGGATTTGGATTTGGTTTAGAATTTGGATTTGAATTTGGATTTTGATTTGGATTTGGATTTTGATTTCGAATATTTGGTTTTAATTGGATTTTGATTTGGATTTGAATATTGGGTTTTAATTGGATTTGGAAATTTGGTTTTAATTGGAGTTGGATTTTGAATATTTAGTTTTAATTGGATTTGGATTTTGAATATTTAATTTAAATTGGATATGGATTTTGAATATTTAGTTTTGAATATTGGATTTGAATATTGGTTTTAATTAGATTTTGATTAGGATTTTGAATATTAGGTTTTAATTGTATTCTGAATATTTGGTTTTGGATTTGGATATTTGATTTTGAGTTGGAATTTTGATTATGGTATATAAATTTTAAATATTTTAATGATAATTTATAATGATTTTTATAAATTTTTAATGATTTTAGAGATTTATATCTTTTTTAGAAATTTAAATTGATTTTAGAAATTTAAATTTAAATTGGTTTCAAACTTTTTTAGGGATTACGGACTATACGGCGAGTCTAGAAGCCGTGGTGATTCTAGGAGGGGTAGAGCAGCAAGGATTTCTCCTATGCAGTCGACACATATTCCTGACACCGCTTCACCGCCACCACCCGCTACTGCACCGGCACCGACGCAAATGAGTGTCGAGGACTTCGTTGCTCTACCGGGATGAGATAGATTGACTTGTCTTCATCCGGATTGCGTTGGCAGAGACACATGGTAAGTTTGATTTTTCTTTTTAAGAATATTAAATTTTATAAACAAAATTTGTTTTACTAATCAAAGCTTTCAAAATAATTTTGTTTCGTAGGTTTAAGAATTCCGGAAATGGGATTTCAAAGTCTATCAACCGCATGCTCAATGGATTGCTTCAGCATCCGTATCCGACGTATAGCCAAATGCCGATGGTAGATCGGGAAATGTGGTTTCGCCAATTTATGGTAAGTTATTCAATTTCTTTATTGTTTACTTTAAATAATTCATTTAAATTTTCTTTTTTCTTTTGCAGCAAGAATTTACTTGGGAGAGTCATATTACCGCTATTGTTAGACGAGAGTTCAACAAAAAAGCTGCGAATATGTATACAACTGCTCTTCTTTAAGTGTCTAAAGTATCAATCTTAAATGTTGAGCATGCTCTTCTCGACTCTTTGCATAAACCAAGATATCATCGATGAACACAATGACAAAATCGTCCAAGTGCGGTCTAAATACTCTGTTCATCAAATCCATGAATATAGCTGGAGCATTAGTTATGCCGAAAGGCATAACCACAAATTCAAAATGTCCATATCTGGTCCGAAAAGTTGTCTTAGGGATATCACCATCTCTGATTCTCACATGATGGTAGCCTGACCTTAGATCGATCTTAGAGAACCAACTCGCTCCTTGCAGCTGATCAAGTATATCATCGATCCTAGGCATAGGATATTTGTTCTTTATCGTCACTTGATTCAATTGTCGATAGTCAATGCACAACCTCATACTACTGAAACTCATTATTTTCTATGTTTCAATCGATAGATAGTATAGAGGGTGAAATGTCAAACCTAATCTAGAGCATGTCTGTAGCACTTAACATGTGGGTTAAGCTAGCAAGTCAAGCAATATATTTTAGGGGTTTTTCTTACTAACAACCTAAAATACAGAAAATTAAACTAGAGATGCAGAGCCTGTCACACTCTAACAAATCATAAACTAAAGATGCAAAAACTAAGACTAGTTGCAAAAACCTAAGTGACTCGAGTAGGTCACCCGAGTGGTGAACTCGAGTAGACTAGGCCAAGTGGTGCTAAACTACTAAATGAAAGCAGTAAACAAGACAGATCTAAAAATTACGACTAGAATAAAAGACAGGGATCTTGGGGATAGACTCATAGGATCATCTACACTCTCACGCCATGGGTGCTAATTTACTAAACTCAGGGTGAATCCCTTGACGACGGATTTCACTTCCATTCCCGACCCACTGTCATGGTGAAGGATCTGAAGATCTGGCCTACTCAAGCCTAGGGGTCGAGTGACTACAGATCTTGCACTAAGGATCGATCCGTCAAAGCCAAGAAAGACTCATAACAAGTGAGTAGTTGGGTCATGATGTAAATCAACATCTGATGCACCAACTCTCACGCTATTGTGTCTTAATCCTTGGAAAAACTAGATCTGGTGGTTCAAGGCACTTTTGATGCTCATGAAGTCACCTAAAATCATGATCCTCTCGATCAGAGAGGTACAAGCATTAAAAACGAGAACCCAAGAGTTATTTTAAAACCGAGCAGCATAAATCAACAAAAACCCATGGCGATCGAGTGAGACTACCTAATCCATTCCCCAAAAACCCTAAAACGACTACTCACACTTCGAGATCATCATCCAAGCCAAGAACCCATAAGAGCTTTGACTCATCATAGATGAAAGATGATCTGAAGAGGAAGAAGATACGAAAAAGGAACAGTAAAGATAAACTTCGATCTATTAAAATTGCAAAAGAGTTACAAAAATTCAAGACGAAAACATAAAGATCAACTAGAGAGATAAAACTAAGGGAGATAAATTAAATCTACTAAAAGCGGCACAAAATGAAATAAAAGTCTAAAAATATCTCCCCTCCGCGAGTTATCATTAACCTAGGTATTTATACACGAGAATTAGGGTTAATGAACGTCTCGCTATAAATTACGGAATCTACCCATGACCATACAATGACTTTCCTAACTCTAAAGCCCCAGAAACTGATCCTAACTCTACCCTTTGGTGTTTAAAGGCTTTCTTTCTTTTTTTATGACTTCAAGGATCAACTTTCTGCTTTTCTTCTAAGGAGAGGATGTTTCTACATTTTCTTTAACTTCTAGCGGATTTGAAAAATTTTATATTATTTTTTTTCTAAAGATATGACTTGACCACTTTGGTCGAGTAAGCTACTCAAGTGGTATTGCTATATATATATTTTTTTCTTTCATTTCTTGACTCGGAGCTAACTCTTATCTTCCAAATCCTTTACTAGACCTATACATTTTTTACTACCCTCTCCAAAGGCATACATTTTTTTAGCAAACTTTTTTCTTTCTTTTCTTTCCCAAACTCAAACCAAAAACCCATTCGAACCCCTTAGCCTAATCTGATTCAAAAAGTGTGAATCCGAGACTACATGAGAGGCTACTCCTGTCGGCAATACCTAACACTTTCTGTACAATTTAATCCAAAAATAGGCCTCATTTCTCTCACAGTTGATGTATTGGTCTGAAATGAAGTTTTTGGTTTGGTTTTTGTGGACCTCTCTCAATAATGGAGACAGCTACTTGGATTAGCAAGAGTGGTAAAAGGTGAAAGAAAACCTCATAGTATTTTGAGGTATCTATGAGTTTTAAGTTTTAGAGCATATCATGATAATTAAGTTTTCAAATTTAAAGTTCAAATTCATAGGGATATATTTACAAGTCACAGCAAGTTTTAAACCAAGTAGGAGTGCTAAATTCAATTCCAAGCAAGGTGCAGCCTTATGTTTCAAACTAAGGTGA
The DNA here is from genome assembly GCA_028015245.1 of Cardamine occulta. Lineage (NCBI taxonomy): Eukaryota > Viridiplantae > Streptophyta > Magnoliopsida > Brassicales > Brassicaceae > Cardamine > Cardamine occulta. Next base: position 7,813,168 of record CM051364.1, read on the forward strand.
ATGCATAAGACAACTTATAACTTGTGGCACTGAAATCATATGTTTGGTTATTAAGCCTTAATTGGTTAACTCGTCATCATCCCCTATGCTAAATGCAACAATCATAAGCAAATGCAACTACATGACACTCTATTTATTTTTTTTTTTGTGAAATCATTTTCTAAAAATTTTCAAATTTTTATGGGTTTTAGATGCACATAGATGGATGCAAAATTTTAAGAAAACAAGAGAAACATGTCAAATACATCTCTTAGACACTCTCCCAAACTTAAATTACACAGTCCCTTGTGTAATAAAAATTCAAAGGAAAACCTAAGAGATTAAAAACAAAGAAAGACAAAAATATGCTATGGTATTTATAAGGGTGAGGGTGTGGTACCTCATTGGGGTGGAGTGAAGTAGGCGCCAATGCTGGCCAGCATGCTCTCCTGGTTATAGGGTAGAATGACTGGGGAGATTCCTTGCATCGGCTCAGCTCCCTCGTGCGACTCGAGTGGCCAACTCGTCCAAGGTTGGTCGAGTGACATTGGCTGAGCGTATCCCTGATTCAACTCGAGTGGACCACTCGACCCAGATGGTCGAGTGGCATCTTCTTCTTGCTCAGCCTGATCCGTGTGAGTTGTGGAGTCAGGTGACGAATGCTCCAAGTGTTCAGCGGGGTTGTAATGCCCCACCCGCTACCGTCCGTGAGCACCTCACATCCTCTCTAGACCCGTGGGCCCCACCTTCGTCTGACGGCCGGTGCATTAATTTCTCGAGGCCCTAGAGACTTGTTACCATCCCTATAAATCAAATCTCTTAACCTCCTCTCAGAAACTGGAATGTTACAGGGGTGGTCAGGATGTCTCTTCCTCTGCATCTAATCAACAGATGATCTCCGTGATGGCGAGGCAAAGTGGAATCTTCTGGAGAAGCCCCTAAGTGAGCTTGTTTTCCTCAAGTAGGTGGGGACTAGGCTTGGCTTCTTCTGCTTGTTCTCAGCAGCTACCAACCTCTTTGTGAGGTTTGTAACCTTTTTCTTCAAGGCGTTGTATGCCTTATCCTACCACTTGTTCCACTTCTGAAGAAATCCAATCTTCTGATTAGCTTCTCGTAGGGATGTACACTCCGAGTCAACAAAATAGAAGGTCTGAGGTGGCTGAGTGCTGTCCATGAAAGAACGAAGGACTTCATCGTCGAAATCTTGCATTTCAGCTCGTTGATCATAAAAATCTCTCACCGGTGGAACAAAATGAATACTCCTCGAAAACATTGTGTTTGCAAGAGTCATGTGTAGATACCTCACGGAAGGGTGCCTAATCTCACTGCTCTTAGCTCTAGAAGACTTATACTTGTCTTTGCCTCCCAACTCCAACCACAACTCGTTGAGCTCTTTCTTGTCAAAGTCTTGAGCTTGTCCTGGCCCTCTTCTAAACCCAAACTCACTATCAACCACGCTTAGAGGCAATGTGTACTCCGAGCCTCTGATCTTGAAGCTGACAAACCCAAGCTCTTCGTCATATCCCATGCTCGATCTCACCTCATAGAGATGAAGCTTCACCATTGCCAAGAAGTAGCAAGTTTCTTCCTAGAAACCATCAAAGGGTCTCTGAGTGAGCCCAATGATATCAGCTGCTTGGTAAAGCTTCCCAATTTCTCTACAAAGTCCCAGAGTTTGCATAGTCGGGCGGTGTGGGTATCTAGTACCAAAGAACTTCATCCGCTTCAGTATTGAGATGATCTGATCCTCCTCCGAGTTATAACTCTTACTCCTATCTGAACTTTCAAAATCATCACTGTCTCCGTCTTCCCTTTGCATCGACTCTTCTTCTAAAACTCTCTTCCCGCGAGCTATGTCTCTTCGGGATCTCGAGAATCCACTCCCAGCGTGTGTAGTGCTTCGAGTTGCTCGAGTCCTGGTGTTACCTGAGTACCTGAAACAATGGCAAAAATTGTAAGTTTTAGCAAAAATTTGGACCACTCGAATAAGTCACTCGACCAGTCAGGTCGAGTCGATAAAAAATTCCAAATAATTTTTGTATTCGACTTGACTAAACCGAGTGCTTGGCTCGAGCAACTAGACAGACAATCAAAGACATTGGCAATTCAAAGCAATCCATGTTTAAACACCCAAAGTTAAATAATTTCATCAATTTTCAATGCTCATCACGAATTCTATGAGGTTGAGTTATAAATTTCAAGATTTTGCTTTAATTTGACAATGAAAACTACTAGTGAGTTCTCAAATTAACAAACAAGCAAATAGCAATGGTGAAATTTTATGTTCTAACTCTATACGAAATTCCGAGAGTTTAATGCTTCAATTAGAACAAAATTTCACAATTCTAAGATTTTCAACCATGAGTTTCACTTCCTATGCCAAGTTCTATTCATAACCAACCCAATTTAACAACATACAAGTGAAAAATTTGAAGAAAATTTTCAAAATTTTCAAAAACTTCAAACCCAGATTTTTGCGACAAAATAGATCAAAAAGTTGTAAAAAAAAACTTACAAGTTGTTGTCAGAATTAGTTGAGTGAAATGACATGATGATGATTTGATGAAAAATTTGAAAATTTTAAGAAAATTTCTAGAGAGATTTTTGAGAAATTTTTTTTTTTGAGAAATCATGTAAATGATGAAAGAAGAAGTCGAGTGAAATAAAGAGGATACGTTAGATGAATCAAGTGGTTGAGAGTAAAAGTTGAGATTTTTAGAAAAACCCTGGACCACTCGACCAGTCAGGTCAAGTGGTGTGGTCGAGTGGAGTACTCGAGTGCTTTGGCTTTTCAAGACTTCGGCTCTTCACGCACACTTGGCTAATCTCATAAACCTGAATTCAAAAACACTAAGGAAAAAAAAAATATATCAAAATAACAAGATTCATAAAAACTTAAAAAGATATATACAATGATATTCAAGGGACTTCCTCCCAAGTGAGCTTGTTTAAAGTCACATAGCTTGACTTCTTACTCTTTTAGGCTGAAAAAGTATCCTTGAGAGTTAGTGTTGACCTCTCTGGACTTGGCTTGGAATGATGGTAAGATGATGCTCTGAGGGCATTGTAAAACCTTTGATTCATCTCTGGTCGTTTAACCCAGGAGTCGACAGTTACGCTCAGACATTTCTTCATCATCGACTTCTTCCACGGAGTATAGCTGACCTTCAAAAGTTGAGCTCTCCAATCTGGATGAAGTGTTGAATCTCACCACTAAACCATTGCTAGCTCGAAGAAGTATCTCTCCAGTCTTGGCATCGATGACGGCTTGCGAGGATGCTAGAAAGGGTCTCCCTAGAATCAAAGGATCTTCGGGTTCTTTGTCCATCTTCATGATGATGAAATCCGTGGGGATTTCAAGTTTCCCTATCCTCACTGAAACATTTTCAAGTATTCCATGTGGAAATATCACCGTTCTATCAGCTAAGACTAGTGATAACATGCTTGGAAAGAACTTGTCATAACCAAGCCTTTCTACCACAGACAAAGGCATGATGCTGACAGAAACACCCAAGTTGCAGAGAGACTTACCAAATGCCTGGTTGTTGATTGAGCATGGTAAAGATCATGGATCTTCTAACTTCTCTTGTACCAAAACCTCATGCTGACCAATTACTTGGCATTCCTGAGACTTAGCAGCTGTTGCTCTCCTATCTTGAATTCCCTTCAAGGTTCTTTCTCTCAAACCATACCCAAAAGGTTCTAGTTTCTCAACAGCTTCATCAAAGGACATTGACTCTTCCAGCTCCAGAAGTTCTTCTCCCAACATGATCTCATATTCCTTCTCAATATTTTTGGCGAATCTTTCTGGGAAAGGACTCCTGATCATGGTGTGCAGGTCTAGAATTTGCTTCTCGTTCACTGAGACGAAGTCGACTCGATCACTCACTCGAGTGGGTTGCTCGAGTGGTGTGCTCTCAGCGATCACAGCAGCAGCTTGACAGGCTAGCCCCCCCCCCACCTTGAAGATCACCGTCCCAGGTGATGTGTGAAAATCTCTTCTTGAAAGGAAGGAGATGGATAGCTGGGGATGTGGAGACTGCATAGACATTTGCAGAGTCTTTGGGGTTTTGCACGGCTTTCCCAAGAATTTGACATGTGGACTTAGTGGAAGCGTTTTGACCTTGAAGAAGTTGGAGAAGCAATGCCTTCAGCTCACTATCAGACTGCGGAGCAGGTCTTGGGGCAAATCCAGGTGGATTTGTTGGAGGATTTTAAACAAAAGTCTTGTTCGGAGCAGGTTGCTGAGTAGGATACACCTAGTCTTGACGGTTTGCAAAGTTGGTGTTACGGTAAGATAAGTTGGGGTTACTCCTGTAGTTAATGAAGCCTCGGTTGAAACCAGCTTGATTCTGAATGTAGAGTATTTCTTTAACCTGATCGTCTTCAACGGTTGGATCTTGAGGTGAGGATGACTCTCCCACAAAGTGGACTTGTTTCAGCTGAGCGAGGAGAAGCTTATCGAGATTGTCTATCAGTGCTTGAATCTTTTGGAGTTGGAAAAGAACTTCAGGAGAAACGCCTTCTTGCAATCATCCTAAGTAGTGATAGAATTCTGGGGCAAAGCTTGTTCCCATTAAGAGGCCTTGTCACCTAGAGAGATGGGGAATAGACGAAGCTTGAACCCGTCTTCAGATATACCATTGATCTTCGTGAGCTCACACAAACGGTTGAATTGGTCAAGATGTTCCAATGGGTTCTCCATGGGGAGACCGTGAAATTTGTGGCTCTGCAACATGAGGTGCCACAATCCCTTGCCTGGTGGAGTGTGTGCTTGGTGCATCACCAGCTCTAATGACTCGAGGTGCAGGTTGCTCTGCCATTTCAACTGGTGTCTCCTTCGTGGATTAATCTAAGCGAGTCTGAGAGCGTGTTCGCATGCGGTGTAAGGACGACTCGAGAGAAACACTCGAGTAGAGTACTCGAGTAGACTAATCGAGTAGAATGGTACATGATGCAACACAAACAGAACTTCAACACAAATCAGTAAGACTTTAAACAAAAGGCTAATGGAAATAGAATATCGATCCGAGAACTCTAGTAGCAAGAACAAGCCTTGCTAGATGAAAATCTCAGATCTTGTATGCAAATGAAACTTGATCTAGTAAGCTTAAAAATGATAAATGTGCAGACAATATCCCTAAACTGGCAACGTCGCCAAATTGAAACTCATTATTTTCTATGTTTCAATTGATAGATAGTATAGAGGGTGAAATGTCGAACCTAATCTAAAGCATGTCTGTAGCACTTAACATGTGGGTTAAGTTAGCAAGTCAAGCAATATATTTTAGGGGTTTTTTCTTACTAACAACCTAAAATACAGAAAATTAAACTAGAGATACAGAGCCTGTCACACTCTAACAAATCATAAACTAAAGATGCAAAAATCCTAAATGACTCGAGTAGGTCACCCGAGTGGTGAACTCAAGTGGACTTGGCCTAGTGGTGCTAAACTACTAAATGAAAGCAGTAAACAAGACAGATCTAAAAAGTATGACTAGAATAAAGGACAGGGATCTTGGGGATAGACTCATAGGATCATCTACACTCTCGCGCCATGGGTGCTAATTTACTAAACTCAGGGTGAATCCCTTGATGACAGATTTCACTTCCAACCCAACCCACTGTCGTGGTGAAGGATCTGAAGATCTGGCCTACTCAAGCCTAGGGGTCGAGTGACTACAGATCTTGCACTAAGGATCGATCCGTCAAAGCCAAGAAAGACTCATAACAAGTGAGTAGTTGGGTCGTGATGTAAATCAACATCTGATGCACCAACTCTCACGCTATTGTGTCTTAATCCCTGGAAAACTATATCTGGTGGTTCAAGGCACTTTTGATGCTCATGAAGTCACCTAAAATCATGATCCTCTTGATCAGAGAGGTACAAGCATTAAAAACGATAACCCAAGAGGGATTTTAAAACCGAATCAACATAAATCAACAAAAACCCATGGCGATCGAGTGAGACTACCTAATCCATTCCCCAAAAACCCTAAAACGACTACTCACTCTTCGAGATCATCATCTAAGCCAAGAACCCAGAAGAGCTTTGACTCGTCATAGATGAAAGATGATCTGAAGAGGAAGAAGATACGAAAAAGGAACAATAAAGATAAACTTCGATCTATTAAAATTGCAAAAGAGTTACAAAAATCCAAGATGAAAACATAAAGATCAACTAGAGAGAGAAAACTAAGAGAGATAAACTAAATCTACTAAAAGCGGCGCAGAATGAAAAAAATTCTAAAAATATCTCCCCTCCGCGAGTTATCATTAACCTAGGTATTGATACACGAGAATTAGGGTTAATGAACGTCTCGCTATAAATTGTGGAATCTTCTCGAAGCGGTGCTCACCACTCGATCTAACAGTTATGTGGGCTGGTCGAGTAACCTCCTCGAGTCTTCATCCGAGTAGCCTTCTCGAGTAACTTGAGCTTCCTTTGTAGTCTTCAACTCTATGGCTCCATGTCACTCGAGTCATGACTCCTCATAGAAATCCCTACGTGTCTTCATGGCTGAGTGGTTACTCGAGTGATAACTCCTCACAGCTCCAAATACCTGAAAATACCACATGTATGCAAAATGTATGCAAACTAATGCAAAGAGACTAAATATCCTATATGTCAAATAAATGCACAAAGTGACATGGGTGATGACTAAAACCTATGCTAAGTTGCAATAAAAGCATAGTAAAAATGTGCCAAAATGCAGTGTTATCAACTACCATCCTTCTTTTTCACAAATAGTATAGGTGCACCCCAAGGGGATGAACTAGGACGAATAAAGCCTTTCTCTAATAATTCCATAAGCTGCTTCTTTAACTCGGCTATTTCTAATGGAGCCATCCTGTACGGAGCCTTGGAAATTGGTGATGTTTCCTGGGATAAGCTCAATCATAAAATTAACATCACGTGATGTTGGTAAACCTGGTATATCCTCTGGAAAAACTTCTGGAAAATCTGATAATACTGGATTTTCTTCAAGTTTAGGTGATTGCTTCTCCTCACCCACTAGCACCTTCAAGAAGCCCATACATCCTTCTTTTATCAATCTTTCCGCCTTCAAACATGATATAATCACCAACCGAAGAGTTACTTCAGAGGCACGAAACTCGACAACCGGAGAACCAGGAACCGAAAAAGTAATCCTCCTTCCCCGATAATTCAGATTCGCAAAATGATGAAACAACCAGTCAAATCCCAAAATGACATCATATCCCTTCAAAGGGAGTACAATGATATCTGCTGGAAGAGATACATCTCCTACCAATACCTGACACTCTCTGATTATCCCAAGAGAGTGTAAAATTCTTCCTCCCGGGGTACGAATAGGCAAACATAATGGAACTAAATCCACTTTAGACAATTTTTCAAACCAATCAACAGACATAAAGGAATGAGTGGCACCCGTATCGAAAAACCCAAATGCAAAAATACCAAGAATGGATAACATACCCTTGATAGCATCTGCATCCTCAGTCTTACCCTGATTGCCTAACGCATACACATGACCTTCACCAACTTGACGTCTAGGTGGTGGAACACGTGGACAGAGACCTTGATTCTGAGGAACTTGTGCATGCTTAACTGGACCATTGGTAGGGCAATCTGCTATATAATGTCTAGCCAGTCTACAACGGAAACATACATTCCTAGCCCGATTACACACCTCACTCGTATGATTAGTCCGATGACAGTAAGTACACCCTTTGTTAGTTCCTTGCACTGGTTTACCATATGGAGTTTCACAAACATCTTGACGCTTATGTCTATCCACACGACTACTGTTTCCTGAATAACTACTCCCACCATATGGTTGTGCCTTTTTCTCATTTCCCTCCACAATGAGAGCACACTCCTAAACTCCAACATATATTGGTAGTCTCTGCGGTTCCACTAAAACTCTGATGGAATCTCGATTTCCATGTTGAAATCGTCTTGCTCTTGAGCAATCATCTGGGATAATGTGAGTACCATAACGAGATAAACGGTCAAACTCAGCTTGATATTCTCTCACCGTCTTATCTTTCTGCGTGAGCTCCTCAAACTTCATCCTCAAGTTTGATCTAACAGACTCTGGAAAATACAGATCCATAAATGCCCTCTGAAAATCATCACAAGTCAACTCTACACCAGGACGGGAACTAACAACTCTTCTCCACCAGTGTTGAGCATCTCCAGCAAGTTGATGAGTAACCATTCGCAGCTTAAAATCCTCAGGAACTCCCAAGTACCCTAGCGCCTCTTTAACAAGATCAAGCCATTTCTTTGCTTCCATAGGGTCAGAAGAACCTTCAAACTTTGTAGGCCCACTTCTTTCTTGAACCTATCCTGCAATACCCAATAGTCAGCCTGAGGATTTGCCTACTGCACCGGTTGTGGGACAGCTGCCTGGGGTAGCTGCTGCAACAAAGTCTGCTGAATTGCGGCATTGTGTGCAAACATCTGACTCATAGACTGAAACATCTGCCGCAGGTCATCCATTGGTACAACATTAAGTGGGGCACCACGACCAAGGGGAACATTATGTCTTGCCTCTTGGGAACATCTCTAGCACATCCACATCTAGCCATCTGAACACAATTACTCAAAAAATTAAAAACTTAATTTTATACTAGTATCACCACTACTTTAGACACTAAACTTAAAATCGTAAAGCGAGAATAGGTATCAAACTTTATTTTGATTTTCCTATTTAAAACTTCAGAAACTCGGAATTTGTTTTAAAACCCCTTTTTCAAACCACTTTTAAATTAAAACAATGGAAAACGTTTTAGTACCAGGGATTCGTAAAACCATGCTCTGATACCACCTGTAACGACCCCAAAGAAATTCTAAAATAATATTTTTTTAATGTTATTAAAATAATTAACTAAAATTAAAATCTCAAAAAATGACAATGTCTAAAATCTCATAAAAATAAATCCTCGAGAAATAATAGCCAATAAATTTTATAAAAAAAACTACCAAGTCTCGCGCTACAGCGAATTCAACACTCTAAACTTTGGCTACACGTTGTTCCTCCTCAAAACCGTCTGTACAGAAATCAGAACTTAGGTGAGCAAAAAAAAAATTGCTCAGTGCGACTACAACCCAACTTACATGTACCAACACGGTCTGATCCCGCACAGAAAAATGTCCACGTGTTGGTACTAAAAAAATATGAATTCATATCCAATAAATTATAAAATAAAATCATCAAAACATAATAACTTCATCATAACTTACCTATATCATCATAACAGACAGATATTCAGAACAAAATGACCACATATCCAGCAATGCCATAGCATAATGGTACGACCCTAGCATTGGTTTCCCAAACCATATACTAACAGAATATATATACATAATATACTTGATAGGGATGCTGGCCCCTAACAAGGTGATAAGGAAGTACGGTCCACGGCATTAACCGACCTCAATACCACTAACAGACTAACAAAATACATAGTACATCTGTTGACGATGCCGGCCACCACAGATTTGCTCAATCGAGCTAGCTAAATCAGAGAAGCATGATGATACCGGTCTTAACAGAATAATATATCTCATCATCAGAATCATAATTTCTAGTAACTCATAAAGACATTATCACATAATTTCCGAATTCTAAATAATTTAATCAATTCTTAGTTTATATTCAAATTAATATATTGAATTAATATTCAAATATTTACTTATCACTAAAATTTCTTAAAATATTATACCTTTGTATAATAACTAAAAAGAGAGTTAGAAATCACTTCGACACAAATTTTCAGCTTAACGAACCCTTAACGAAAAGTTTACAAACGCTCTTGAATACCAAATAAAGTACTTAAAATCGGCCATTGATCAGAAAAATACAATCAATATATCATTTGAAAGCTTTCGACAAGAGAAAACTATATCTTGAATCCAACTTCCCAAAACCGGTATAAACCTACTGAACCGGCCTGATTTCCATTTGATTTAAAACTAAAATATGTCCAGATTTATTTTTGGTTACAGGCACTTGTTTATTGTGTTCATTAAATTCCAGAATCGGTTTCAAATATCAGGGAACCGGACTAAACCGTCTTCAATTAGAAGAGATAAGCATCATATCGAAGACCTTACAACTCAAAATTCGATCAACTCATAACACCAAATGAGGAACGGTCACTTAGGCTGGATTTAGGAGAATGAGAAGTTTCTAGAGAGCTGTAGATTGTATCCTAATTCTCTCTGTAAGCAAAACCACCATTAAAGAGTTTGAAGCTCACTTTTATGGAAGAAAAATTGAAGAAGGAAGAAAATGAAGCTTACCAATCGCTTCTACTATAGCTGGTATGACACAGAACTAAAGCAGCAACAAATGAGGCCTCAAACAACCTAAATCACCACAGATTCGGAGCATAATTTATCAGAATATGAAAATCAGATTTAGGCAAAAAAGGGTCTTGAAAACTCACCAAAAGTTTCAATTTGACAGCGTAATCGGCTTGTAAATGTTTAGGGCTTTAAAACGCATATAAATACAAGGTATTAGGGTTGAAAACTGAATATTCGAGTTGCCAAAAACTATCCCATAGATTTCAGAAAGGATGAACTGGAATTCATCCAGACTTTCGCGATTTTGCACTTTTGTCCTTGTTCTTTTCTCTATTTACAGATCTTGCTTGTAACTTTTAAATCGATCAGAAATTTCCCTGAAATTAGACAAGTTCAAAACTTTTCAAATTAATCAATTAAACCCAAAATCTGATTTTTTTTTTTTCTTCTCAAATTTTAGATGTTACACTATTCCTCTCTCAATCATGATTAATCATCAATTAAACCAATTGATTTGTGTTTTCATGATTACGAGTGAGTAGTCTTTTAGATGGGTTTGGGATCTGGTTGATTATGATGATTTGATGAGTTAATGATGATGTTTATGACTAGATCTTAGGTAATCTTTCATTTAGATTGTTAGTAATGCTAGATTAAGTTTGTAATTGAGAAATCTAGATCATAAGCATTTTATGCCCGAAAGATGTTCGACGAAATGCTTGAAATAACCTAAATGTGCTATTCATGCTTAGCCTATGGAATTAGTTGATTAGAGTGATTAGTGGTTGAATTAGACTTGATTATTAATGCTCATTGGTCATTTGGTAGCTAATGGAAGTTATTGATTATCAAATGACTATTGAAGGAATTAATATTATTAAACTGGATTAGTCTAGATAGTGATCCTTAACCTAAGATAGTGTTCTTAATATGTCTTTACACTACAAGAAAAAACGACATTAATAGCTTACGAATAATGCTATCATAGGGGTATAATAGCGTCTTAATAAGCACTATTACTACCGCAGTTATAATAAGGCCACCCCATACGATAGCATTTTTGGTAGTGCTATTATAGGTTCTTCTATTATAGCTTTAGTTAAATGTTGTGATATGTGTTTTCATAGCTCATGTAAATAGCTGTAAAATTGTATGTTATAGCTCCTCTTAATTGTTGTCGTATTTTATGTTATAGATCATTTATATTGCTATAATATATTATGTTATAGCTCATTTTTATTGCTGTAATATATGATCAAATAGCATATTTAAATTGCTGTAATATCTTGTGTTATAGCTAATTTTTATTGCTGTAATATAGTATGACATAACATATTTAAATTGTTGTAAAATTATATTTCATAAATTATCCAAAATACTTATCGAATCTTACATAATATCAAAAGAAGCCAACATAAAACTAATTCGTAGACTAACAATACAATAGACCATCAAAGAAGTCTTAGACTAACACTAATACTCCCTTCTTAACCTCTCAATCTTTCTCTTCTTTTGTTCCTATTTTATCCAACTTTGTATTGCTTCTTCTACACATACTTGTAGCGCTCACAGAAATGCAATGCCATTTCTCCAACTGGTCCCCCACTAACAATGACTTTGGCTCCTGATTCAGCAACAGCTTTAATCAACTCCTCAACTTTAGCTTCCTCTGTTTTCATATAGTTCTCTTGCTTATGCAATATAAGAACACTTGTCGACAGAACTCCTTGAAATCAGAATCAGATCTGCACAAATGGGATTGTCTGAAATCTTCCTTTTGAGATTCTATAAATTGATAGGAATACTACTCAACTCTGTTATGACTTATGAACAATAACCAGAATGAAGATGTGCCTGTTAATTCTCGGAACCTGCCAAATCAACAAGGTTCTACAGACACGAGAGAAATTAAGGGCAGTTAACAATATTTCCAGAAAAGAACGAAATCAAAAGATTTAGAGAAACAAGATATTGATGAAACATACTGCATTCCAATAGGTGCACCCAAAGAAACTGCTCCCAAAGCATTTATATATAGATTTAGAGAAGTCACAATCAAGACATATTGAATCAGAAAGACAAAAGCATAGGAAGCTAATACTCATTTATATATTAAGGTTTATCTTATTCTTAACATATTGAATTTCCAAATGAACTCATTGTGCATACAACTGGTTTGAAAAAGTAGCAGCTTTAATAAGCTGAAAAAACATAATTAGTCCTACTAAGCTTCGTCCAACAGCGGAAATCATTGAGACAAAGTCAAAACACAGCAGCCCAAATCTTCTCTATATGAAATAAGATATTTCTTCGAACATTACCGAAGAAATGATCCAAGCATAAAGCAATTTGTTGTTTTGTCGATTTCATAAAAGGGAAATGAGCCCAGCATAAAGAAATCTAATCAAAAGAGAAATTCAGCTTCTTTTAATCCATTCAATCTCACAGAGAACTACACTCACCGAGCATTTCTCTGGGTTTCGTCGGAAAAAGCTGTAGACGATTGCCACAATCGGGAACTCAATACTCTGAAAATCAAAATTAAAACAGAGCTAAATTAGCTCAAAAATATGCACTAAAACATATAAAACCAAGGAAAAAATAAAACTTTAGTACCCATAGGAGACGCAGAGTGAGAGATGAGATCAACAGAGTATTTGTTACGCACCCAAAGCTGACATCGAATCACATAAGGGAAAAAGAGATTTCGAAAATCCCTCAACCACAAAGGCATAACTCACTCTTTGACCATTGTTATAGCTTCAATCTTCTCTTTCCATTTATGAAAAGCTCATCTACAAGCTTTAATAACGGCAAACTCATCTCTTCCATTAACAAAGCCACCATTGAATTCACAAATGAACCGTCACTAAATCCTGAAAACAGATATGATTTCTTACTCAGATTCGTTACTTCTCTGAAATACTCGAAAAGTCCCTTTAACTCTTGATTCAACGATGAGATCCAAATATCTTTCTCCTCAAAATTTAGATTCTCATCTCTCTTCTGCTTCTTTGACTTCTCCTGACCGTTCTTACCGTTCTTCGTCTTCCAATTTTCAACTCTCCATCGCTAAACCCTAGAAATTTTAGAAAATCTTTAAAATACAGGAGAAATGAAGAAGATCTAGAAGTAATCATTTACACTATGACACCTTTTTTCCACCAAGCAACATTTTTCTCACCAAAGAATTTTTTCAAGTTTGTGAGTGATTTTGAGACATTTATTCCTCTGGAAAGCTATTTAAAAAGAAACCAGATTTGGAGAGAAGCTGTTTCAATTGAACCAAAACAGGATGCTTTGAATTATTTCTTTAAGCTCCATAAACGTAATAAGGAGATGAGTCTGTATGTGAAGTTTGGAGTATGACAAAAAAGACAACGAGAGGAAGACGAATCTTCTAAAGGATGTTTGGATAAGAAAAGGGTAAGTGGGTTAGACCCTATTTGAAGTCCTGGGTCTAAATCTTCTCTGGTTATTGTAGAGGATGGAGATTTTATGGCAAAGGTCGAAGAAGTTAAAGCTAAGATATTGAGTAGTGGAATTAAGAGAGGACCTATTGTTACAGAGGTAAATCCTTTAGGCAGTTTAGGTAGTGGTGATGGAGACTTAAAAAGAGGTGATTTTTATTGTTTGAGAAGTGATGCAGAAGTTAAAATGAGTGGTCTTCATACTTCAAGCATTGATTTTTCTGATTCTGAAGACAATGAAGATTGTGGTGAAAAAAGTGAGCATCCTCTGCCACGAGGTTATGATACAGAGTTCTGGGCACCTTTTTGGATGACGATTATGGCGGGTCGGATGCTGTTTAGGTTATGTGCAGCAGCAATGATGCGTTCGATCACAAAGTGTTATCAGATAGTAATGTTAAAACGGAATCTCAGGGCATTAAAATCAGGAGTGGTTCCACGTGGATAGGTTTTGATGGTCAAAATATGATGGATGGTGAAACTTTTGGTAACAATGAGAATGGTGGTATAAATGTTGGCACCACAGGGATGCAACGGAAGCTGGAAGAAATTGATGATGATAAGTTCGATATTCCCCCTTTGTTTGATGATACATTGTATTTGAGGGATGAGATACCGGACATGAATTTTTATGATGATAAGGGGATCTATGTAATGAAGGTGTTTGCTAATCAAAAGTGACTGCCAAATTGCACTTGCTTTGTAAGCAATCAAAAATATGTTTCATTTCAAACAAACGAAGACTACAAAGGAATTATTTGAATTTTATTGGATTGTATTTGAATTTATTGAAACATAAATTTAGTTCTGACCAAAAGTGTTGACTAAACTAATGATACCACATGGATAGTAGTAAAAAAAAAAAGAATGTTTTGCCGAAGAAGAACTAAATAAAGGTCGACCTCATGGATAGGGTGTTATGGATTCTATAAATTAAGGGAGCATACATGGGGGCACGGTTTCCTGGTATATGTCCATTGCATACTGACCTCTGATTCCATCCACAATATCGTCGGTAATCCCAGCCATGTCTTCAAAAAGGCAAGAAGTAAGATGCATCTCAAGAAGTTTAGCTGCTAGAGGGCCACAATCACCAGAGCATTCATTTGCATATATGTCTTCAATTCGCTTCCATAGAAGAGGGGTGAGGCCATTTTTTTTAGAGGGCTAAGGTTTGCAGAACTTATGGATGATGTACGGTATCATTAGGGTTGTGTCAATATCTTCAAACCACTCAAGTCCTGGTGTAGAAATAAATATTTTCAGTTGGTAAGGCCACCTAACTCGTAACTTATTAACAGCATCGGGGAAGGTCCGATACTTTCCTTGTAAAAAGTTAGCAAACAACGGATCACCAAATGCAGCACGCTCTTGAGTGAGTGTAGCAGTATGTCTTTTAGCGAGAAATGCGAGCAATACCTCCATATGCTTGATACAAATTAATGTTGTAAATTAGAAACAAATACCTCCCCTGATGTAATTAGGAATAGATGTCTTTTAAGGTTAAATAGAAACTTACCGCATGGTTTACCCATTTCGTAGGTTGAGCAATAGTCAATAATGTTAGGTAATAATTCATTGCCAATGGCAAAACCGCAAGGTGTGAGGTACGTCATGTAAATGAGAGATTGTCAATAATGTTTGGTTAATCTAGCCAAAAGAAAGTTCTTTTAGAACTTTCGATTGCTTGGTGTGTAATATCTAACAATCAACTCGATTCGTCTCGGTGTGTTATATCCGGGGAATCAAACCTTGTCTTGTCTAGGTGTGTCATATCCTAGGAGGCATTGAGGTATATCAGGAGCTATTCCGCATCTCCTTTGCGACCATTCAATCCATTTTTCTATCCATCTATCATTTCTTTTGTTTTACCCCTCGAAAGTGTCGATTTCTTGGGAGGATCACATTAAAACTTGTAAATTTCCGAGTATAGCTTCAGAAGGTGAAACGTGTCGATCGACACTGGTGTCGATTGACACCAGGGGTCTATCAATACTCCAGCTTCAGCTTCTCAGCAACAATGCTCCAAAATGCTCCAAAAGGTCCAAAAATCTCCAAATCCGTGTTAACCTGTAAAAGACTCTACTAGGACTCTAAAGACACATAAAAGACTCAATTAAGGACATATATCATGGCTTAAAAACCGTAAAAACCATGATATATCAGTACTTGCCGATGACAATAGGAACCTCTACTTGATGTTTCACTCTCATTTTTACTTCATCATTGAGCCATTGAAGATCATAGGGTTTTGGATGCTTCTTGATTCTTAACCCTAGCTTGTTGACCATTACTTCACTAGCCACATGCGTGCAGCTTCCTCCGTCGATGATGAGATGATGTCTCTCCATTTTGGCAATGTTTTAGCATGCATCTATCATCATTTAGGACTAGATTCATCATATGTTTCACTCCATTTATAGTCTTTCCACACACTTAGCATCAATACTAGGATTTCGCATTAGCTTTGCATACATATGCATTTTGGAGTTGATTTTAGGTACTTGGACGATGTTCTGGACGTTCGGAGAGTTTCACGCCCCAATGCTCGAGCAAAGCCATCGAGCAGAATTTTGACGTGTGCTCGAGCAAAGCCATCGAGCAGATTTACTATACATGCTTGAGCAGAATTTCTGAGAAGTACTCGAGCAGAATCAGCAGTCCATCGAGCAGACCGAAGAACTTGTGCTCGAGCAGGCCGAAGAACTTGTGCTCGAGCAGGCCAAAGAACTTGTGCTCGAGCAAGCCAAAGAACTTGTGCTCAAGCAGGCCAAGACAAGTGCTCGAGCAAGAGGCTGAGGAGTGCTTGAGCAGAGTGCCCGAGCGGAGTGCCCGAGCGGAGTGCTCGACCAGGCCTTCTCCACTGCACACACGCCTGTGAAGCTGCGTCGACATCCGAAGACTTAGCCGTTTATTTTGTTTTTACTCGTTTTACGGTTTTCCGCATTTTTATATAAATACCCCTTTTGGGTTTTGTCCAAAGGGTATTCCATTTTTTTTGGTGTAAGCTTTTTTATTTCTTAGGTTTTCTCCCTTTTGTTCTTGAGTGTTCATTATTTGTTCATCATTGTTCTTGACTTTGAATCCAGATTTCTTTTAATCCCATTGTTAGTTTGCTTTAATTCTTTGCAGTCTTGTTATTCCTGCAATAATCTGTCTTTCTAATCTATTTTTAATGAATTCTGAGAAGTTTGGATTTTCTGGGTTTATGTTCTTCAATATGTTTGAGTAGTTTTTAGTGTTCTTAAGGATGAGATAGGTAGTGATGAATCTTTGATCTTCTAGGACGTTTGAGTTTAGTTGTTTGTGAATCCCTTCTGGATTAGTGTTCTTAATGCTAGTTTCTCTCTGATCAATTGCAGCTAGATCTTAAGTGTTTTCACACTCAAAAGGTGGTTGATGAAACGCTTGAACAACTAGTGTCAGAGATTTGCATTCCTAGCCTAAGAGATTGGATGTTTAGGGTGTTCATTGACAAAAACGGGTTGAGTCTTAGTGCCTGTTAGGGTAGATTTCGTCAGAGGCATCTGAGTCTGGACTGCCCTAGCTTGAGGTCATCTGTCACGACAGTGGATTTGATTGCTTGTGAACCCGTTGTCTAGGGAGTAGCTCTGTTTGAGTTTGTCAGCACCTTAGATAGATTTCAAAGGAGTCACTGACCAATAACCCCATTCTTGAGAGCTTGTTTGTCTTAGTTGATTTTACCTTGTCTTAGTTATCAGTTTTGCTTGCTAGTCTCTACACTTAGTTTTATCTCATCAATTTATTTCGTCATTTTCACTTGCTGCATTACTCCTACAGCATTTGTGCACTACTTCTCTAGCACCTGCACCTGCCTCCCTAGTATTTTTACTTAGCATTTATTTTGCATATTTCATGTTTCACTTAGGTTGTTAGACAATCCAACATCAACTTGCTTGGCTTGAATTAAGTATATCTGATCTCCTCCTGATTGTTAGCATCACACCCATTTGGATTGACACCTTAGTACTACAATGACATGTTAGACTAAGGAATTGATATATCCATAGTTTACTGCTTTCTCACAGCACACACCTCACTTAAATTTGTATTTTTACTTAGGAAAAGCAACAAGGACAAGGGATTCGCATCCAATAGGACAAGTTCCTATTGCTAGGTCTCCCCTGACTACAGGCTGAGTACTGAGTAAAAACACCAATATCAATTTGGCGTCGTTGCCTATTGGGTGTTTGTTTGCTACATTTAAGATTTCAGATTTCTTGAGATCAAGTTATATTTCTTTTTACTTCACTTCTTAACTTTTTTGGTTTTCTGTGTTTCAGGTACCAACTCGGCCAGTCACACTGTTCTAAGTTTCATCTGTATGCAAACACGATCCCAAGGAAACCAGAACCTCTTTCGCCCTCTCGACGACATCCACAGATTACGACCAGCGTTGCGAGGACAGAGGAACAACATCAGAGCAGACCAACAACATCCAGTACGAATGGAGAATCCTCAAGGACAAGTTGAACAAGGTCCTCAGCAGAGGAGGCCCAGATTGATTGGAGCAGGGGATACTCCTAACACTCACACTCAGTGGCAAGGGATTGTGCCACCAACAATCCAAAACAATAATTTTGAGATCAAGAGTGGTCTAATTGCTATGGTCCAAAGTAACAAATTTCATGGATTACCTATGGAAGATCTTCTTGATCACTTGGACGAGTTTGATAGGCTCTGCAGCCTCACCAAGATCAATGGAGTCAGTGAAGATGGTTTCAAGCTCAGACTCTTCCCATTCTCTCTTGGTGACAAAGCCCATCTATGGGAAAAGAACCTACCTCATAGCTCCATCACCTCCTGGAGCTTTCCTTGCAAAATTTTTCTCCAACGCCCACACTGCTAGACTCCGGAATGAGATATCCGGTTTTATCCAAAAGAATGGAAAAACCTTCTCTGAAGCTTGGGAAAGATTCAAGAGCTACACTATCCGTTGTCCTCACCATGGTTTCAGCAATGAATCCTCCAAAGACGCTCTCTGAGGCGTTCTTCCAAGGATCGAATGCTTCTTGATCACAAAGCAATGGCAATTTCCTAAACAAGGATGTTGATGAAGGCTGGGAACTAGTTGAAAATCTTGCTCAATCCGATGGGAACTACACTGAGGACTATGACCGCAGCATAAAGGGAAGTGTTGATTCTGACAAGAGGACTAGGAAAGAGATCAAGGTTGGGAATGAAAAATTCGATAAATTCATCCTCAGCCAGCAGAGACACGTTCACTTTGCAAACAAAGAAGTTAGCTATGTTCAGAATCAAAGTGGCTATAACAAAGGTTTCATCAACTACAAGAACAATCCTAACTTGTCTTACAGAAGTAACAACGTGGAAAACCTGCAAGATCAAGTCTACCCTCCGCCACCACCGCAACAAAACAAACTTTTTGTCCCCTACAATCAAACTCAAGGTTTTGTTCCTAAGCAAAATTTCCAAGGAAGGTACAACCCACAGGGCGTCATAGGTCAACCACCTCGTTTTGCACCACAGCAAGCTCCAACACCTATTGCCCATGATCAAGACCTGCGAAGTATGATGCAGTAGTCAAGCTACCAGAACAATGGAAACTGCAAAGAGGTTTGCTGAATTTAAGAATCAGTCGGACTACGCCTACGATACCCTCAACAACAAATTTGAGACACTAAACTCAAAAATTAAATACCTGGAGAACAAGTCTGCATCCACATCTTCCACAACACACCTTGGACAACTCTCAGGAAAGGCAATCCAAAATCCTAAGGACTTTGCTCAAATCAATGCAATTACCTTGAGGAACGGAAAAGAACTACCAGAAAGGACAGGAACCACTCCTATCACCGCGGACAGTGAATTCCAAGTTGGGGAGGACTTATGTCAGAAAGAGGAACAAGATGAACAGAAAAACTCCAACTCGACTGACCAGCTCAACACATCAACTCGACCTGCAAGTCGAGTTCAGCCATCCCCAGTTGACAAAATTTCACCTTCCAAGGACAAGAAAGCACCATTCATCCCTCCTCCTTACAAGCCTAAATTCCCCTACCCAGGGAGATTTCACAAGGACAGAATGGAGAGATACAGAGCTATCTTCGAAAAGCACATTAAATAAATTAAGGTCAAGATGCCCATACTTGATGCATTGGCACTTTTACCTCAATCTCACAAGTGGATCAAAGATGCAATTACAGAAAGAATCCAGGAAGTGAAAGGAATGGTAGTAGTGAGTCATGAGTGCAGCGCCATTATTCAAAAGAGGATCATTAAGCTACCAGATCCAGGTTGTTTCACATTGCCATGCTCTCTTGGGCCATTAACTTTTCAAAATTGTCTCTACGATTTGGGAGCGTCTATAAGCCTCATGCCACTTTCAGTAGCTAAGAAGTTGGGTTTTAACAAGTATAAAACCACCAACATCTCTCTTGTTTTCGCTGATAGATCTATGAGAACTCCGCATGGCATGCTAGAAGACTTGCCTCTCTGAATTGGAACCATAGTGGTTCCCACTGACTTTGTGGTGTTAGAGATGGATGAAGAGCCAAAAGATCTTTTGATTCTAGGAAGACCCCTCCTTGCTACTGCGGGTGCTCTCATTGACGTCCAAAAAGGGAAAATTCAACTTAATATGGGAAAAGATCTCAAAATGCACTTTGACATCAGAGATACAATGAAGAAGCCTACGATTGAAGGCCAACTCTTTTGGATTGAAGAAATGGATCACCTTGCAGACGAGCTACTTGAGGAGCTAAATGAAAAAGACCATCTTCAGACAGCTTTAACCAAGGACGGTGAAAACGGCTACTTATACAAAGAAACCTCGAGTTATAAGACGATGCTAGACTCTCACAAGGAAATTAAAGGCGAAGAAGCGTTTGAAAAACTGATGGGAACAGATGGAGAGGTCGTTGCATCAGTAGAAGGTGAAACTAAGCATGCTCAGCACCCACTGCTTAAGTCCGCCCACTCGGACGAGTGGTTGGAACTCAGGGCACCTAAGGTCGAGCTAAAACCACTCCCAACAGGGCTAAGGTACGCGTTTCTTGGACCTAACTCCACTTACCCTGTCATAGTAAATGATAAACTTAGTAATGATGAGTTGAAATCGCTGTTGACCGAGTTGAGAAAGTTTAGGAAAGCAATTGGATATTCACTTGATGACATTAAGGGCATATCACCTAGTTTGTGCACTCACAGAATTAATCTTAAAAATGAGTCATATGCTAGCATTGAACCTCAAAGAAGATTGAACCCTAACCTTAAAGAGGTTGTTAAGAAATAAATTCTTAAATTGCTAGATGTTGGAGTTATCTACCCTATCTCTGATAGTACCTGGGTATCCCCAGTGCATTGTGTCCCTAAGAAAGGTGGTATAACAGTGGTGAGGAACGATAAAGATGAGCTTATACCCACTAGGACAATAACTGGTCATAGGATGTGTATAGACTATAGAAAGTTAAATGCAGCATCTAGAAAAGATCATTTTCCTTTGCCATTTATTGATCAAATGTTAGAAAGACTTGTAAACCACCCTTACTACTGTTTCTTAGATGGATATAGTGGGTTCTTTCAGATCCCAATACATCTAAATGACCAAGAAAAAACTACCTTCACCTGCCCATATGGCACATTTGCTTACAAAAGAATGCCTTTCGGTTTATGTAATGCACCTGCAACGTTTCAGAGGTATATGACCTCTATCTTTTCAGATTTAATAGAGGAGATGGTGGAAGTCTTCATGGATGATTTTTCTGTGTATGGCTCCTCCTTCTCCTCCTGTTTGTTGAATTTGTGCAGGGTGCTTACCAGGTGCGAAGAAACAAATCTGGTCCTGAATTGGGAGAAATGTCATTTTATGGTCAGAGAAAGGATTGTCTTGGGGCACAAAATTTCTGAGAAAGGCATTGAGATAGATAAAGCCAAGATCGATGTAATGATGCAGTTGCAACCACCTAAGAATGTCAAGGATATCAGGAGTTTCCTTGGTCACGTTAGTTTCTACAGAAGGTTCATAAAAGATTTCTCAAAAATAGCCAGACCGCTCACCAGGTTACTTAGCAAGGAGCAAGAGTTCGTCTTTGATTCTGAGTGTTTGAAAGCCTTCCAGTTGATAAAGGAAGCGTTGATCTCAGCCCCAATAGTCCAAGCTCCGAATTGGGACTATCCATTTGAAATCATGTGCGACGCCTCAGACTATGCCGTTGGAGCAGTGTTAGGTCAGAAAATAGATAAAAAGTTGCACGTGATTTACTATGCGAGCAGAACCTTAGATAAAGCTCAAGGAAGATATGCTACCACGGAGAAGGAATTGCTTGCAGTAGTCTTTGCATTTGAAAAGTTCAGAAGCTACCTAATGGGATCAAAGGTGGTAGTCTACACAGATCATGCAACACTAAGACACATCTACGCAAAGAAAAACACCAAACCCAGGTTGCTGAGATGGATTCTATTACTACAAGAATTTAACATGGAAATGGTTGATAAGAAAGGAATAGAAAATGGGGTAGCTGATCACCTATCCCATATGAGGATTAAAGACCCATTGCCAATCGACGACTCCATGCCAGAAGAACAGCTGATGTTAGTCCAGACCTTCGAAAATATCCATTGCGAAAGGGCTGATCTAAAGAAAGTCTAGGCACTAGCGAAAGAGAAATCACCATGGTTTGCGGATTTAGCTAACTACTTAGTGAGCGGTGAAATTCCCAGCAGTCTCGATGCATACAACAAGAAGAAAATTTTCAGAGACAGCAACCATTACTACTGGGATGAGCCATATCTCTACAAGAAAGGTTCAGATGGTTTGTTTAGAAGATGCATAGCTGAAGAAGAAGTAAGAGGCGTCTTGGAACATTGTCATGGTTCCACATATGGAGGCCATTTCGCTACTTTCAAGACTGTGCAGAAGATACTCCAAGCTGGTCTATGATGGCCAACAATGTTCAAAGACACCCAAGATTTCATCACCAAATGTGATCCATGCGAAAGAATGGGGAACATAGGCAGAAGAAATGAGATGCCTCAGAATCCCATCCTTGAGGTTAAAATATTTGATGTGTGGGGCATCGATTTTATGGGACCTTTCAACCCACCTTCTTTTGGAAACAGCTACATACTAGTTATCGTAGACTATGTATCAAAATGGGTCAAAGCCATAGCCAGTCCCACTAACGATGCGAAGGTGGTATTGAAGATGTTCAAAACTATCATTTTCCCCAGGTTTGGAGTCCCCAAAGTAGTGATCAGTGATGGAGGTTCTCATTTCATCAATAAGGTCTTTGAGAATCTTTTAAGAAAACATGGAGTAAAGCACAAGGTGGCAACACCTTACCACCCTCAAACCAGTGGCCAAGTTGAGGTCTTTAACAGGCAAATTAAGGCCATCCTGGCAAGAGTTGTAGGCACATCAAGGAGAGACTGGGCAACTAAGCTCGACGATGCTCTATGGGCTTACAGAACCGCTTACAAGACTCCAATCGGGAGGACCCCATTTCAGCTGCTGTACGAAAAGGCTTGCCATCTACCTGTAGAGGTTGAGTACAAGGCACTCTGGGCAACAAAGCTTCTGAATCTCGATATCAGAACAGCTCAAGAAAAAAGAGCTGTGGATTTGCACGAGCTGGAAGAAATCAGACTTAAAGCCTATGAAAGTTCAAAGGTATATAAGGAAATGACTAAGGCCTTTCACGACAAAAAGATTCTACGCAAAGATTTCAAAGCCGGATATCAGGTCTTGCTCTTCAACTCAAGACTGAAACTCTTCCCAGGAAAACTGAAGTCAAGGTGGTCTGGACCATTTAGCATCAAGGAGGTGTTACCATATGGAGCTGTCACCTTGTTTACTAAGGAGGGTAACGAGTTTACAGTGAATGGGCAGCGGCTCAAACCTTACATGGTGGAGTACATTCCAGAGGGGATCATAATTCCTCTGGACGAGCCGATGAATGCCTAAAAACCAGGAAGTCAAGCTTAGAGACTTTAAACAAGCTCGCTTGGGAGGAAGTCCCATGTTTATCCTTATAAATATTATTTGCTTCTATTTCGTGATTTTCGTAGTTTTTCCTAATTTGTTTTTACTCAATGTCTAAGGTGCACGCAAAGGGTGGAGGAAGAAGGAAAATAAATCGAGCAAAAATGCTCAATGAAGCAGAGCAAAAGTGCTCGACGTAGCTCGAGCATAAGTGCTCGACGTAGCTCGAGCAAAAGTGCTCGATGAAGCGCTCGACGAAACGCTCACTGACAGCTCGAGCAAAATGCTCAATGACAGCTCGATGAAACTGCTCGACGAGGTGCTCCACCGATAGCGCAATAAGGGGCGCCTCTGTCTCGTTCCACCGCCACTTGCGTCGTCTGTCTTCTAGCACGTCCAGATCCATTCCCCCGTTTTCCCTATAAAAGGAACCCTTCCCATCCTTGCAACTTCACAACTCATCACTTAGCAAAAATCTCGAAAAACCTCTGATCTTCGTGTTCTTCGCGTTCTTCGTGTTCTTCGCGTTCTTCGTGATCTTCGAATTTTTTGTAAAGTTTCTAAATCCAAGATTTTTCTATCACCTTACTCGAGCTGTACTACGCCCAGCATCCACGTCAACCTAACCTACCCGACCACACCTTAAGATGACAACCAACTGGGGACGTACAGAGGCTGAAGCAATTGCTAGGCGCTATGCAGAGAAACGAAGCTTCACATCCCAAGCAAGCAACCCCAGTGCAGCTGATGGGCCTGACCAGACTGGCGCAACTGTGCAAGAGCTACCTCACTAGCACGGTGCTACGCGAAGATCAAGCATGCAGCGGAGAGTCGACGACTTGCTGAACCTGAACAAGAGCCTGAAATTGAGAGAAGACACGGACTTGGTTACTCTACCCGAGTCGAGCACTCAAGTCTTGAGCAGCTCGAGCGCTCAAGCAGAGAAACCACTTGAGTCCACTACTCAAGCACAGGGGAGCTCGATGAAACATATCATCCTCAGCACTCGAGTCCGCAGCGTGCTGCAAAGACCAAGGCATTCTCATGAGACAAGGCAAAAATCGCTCAAGGAAAAAGGCCCGTCAAGAGCAGCGGAGACACTCAATTCCACTACTCAAGCACAGAGGAGCTCGATGAGACATATCACCCTCAGCCCTCGAGTCCGCAGCGTAGAGCAAAGCCCATGGTATTCTCGCGAGACCGAGAAGAGATTGCTCGTGGAAAATGACCTGTTAGGAGTAGTGGTGAGAAATCTGGGGATGGAAGCACAGAGGTGGAGGCTAAGGAAGGAAAGAATAGCGAGAGGACAGAGCCAGAGCTGACGGCCAAAGAGATGAGAGCAGTCTTCCTTTCTAGAGGTTTCGCAGGGACACGCTACCCTCACCGACCAACCATGAAGAAATTGGGTATAGATGAAGATGTTGAATGCCTATTCGCACTAGGGGGCTGACAAAATTCATGAGAAATAACTCACCAGCTTATCAAGTTGAAACTTGTCATTTCCTCGCTACCCTTCAAGTTCACCTCTATGAAGATCACCCTGAATACGTCTCAAATGGAGGGCTGTGATGGATCACATTCACAGTAAGAGGAAAGCTCTACTCCCTCACCACCGCCGAGCTCGACACTCTCTATGGTTTCAGCAGTGGGACAGGATCGGAAGAAGATTTTGCGAAAGAAGAGCTACAATCCCTTTGGCGTACAATAGCAGTGGACACGCCCTATTCATCTTCTAGGTCCAAGAGCACTCAGATTCGCCACCCTGCAGTGAGATACATGCACAAATCCATTGCCCATACTATGTTTGCACGCCAAGTAACAGGCCCTGTAAACCAAGGTCAGCTGCAAGTGATAGACTTAGCCTTGAAAGGGCTTCTCGAATTCACTAAGGATGGGACGGAACTGCTAGGAGACAGAAACAACACAAGTCTCACTTTCACTATGCTAAATCAGTTCCTGAGCTATAGAGACTGGGGTGTGAAGCTGCACAGAAAAAATTCGAAAGGAGAGCTCAGCATTGGAGGTGTCATCACACCCATACTGGTCGCCTGCAAAGTACCTTTGATTTCGGAGCCCAACGCACCAAGATGGCTGGACTTGGACTACCTCAGGAAAGCATTTTTCCTAAACAAGACACCAAGTTCAGGAGAATGCCTATTTCAGTTCATGCACCCTACAGCTGGACCGACTCAACTACAACTCCCCTGCGCCGATCTAGCAAGTGCTAGCATCGATTTCTGCCCACCGATCGAATTGCTCTATCAACCAGTGCGGGAAGACCTCCAACAAGCGTGAAAAAGGATGTTTCCGGTCGCTCAGCTCGATCTCACTCCCCGAGCGCAACCGAAGACACCCAGCCCCCGAGTCGTTTCACTTCCAAGAGTATGCAGCACAAAAACAGCACAAAGGTCTATGGGAGGCTCACAAACGAATAGGGTTGCTCCAGAAGTGGAATAAAGCTCAGGATAAAACGATCAAAGCACTAAAGAGCACGGTGAAGGAATTGACGGAGGGATGGAAGGAGATGAATGAGCATTTCAGCAAGAGTCAAGGAAAAAGCAAAAGCCCTGCTCACGCACCCGACGAACAAGACCAAGCCACCACTGCTCACCAACATGAAGAACCGTCCCAGCCGAGTATCCTGTGGAGAAGTGGTTCTACACACATGAGTTCTAGGTGCAGCACCTATGGCGAGCCACCTCGATACTCGTCCTTTGAGCCAAGGCAGAGAAAAAGGAGAGCAGCAGGACCAAGCAGAGCTACCAAGCCGCACCAACCTTCTCCACCAACGTACTCCCATGAGGACATAGAAGAGTTCACCGATTCTTTCTTCTCCAACTACTGAAGTATCAACTCCAAACTCATTGTATATATCATTATACTTGTGTTTAATTTCGCTTTCATTCCTGAACTCTTTTCCAGATTTTATTACACACGGGACTGTGTAATTTAAGTTTGGGGGAGGGTTCATGTTGTATTTGACATTGTTTTCTGTTTTCTTATTTCAAATTTTCAATCATCTATGTGCATCTGAAAACCATAAAAATTTGAAAATTTTTCGAAAATCATTTCACAAAAACAGAGTGTCCATGTAGTTGCATTAGCATTTTAGGAGTCTACTTGCATTTCATCTAGGATTTCTGCATATGGGATAATGATGATTTTTGCCTAGCCTAGCATGCAGCATAAATTGTTAGTGAACCACTTAGTTGTCCTGTTGTGCATGTTGATTAAGTTTGAAGCATAAGGCAGCACCATCCTTTGAATTCATTGCTTGACATTTGATTTTGGCTGAAGCTTGTTGAGAAGTGCATTCATTCCCTATCTATTTGGACCATAACCTGACTTATAATTATCATGTTTACGCATTGAACTTGAACTCATGGATACCTATATACATACTTGGATTATCTTTCATCTTTTTACCACCCTTGTTATCCAAGTAGCTGATTCCCCTCATTGGAACAGTTTCCCCACCATTGAACCTACTTTTCTTTCAAGGCAATAATATTTTGTGTGTGTGAGGCCTTTTTATGAATTGAGCTTGGTAGAAAGTGTTAGGTTGGAGCCGACAAAGATAGTTTCTCATATAGTTCTGATTTACAATTTTTAAATCAGATAGGACTAGGCAGGAGCTTGACTACGGGCGGGAACTTGATCACCATATTATGTGTTGGATAGAAAAATTTGGTAAAGAGTATGAAAGAAGAAAAAGGGAAAGAGTTATAAGAAAAGGGGAAGGTATTTAAAACAAAAATGTGATTGGTCTAGTAAAGCGGTTTGGGAATAGAGAAACAAATTTGATAGGCTCTAGTAAAGAGAAGCAGAAAACCAAGGGCAAAAGTCTAAAGCATCTAGAGAGCCATAGCTAACAAAGAACCCCAACGCACTAGATTCTATAAGTATGAGAACACCCCCTCCTTAGAATACAAAGAAAAAGAAAAAGTTTGATCAAAAAGGAATTCATTGTAGAAAAGTACCAAAGGGTAGTGATAGGATTGTTCTTGGGATTAGATTTAGGGGTTTGGATTTTGATTATGTATATGTATGGGTAGATGAGAGTTTATCCTTGTATGCATCGGTTGGCCTTGACCTTTAACTTTCTTCTAAAGCTCAGTTTTTCTTTGAGAGTCCCTTGAGTGAGAATGAGCGTCACCAGTTACATTAAGGACCATCTACGTCCTTCGACCATTCTCTTAGCCAAATAAGTTCAATGACTGCATAAACTTGATTCATGGTTTCTGCTTAATGAATGTTAAAGGGTTTGAAGAATCTGAATGCTTGTGTAGGCCAAATCATTGTTAAGTAACTGATGTGACGAGCATGGCTAAGGCTTTAAAAGTAGAACTTGTTAGCATTGCATTCAGAGTAGCTTCTTGGAAATTTGATAAGGTTTGGGAACTTTAAAAACTGCATTGCTTAGGTTCCGAATCCCCATTTTCTAAACCTCTCTCCCTTCTTATGAATTGTTTGCTTGAGGGCAAGCAAAAACTAAGTTTGGGGGAGTTGATGTCTCTCCATTTTGGCAATGTTTTAGCATGCATCTATCATCATTTAGGACTAGATTCATCATATGTTTCACCCCATTTATAGTCTTTCCACACACTCAGCATCAATACTAGGATTTCGCATTAGCTTTGCATACATATGCATTTTGGAGTTGATTTCAGGTACTTGGACGATGTTCTGGACGTTCAGAGAGTTTCACGCCGTAATACTCGAGCAAAGCCATCGAGCAGATTTACTATAGATGCTCGAGCAGAATTATTGAGAAGTACTCGAGCAGAATCAACAGTCCATCGAGCAGACCGAAGAACTTGTGCTCGAGCAGGCCGAAGGACTTGTGCTCGAGCAGGCCAAAGAACTTGTGCTCGAGTAAGCCAAAGAACTTGTGCTCAAGCAGGCCAAGACAAGTGCTCGAGCAAGAGACTGAGGAGTGCTCGAGCAGAGTGCCCGAGCGGAGTGCTCGACCAGGCCTTCTCCACTGCACATTTACCTGTGAAGCTGCATCGACATCTGAAGATTTAGCCGTTTATTTTGTTTTTACTCGTTTTAGGGTTTTCCGCATTTTCATATAAATACCCCTTTTGGGTTTCGTCCAAAGGGTATTCCATTTTTTTTGGTGTAAGCTTTTTTATTTCGTAGGTTTTCTCCCTTTTGTTTTTGAGTGTTCTTCATTTGTTCATCATTGTTCTTGACTTTGAATCCAGATTTCTTTTAATCCCATTGTTAGTTTGCTTTAATTCTTTGCAGTCTTGTTATTACTGCAATAATCTGTCTTTCTAATCTATTTTTAATGAATTCTAAGAAGTTTGGATTTTCTGGGTTTATGTTTTTCAATATGTTTGAGTAGTTTTTAGGGTTCTTAAGGATAGGATAGGTAGTGACGAATCTTTGATCTTCTAGGGCGTTTGAGTTTAGTTTTTTCTGAATCCCTTCTGGATTAGTGTTCTTAATGCTAGTTTCTCTCTGATCAATTGCAGCTAGATCTTAAGTGTTTTCACACTCAAAAGGTGGTTGATGAAACGTTTGAACAACTAGTGCCAGTGATTTGCATTCCTAGCCTAAGAGATTGGATGTTTAGGGTGTTCATTGACAAAAACGGGTTGAGTCTTAGTGCCTGTTAGGGTAGATTTTGTCAGAGACATCTGAGTCTGGAACTGCCCTAGCTTGAGGTCATCTGTCACGACAGTGGATTTGATTGCTTGTGAACCCGTTATCTAGGGAGTAGCTCTGTTTGAGTTTGTCAGCACCTTAGATAGATTTCAGAGGAGTCACTGACCAATTACCCCATTCTTGAGAGCTTGTTTGTCGTAGTTGATTTTACCTTATCTTAGTTATCATTTTCGCTTGCTAGTCTCTACACTTAGTTTTATCTCATCAATTTATTTCGTCATTTTCACTTGCTGCATTACTCCTACAGCATTTGTGCACTGCTTCTCTAGCACCTGCACCTGTCTCCCTAGTATTTTTACTTAGCATTTATTTTGCATATTTCATGTTTCACTTAGGTTGTTAGACAATCCAACATCAACTTGCTTGGCTTGAATTAAGTATATCTGATCTCCTCCTGATTGTTAGCATCACACCCATTTGGATTGACACCTTAGTACTACAATGACATGTTAGACTAAGGAATTGATATATCCATAGTTTACTGCTTTCTCACAGCACACACCTCACTTAAATTTGTATTTTTACTTAGGAAAAATAACAAGGACAAGGGATTCGCATCCAATAGGACAAATTCCTATTGCTAGGTCTCCCCTGACTACAGGCTGAGTACTGAGTAAAAACACCAATATCATGAGACTACCCACCTTATCTTTGACAAGACATCGCGTATTGAATAAATTTTCATGTTGCTTCAATTCCTTGGCCTTAGGTTGTACGGTTAGAGTCCTTAGAGCCACAAGTAGTTCCCCTTGAGCTGGAAGATCCTCTGTGTCGTCTTTTGTTGGTTTAATCTCCAGCTGCTCCTCTTCGGGCTCATACTCCCCCATTGATTTTAAGAACCATAAGACGCTTGTTAGTGCATTTGCTCACATAATGCCCCATTCCTTGACATTTGTAACACTTGATGTTGCTTGTCTTGGTCTCCATCTTGGCTTTATCTCCTTGTTTGACAGCAAATGGTTTGGCCTCCAATCTTGTAGTGCTAGTCGGATAACTATCCCCTTGAACTTTTGGTTTCTCATCCCCATCGGGTTCTCTTGGTTTCTCCTTCTTGAAGTTACGAGTTGTTCCCACCAACTTAGAGCATAGTCAGTGAATTCTGTAGCTGCTACCCTCACTCGATTGGCTTCCGTATAGAACTGATAAACAAAGATCATCTCGATCTTCTTTTCCCATTCCAAGTAGGCATTGGGGTCGCTCTTGCCTTGGAACTGTGGTATACGTAACTTGAGACTTCCAAAGTTATCCTGGGGTCGATTACTCTCCTCTCTAACTCGTCGGTGTCTCCTATGGCTGCTTCGACATGAGTTACTATAGTAATCTTCCGCATCAATATCCCTTTGTCTTCGTGGTAGGTCTCGGGGTAGTTCTCTTAGGGTATCTTCTTCTCGCCTTGCTCGCTCCATATTTCGGGCTTCGTTTCTCACTTGATTGGTTCTTTGAGGGTTCAGGTACTCAGTGATTACTGGGATGATCTCTTCTCGCAGAGAGTTGATCTTCTCATTCATCAACTTCTCCATTCTCTTCGTAACAGCTTCAAGGAAGAGTTTTTTGCTGTGGTTGCTTGCTCCTTCCTCAGATTCGGACATCTTGACCTGTAAAAACAACAACAATACACCAATAAAACGTTATTTGGAAAGAAGATAGATTAAAAACACACAAAAACTCGAAAATGACTCCTCAACTGTCAAAAGACCCTAATCGCGACTGTTCATAAAAATCAGACTCGAAAAATTATCAAATCAACTTCAAAAATTCCAGTTTTAATTTTAACAAACACTAGACTCATCCTAGGTTTAGATGCAATTGATTTCACAATTTTATCGCAAACCATAAATTAAAGAAAATTCGAACAAGATCGATAAAAACCACTCAACTTCTCGATGATGGCTCTGATACCACTTGATGCGATTTCCGGTGAGAATCACGCCCAAGCTTGACACCGTGAAGTCAAGGGGTTGGAGATCTCAAGCTAGACTCGACAAATGAGCAATCTAGCAAGAGAGATGGTGGTAGATTGATGATGAAGTGGATCGAATGATGCCACGACAAGCCGCGGAAAGAACTTGTTGATAAGTCGATTGATCTTCGGATATATGCACCGAAAGATAGAGTGGAACTATGGATAAACACACCACAGAACTGAGGGTGATCGAAGGATAAACACACCTAAGATCAGATCAAACAATTGGAATCACTCCAATGTTCTAAGTCGGAATCACTCCAACAAAAAGAGATAAACTCTCAAAGATAATTTTTATTCAAAAGAAGGTTAAGAGAACAACAAAGTCTCGACACACATATAAAGAAAGGAGGAGACGAAAGAGAGAAGACAAGAAGCAATAAAGAGTGATTGTTTACAAGACATGCCTCGGTAAACAATTCTCAGACCATGCAAACATAACTCACACAAGTTCAAATTCAAATCAGAAAAAGATAGAAAGAAAATAGGCCAAGTCTCGACATAATATGGGCCATGAGTGGATCAGACCTAGCATAAGGCAAAGGGAGACATGAGACCCATGCACCTCATTAAAAACCTTTCCCGGAAAACCACTTGGAAAAAACCGAGGATAAGGGAAAAAGAGTATGCATGGAGCTCATGGCCATATGCTAAGTGTCTTGGGCGTGTATCTTGTCCGGTGTGGCTTTGATACAGTCTTGAAAGCTTAAGTGATCATTTGAAGTAGTCACTAAGGGTAGTGAAACTCTAAATGCTTGATGAAAAGTCTTGTTCCGGAAACATTTCAAGACTCAGGTGATTACTCTCCAAACTCCTTTTGCTCCGAGCTTGCTTCCCTTGTTGGCCTTGACTTCAGCTACTTGTGATTTTTTCTTATGATCTCCTAGGATCGCATCACCCTTGTTTCAAGAAATTATCGTTACTTGCCGTTTCTATAAGCATACGTATCTTGGGTAGGACTCTGCGGTAGAGAGTACTCAAGAGAGACTCCTTGGAGAAACCATGGTGTGGGCATTGAGATGTATATCCCTTGAATCTCTCCCACGCTTCACAAAAAATTTCATTAGCTCATTGTGTGAAGCTTGAATTCTCGTTCCTTACCCTAGCGGTGCATTTAGTGGAGAAGAACTTAGCTAAGAACACTTTCTTGCATTGATTCCATGAGGTAATAGAGTTGTGAGGTAGGTTCTTCTCCCACACATGAGCCTTTTCCCCCAAAGAGAAAGAGAAAAGTCTAAGCTTGAAAGTGTCTTCCGTGATCCCATTGATCTTTACCGTGCCACAAAACTGGTCGAATTGATCTAAGTGATCGAGAGGATCTTCCATTGGAAAAACATTAAACCCAGCTTTATAAAATCATAATTTAAAATAACATGTATTTATATCTTAAAAATTAACATCGTTTCATAATTATATTGTGATTTTCAATTTTTTTTGTCAACAACTGTAAATGAATTAACACGGTTCAGAAATCCAAACAAGCAGTATATAGTTTACATTAATAATAAATTGCGATAAAATCTAGCACTCTGTACTAATTTATCCGCTGTTGAATTTAAATTACATGAAATTAAAAAAAGTGAAAAAAATAATAACAAATTTTTAATCCTCACGAGATTTTCCAGAGGTGTAAAAAAAGTAGGTCAATCCAACAGTGTAGATACCATCTTCATCAGCTCGGATGAATCTGTTGCAAATGCTACTTCGGTTATCTGTTATGCAATTAGACTTATCATGCCCCATATGAGAGCTTCTAATTTGGCGTGGAATGGCGAGAGGCACCTACAAATGACATGCCCCCATAATTGCTCATTTCACTTAATCTTAAAAGCATAACCAATCTAATTCAGAGAAATAGCTCGTCTCTTTCCATGAACCATCTACATGGCATCGAAACCCTTTAACCACCTATATATCATGAGAGATTTTATTAAGCTCATTATGATCTTTAACTTATGCCGATTCAAAAGTTTTGCTAAATTTAAGAAATTTTGTGGATTTTTATCGATATTTTTAAAGACCTTCTCATTTCTAACTTTACATATATACCATAAAATCCATGAAAAACTATCATCCTTGTATATTCTAGGAATAGATGATCCATATTTTAAAAAACTGAAGTCTCAGGGAATTGTCCAAATACCGATGGGATTTTGGATAATGCACATACATGTAATGTTGGTGGACATTCAAAAAGGGTATGATTGATTGTCTCCTGTTCCGCTCCACACCGAGCACACTTGATGTCATAATTTATTCATTTATTTCCAAGATTTGAATTAACCGATAGACAACATGTTATAGATTGTCATATAAAGTGATGTAATTTTGGAGGCATTTTAATTTCTATATATGAGTTTGTAGGGGACAAATGTATGGACCATAGTAAAGAGGTACTTTACCAAATAAAAAATAATTATGTTTAGTCCAATAACCAGATTTTAGCGTATATTTTCATGATTTTATAAAATGCTAACCAAATGTATCTGCTTTAAATGTTCCACTGATTGGGATACCCAAAGCAATAAAATATGTAAGTATCTAACGGGTCAATGATTTCATTGGTTAACTTCATATCCACATCATGGTTAGTCAATTAATTGATTGACCATCAGATTGGAAAATTTTTTATGTCCTTTACATAATGTTGGCATCAGGCGATTAGTTGGTATTCAGAGATCATTCCAAATTGAAGTAGAATACCCAAAACCAACTATTTTAATTAGTCATTTTTAACTAGATTCATAGCCGAAGAAAAATACTTCTCCATCCACAAGAGGGAGAGTACGATTTAATTGGATATAGTAGATCCGTTTTTTGATAGTATCGTCCTTTGAAAAATTTGACAAACAGAGAGTCTGAGTATGATTTTCTATTTTTAAACAAAATTTCTAATTTACACTTTATTGAAAGTTAAATAATATCAAATTAAATGATCATAACTCATTTGTATCTTTAAAAAGCTCTTAAAATATTAAATATTGGTGTATATATATCTTTAAAAGATTTTAATCATAGTTTTAATAAAATTAAAATATAAATATAAATTTAAAATCTTAACATTTATTCAATTTCAGACGAGTATACTTCTAATGTTTTTAATTTATTTCTTAAAATTTAAATCGTTTCATAATTATTTTGTGATTTTCCATTTTGAAACAACTATTTTAGAAATTACGCTTTGTCAAAGTTAATAAACATTAAAGTAAACGATCATAATGTATTTGTATTTTTTAAAAATCGTCAAAATATTAAATATTGGTGTACATGTATCTTTAAAAGATTTTAAACCTAGATTTTAGAAAATCATATTATAAATTTAAATTTTAAATTTTAACATTTTTTTTGTTTAAAAATTATCATATTTATTTCTTAAAAATTATGATCGTTTCATATATTAATATTTTTTATTTTCTATTTTTAAACAAAATCTCTTAATTTACACTTTATCTGAAGTTAATAAACATTAAATATAAACTATCGTAATTTATGTGTATCTTTAAAACCTTTTTAAAATATTATATATAGTGCATATATCTTTAAAGATTCTAAACCTACCTTTTAAAAAATCACAATATACATTAAATTTTAAATCATAAAATTTTATCCGGTTTAAAAAGAGTATAGTTATTAAAATTTAAGATCATTTTATAATTATATATTATGAGTTTCTATTTTTAAATAAAATTTCTAATTTATGCTTTATCCAAGGTTTTTAAAACATTAAATACTGGTGTATATGTACCTTTTAAAAAGATTTTAAACCTACTTTTTATAAAACAAAGAGAATATAGTAATTACCATTAAACACAAAGAGAACCAAAAAAATGTTCGTGGAAATGTCAAAAAAACAAATTCAGAGCAAAACATTTCTTAGGGTGTCCATTGACTTCATTTGAAGGAGAAGAGAGAGAGAGTCACTGAAAAGAAAAAGTAAGAAAGGGAATGAAATAAATCCAATCGAATACAATTTTGACGTCCGCAAGGACACTCTTCTCTCTCTTCATCTTCTGCTTCTCTCTCTACAGCGAAGAACAGGACACAATACTCTGAGCTTAATAAAAAAAAGGTATAATAATTTTAATAAAAAACCCAGAAAACAATTTGTAGGCGGCAGAGAATTTGTTTTTCCTTCTTTTTGTTTTTTTTGGTAATTATCTCAAACGCTACCAAAAAAAAAAAGAACCCTAGAAGACGACCCAGTTCCTTTGTTCTACTGATTTCTAAAGATTTCTCATTTTTGATAACAAAATCTGATTTTGGTCTGTAAAGTTTATATCTTTTTCTCCGATTCTCTATGATTTGAGACTTATCGTAGACTTTATTCTTCAATTTCCAGCTTCTGTAAGTAGAATTTTGGTCTATAAAGTTTATACCTTTTGCACTTACTTATCTCTGTTTTTCTCAATTAGGGTTTGATCAAGCTTTGTTTTTTTTTTCTGGTTTTTTTTCTTAACTTTTTTTTCTTTTGGGTATTCTTTGTTTAAGGTGGTGAGTTCAAGATTTTCTTGAAGTTTAAAGATTTGGATCTGAAATTTAACAGAGAAGATTTGGAGCTGTGGCACTTTCCTTTGGTGTTGTTCTAGAATGTTCAATACGGAATCTTACCATTCAGATTCAGCTAGTTTGAAGCTTATCATTACTCAGAAAGAAGACGTCTTAACTTCATTGTGTATTAAAGTCATCATCTTTGCTTCAACACAGAGCTGAAGAAGATTCAAAAAAATCATTACTTTGTTTCTTGCTTTGTTGTGACTTTCTAAGAATTATGGTACCATCAGAGCCGCCTAGTGGTGAACCCATTCCGCCTTCTATATTAGGAAGTCAAGGAGGAGCTCCTCTTCCTTCACAACCAGCATTTCCTAATCTTGTTTCTCCGAGGAATCAGTTTGGTAACAATATGAGTATGAGTATGCTTGGGAATGCACCAAACATATCTTCTTTACTCAATAACCAATCCTTTGTAAATGGTCTTCCTGGTTCAGTGATTTCTATGGATACTAGTGGAGCTGAATCTGACCCTTTGTCTAGTGTCGGGTTTAGTGGTTTATCGTCTTTTAATGCTCCAAGTATGGTGTCGCCTCGCTCGTCAGGTCAAATTCAGGGTCAGCAATTCTCTAATGTTTCATCTAATCAGTTGTTGGCTGAGCAGCAACAACGGAATAAAAAATTGGAGCCTCAGAATTTTCAACATGGTCAGCAGTCAATACAACAACAACAGCAGCAGCAGTTTCCAGGAGTGCGTGGAGGCGGATTAGCAGGTGTGGGACCTGTTAAGATGGAACCTGGTCAGGTTTCGAACGACTCGCAGCAGCACGGTGGTCAGCCGCCACAGAAAATGATGAGAAACTTAGGATCAGTGAAGTTGGAACCGCAGCAACTTCAGGCTATGAGAAACTTGGCACAAGTGAAAATGGAACCTCAACATTCAGAGCAGTCATTGTTTCTCCAACAGCAGCAGAGGCAACAACAGCAACAACAACAACAACAACAATTTCTTCAAATGCCGGGGCAATCTCCGCAGGCTCAAATGAACATATTTCACCAGCAGAGACTTATGCAACTTCAACAACAGCAACTCTTGAAATCTATGCCTCAACAACGTCCTCAATTACCACAGCAGTTCCAACAGCAGAATTTACCTTTGAGGCCACCTCTAAAACCAGTGTATGAACCTGGCATGGGTGCTCAGCGTCTTACACAGTATATGTACCGACAACAACATAGGCCTGAAGTAAAGCTTCTTACCACAAATTAAGTATTTTTCAGCGTAGTGCTTTTCTTCGTGATTGACAGTTGCACTTGCTATTAAATGCAGGACAATAACATCGAGTTCTGGAGAAAATTTGTAGCTGAGTATTTTGCTCCTAATGCCAAAAAGAGATGGTGTGTTTCGATGTACGGCAGTGGCCGGCAAACAACTGGCGTTTTCCCTCAGGTTTACTGCTCAATAAACTTTCTCTTGTTTGTAATACGACTGTGAAGAAGCTTGTCCTTTTCATCTTCATTTTCTAATCTGATCTTATGCAACTGAGCCAGTTTTGAATAAATTATGTACTTGTTTCATGTTATACCTCTTTACATGGGGTATTTTTATTCACAAACATTGCAGGATGTGTGGCACTGTGAGATATGTAACCGAAAGCCGGGACGTGGTTTTGGTATGTTATTTAGATGATCAGTGTTTATGCTGAGAATTGATTTTTGGAATATAACATTTTTCTGTAGTTCTTATGAGATGGTCCTTCCTTACTCATCCTTTGTCTGCTTTACCTCTTTCATTGTTTAGAGGCAACTGCTGAAGTCCTCCCGCGGCTTTTTAAGATAAAGTATGAAAGTGGCACATTGGAAGAACTTTTATATGTCGACATGCCCAGGGAATCACAGAATTCATCTGGTCAAATTGTCTTGGAGTACGCAAAAGCAACACAAGAGAGTGTATTTGAGCATCTTCGAGTTGTTCGTGATGGCCAACTTCGAATAGTTTTCTCACCAGACCTTAAGGTTCTTCAAACCACTCTCTTTCTCACTTAGCAAACCATTATAACATTATTTTCTCTGCAAGCCCTTTATTCTAGTAAGTTCCTTCTCAGATATTCTCTTGGGAATTCTGTGCTCGGCGGCATGAAGAGCTCATTCCACGAAGGCTTTTGATACCGCAGGTACCTTCCAGAAAAATTAAACAATTTTCCTGCATCTTATGGGTGTATGTTTTTAGCTAACTAATAAAGCTAGTTAGTCTGTAAAGAGGATTATTCAAGTCAATTGTTTACTTGTGTTGTGTTGGGTTCTGGGAATCTGACATTGTGGTTATGAATTTAGGTTTTACTCTAAATCTGTTTTACTTTGGTTTTGGGTTTTTGCGTAACAAAAAAGTTGCAAGAGCATCACTTTACCTTTCCTTTTTTTTTTTTGGTTTCCAAATTTGGATATGAGTGAAACATTACCTCTACATCAATGAAAACGCTTATGTAATTATCTATTTTTTTGTATTTCATGTACAGGTTAGTCAGCTTGGATCAGCTGCTCAGAAATATCAACAAGCTGCTCAAAATGCAACAACAGATTCTGCTCTTCCGGAGTTACAAAATAACTGCAACATGTAAACTTCTTCTCTTTTTGTTGATAGAGCTGTAACAAATCCTGTTATTTGACTTTCTATTGGTGAACTCTAATGTGTTGCCACTGTTCTGCAGGTTTGTTGCATCTGCTAGACAATTGGCAAAGGCCCTGGAAGTACCACTCGTGAATGATTTGGGATACACAAAAAGATATGTTCGGTGTTTGCAGGTATGTGAACAATGTCTCAATATGAACCTAGTGTCATTGCAACTCTGCAATCTTGCATAAAACATAAGATATTTGCATAATGAGACAATTAAATCAACCTTTTTTGTATGTCCCAGTGACCATGTTTCCCAATGAATGTTGATCTTTTGCAATATTGTAGATCTCGGAGGTGGTAAATAGTATGAAGGACTTGATAGACTACAGCAGAGAAACAAGAACAGGACCAATCGGTAAGTTACTGTGACCATCTTTCAAAGAAAAGGGACATTTTCATCTTGTAGCATTTTTCATGTTTTATGTATATCTTTCTTGCATTTTCCTTATGAAGTAAAATGAATCCGTGATTTTGTTTACCTGTTTTTGTAACAGCTTGTTTTAATAACTTTTGACGTGTAGATATCCCCGTCAATCATTCTTTTTTCGTGATGCAGAAAGTTTAGCCAAGTTTCCTCGGAGAACAGGCCCTTCATCTGCACTGCCTGGTCCTTCTCCTCAGCAAGGCGGTGAACAGCTAAGGCAGCAGCAGCAAATAGTTCCCCAGAATGCAAACAACAATCGGCAAGTTGCATTAATGCAAGGTAATCCCAGCAACGGTGTTAATTATGCGTTCAATGCAGCTTCTGCATCCACCTCCACCAGCAGCATCGCTGGGCTCATCCACCAGAATTCTATGAAGGGAAGGCATCAGAATGCTGCCTACAATCCTCCAAACAGTCCTTATGGTGGAAACACAGTTCAGATGCCGTCACCTAGTTCCTCGGGCACCATGGCGCCATCATCCCAGCAACAACCACACAACCTAGGATCATTTCAGTCTCCAACCTCCTCATCTAATAACAATAATCCGTCTCAAAATGGGATAACATCTGTTAATCACATGGGTTCCACAAACTCACCAGCAATGCAACAAGTGGGTGAGGCTGAAGCAAACGAGTCTAGCTCGGTGCAGAAGATACTGAATGAAATCCTGATGAACCAAGCTCATAATAGCGGCTCAGGAGGAAGCATGGTTGGACATGGACACGGATCTTTCGGGAATGACGGGAAGGCAGCTAATGTAAATAGTTCTGGTGTTTTGATGATGAACGGTCAAGTGAACAACAACAACAACAACCCAAGTATTGGAGGTGCTGGTGGATTTGGTGGTGGGATGGGTCAGTCCATGTCAGCTAATGGAATCAATAATATAAACGGGAGCAATAGTCTCATGAACGGCAGAGTTGGGATGATGGTACGGGATCCAAACGTGCAACAAGATCTTGGAAACCAGCTCTTAGGAGCAGTGAATGGTTTCAACAATTTTCAATGTGATTGGAACGCGTGAGATCGAGATGAAGAAGAAGAAGAGACTTTGAACGGACAGGTAAATGTTCTGCTTTGCGAAGCATCACAACAACTCAACTAAGGATAAGGATAGAGACCGTAAGCCGCGATATTGTGCTTTAGAAAGGGAAGAGTCAAATCTTTGTACCAACAACTGGTTTCTCTAGGTCACCTCCGCAACCACCACCATACCATCTCGAGTTGTCTTCTTTCCTTTCTTTTTTTTTTTTTTTTAATCCTGGGGAGTTTTTTTTTATGCTTTATAGTTTATAATGTACATCTTTCTATGGGTGTGTGTTCCCTTAGGACACATCATCAGGGAGTCAATGAATCAGGCTCTGTCCTTCATTTGTCTTGACAAAACTTTCCTAAAGTCTGACAACAACGCTGAGTGCAAATGCTTGTGTAGGATGTCATAAAGTCTGAAAATAACGTTAAGTGCAAATGCTTGTGTACGATGTCATAAAGTCTGAAAATAACGTTAAGTGCAAATGCTTGTGTACGATGTGTTTGGTTGGTCATACTTGGAAAAATCGAAAATGTCTCTTAAACTCATAAGTTTGTCACAAACTGTTTGTATATTCAAAACTCACATATGACAACATCGACAAAAATATAAAGGCACTAAAAGTGAAATCTGTAATTTCAGAAAGAGTAGTCTTTCAAATCTGCTTTAGAGTCGTCCATGTCGATCTCAGACAAGCATTCTTCAGCAGTAAGCGGAGGGAGTTTATGAGTTTTACGCTTAAGGTTGTGTTTGTGCCAATCGCTCTTACAATGCTCTCTATATTGCTTAGCCTCCCCAACGAACGTATTGCAAGTGCTGCATCTGGTCCCTTTCTTTTCTTTTTCTCCTCCTTGTTGCTTTATGTTACCTGTAGTACCCATCTCTTGCTTCTGCAGTTTCTTGGTAAGTTCAATTACGGGGTCGGTTAAATCCTTGGTCTCAGTCTCAACAGGTAACAAAGGCTTGTGGGTGTGCAATGCCATATCATCATGCTCATCGTAATGATCCATGCTTGTGTCACCTTCTGCATGAACTGATACAGCGAGTATTTCTAGTCTTCCCTGTATATTCCTCACAAGGGAATCACACTCTCGGAATAGACCCGGTTCCATCTCGCAGACCTGCACAAGTATGTATCACCACAATCAGAGAAAAACAAAAAAAAAGAGATTTCAAAATGTTTAGAGTCTAGAGATGTAAGATCATTACAGTGGACATCTGTGTTCCAGATTCGTCTTTGGAGACAACACTAGCGTCCCATTCTTTTAGCTTCTCGAGAAGTGAGGGGACGCTTTGAACAGGTACAGTGAGACGAAGTCTCATTGGAGAACGCTTTATAGGGAAGTGCTTTTGCAGCTCACGGATAACATCAAGGGCCTGCATAGTTTTAATAATCAAAACAAAACTTTTCATAGGAAGCTTCACAGAAGTCACTGCGTTTCTACAATATCCAATACAAACTCACCTGTTTCTTGGAATTGCTATGAGGATCAACAGCAAAATGAATTTCATGCATTAAGCGCTCCACCATACTGATGGTATAAGGCCTTTGTGTTTCAGGGTTGATAGTTTTCTGCATAACAATCGTTGCAATATCCCGAAACTGGTTTGAGAACTGTGATTCTCTCTCTTTTCCAGCAACTTGAAGCTCTCCTTTCTCCAAAATCTGAACATTGAGAGAGTTGGAAAAAATATAAGACAAGTTTTAAAGAGTCTCAGAACTTTCAAAAATATAAGGAAAATCAAAATATACATCAATGCATATTTTCGTATGATCGTCTGATTCGAAGGCCTTCATCAAGTCTTTAGATTTGGCTAGAACTCCTTTAGAAACATTCGAATAAACAGTATGTGACTGAAGCACTTCATCTATGTCCTTCTCCCTGCATCAAACACATTTTGGCTCACATCTCATTACTTTTCTCTATATCCCAAGAAGTCAATCAAAGCCAATATAGAAAGGTTCGATGCTAATTTAACACCAAATTCATCATACTATACAACTTCCATACATCATTGACAAACATAAACAACAAAATTGGGTTTAAGACCTACACAACAGAATTGAATCGCTAAATTCGGCAAAATCAAGCCTGGAGTAGTCAAGAACAACACAAACAAAGATTGATAGATGCAACTATACTTGTTACTCTTAAGATTAGGTCAAATACATGATCCATCTTTACAGCAAATTCATCATACTAAACAACCAAATCAGAATCACATAGACAAATTCAGCAAAATCAAGCCAAGAGTAGTCAAGAACAACACAAAACGAAGATTGATTGATGTGATTATACAACTTCATCATACTATACAACTTCCATACATCATTGAAAAAGATAAACAATTAAATTGGTTTTAAGACCTACACATCAGAATCGAGCCACCAAATTCGGTAAAATCAAGCCTGGACTAGTCAAGAACAACACATATAAGATTCATTGATGTGATTATACTTGTTCTCAAACAAATGATCCATCGTCACACCAAATTAATCATACTAAACAACCAAATCATAATCGAATAGACAAATTCGGCAAAACCAAGCCTCGTGTAGTAAAAAAAACAACGCAAAACGAAGATTGATTGAAGGGATTATTAGCTACGAAGCAAAGATTTGGGATGAGAAAGCTTGCTTACACGCCAGACCGCCATGAAAGGACCTTATTCTTGTAGCAAGCGATCTCGAAGCGATTGCCTTGCTTTTTGAGACGAACCACAGCAACGTTCGTTAACCTCTTCTGCCCTACAGGCTGCACTAGCGTCTTCGACATTTCTTCTACTGCTCAAATTGAAAAAAAAAATGGCAAATACTGAGAATTAGGTTTTCATGAAATATCAGCAGACACATTAAAAGGCGAGTTTGAGCTTTTAATCGAAGAATCAAACAGACTCATAACAAATCAACAGACCAAATATTTCAACTCGTCAATCATCGTCGAGAGTTTTGTTATATACCTCCGGTAAAGAAAAAACCAATTTCTCCGGCGAAGATAGTGACGGAGGAGCAAAGCCGAGTTAAAACAAAAACCGAAACGCGAGTGTAGGCGAAAGATGAAAATCCCACCAATTGGTTGGCAAAGGAGGCGTACGAAAGGCTTTTGGGCCCTTTGATAATTTTTTTGCGGCAACTGGTCACGGGACTCGTTTCCTTTTCGTTCGGTCTAGACAATAGATTTCAATTTGGGTTCGATACTAACTAGTGTTCTTTGTATTTGGGCTGGGCTGACTTCGGGCTTATTATTCCTTGATTCAAATGGTTCTATTGGGCTTCTAAACATATTACTAGAAGAGAAAATTTGCATTTTAGATAGTTTTTCGTAAACTTATTACTAAAATATTTTTAATTAGGAGAATGGGCAGTTTTTAAGTTTTTTTTAATACTTATTTCACTAAACGGTGAAACCGTGTATGCATGTTAAAGCAATGGAGAAGTTGCTGTTACGGGTTCCCTCTGGCCTTGCAACTTCGACCTCAACTTGTCCATTACTTCTTTGTTATTATGTTAAGTAAACTTATTTTTATAAGTAAAACTTATTAGTGATTTCTTAATGATGATACAATTTGTTGTCATATACACGGTCTACCTTGGACGCCATACTATCACCTGGTCCTCAAAGAAATAAACGGGAGAGGCTCGCTCTTCTACCAAGTCATTACTCTTGTATATCCTCTCACTAATCGTGTATATCTTCTTCCCCTGTTTGTAAGTATACTTTGTGTATATAACCAGAGGTTCTCATATCAATAAAGGATGCAATACAATATTATAATATTTAGCATTTTTATAAACATGTAATTATCATATATACTTAATAATATATGACCTGAAAATTTTGGGTAAAGGACTGGAATTGGTAACTTATCTAAATATTTTTCAGATTTTCTAAAATTTGCCTAATGTGAAGACCAACCACCACTGATAGAAACAAGTACTCCTTTATTGATTTCAACAAACGAATTACACAGAAGAACTCAAGAGTACTAGTTCCTGCTCTTGTTCCAGCTCTTGTTCCAGCTCAGCAGTATTTACATAATCCTTCTTCTTCCTTCTGACGTAGGCTCTTAACGGCTTATCAATACCCCCTTCGCCGAGAATCAGCTTGCCCTCAAGCTTAAGATGTGGAAACTAATGCATCAAATCCTTAGCACGCATCCAAGTATTTTCATGTGTAGGCAGGCCTTTCCAAGAAACCAAAACCTCTAAAAAGCCACCACCATCATATCTAGAGTCAAATATCTCGTCCGGCTCAATGATAAATTCATCTAACTCAGACACCGATGTGGGCA
Source organism: Cardamine occulta (assembly GCA_028015245.1). NCBI lineage: Eukaryota > Viridiplantae > Streptophyta > Magnoliopsida > Brassicales > Brassicaceae > Cardamine > Cardamine occulta. The sequence continues at coordinate 7,857,433 of CM051364.1, forward strand.
GAGGATTCACCACATGACCAGTTTTCAAAACCCGTTTCAACTGAGATACACGAAATACTGGGTGTATTTTAGACCCCTGAGGCAGTTGCAGCTTATAAGCGGCTTTCCCAATCTTCTCAAGCACCGCAAATGGTCCATAGAATCTTGCAGCAAGTTTCTGATATAACCTTCGCGAAACAGATTGTTGTCTGTAAGGTCTTAACTTCAAAAATACCATTGAACCCACTGTAAATTCCAAGTCTCTTCGATGCTTATCAGCATTATTTTTCATTGATTGTTGAGCTTTCACCAAATTGTCTTTAATATGTCCCAGCATTGTATCTCTGTCTTTAAGCATATTCTCCAATTCACAATTGGTAGTAGACCCTTCTTCAAACTTCAACAATGATGGTGGCTCTCTGCCATAGACCAAATGAAATGGACTGCACTTTAATGATGTATGATAAGAAAGTGTTGTACCATAGCTCTGCCCATGATAAGAACTTGTACCAAGTACGTGGATGACTCGAAGCAAAACATCTCAAATATGTTTCTAAGCACCGATTGAGCACCTCTGTTTGACCATCAGTTTGGGGATGGAAAGCTGTACTGAACTTCAACTTAGTTCCAGCTAACTTAAAGCAATCCTTCCAAAAATGGCTTAGAAAAATCCTATCCCGATCAGAAACAATAGACTTTGGAAACCCATGTAATCTGACAATCTCTTGAATGAATTTAGTAGCCACATCCGGAGCAATAAAAGGGTGTTTCATTCCAATAAAATGAGCAAATTTGCTCAATCTGTCCACTACCACAAGAATGACATTATAACCCTGAGATGTTGGCAACCCTTCTATAAAATCCATGGAAATGTCTTCCCAAATTTGTAGAGGAATAGGCAGTGGTTGCAGCAAACCCGCAGGAGCCAAAGTGGAGTACTTATGTGTCTGGCAAATAAAACACTCGGAAACATACTTCTGAACGTCTTTCTTCATCTTCTTCCAATAGAAAGTGTTTTGTACTTTTTTTAATGTTTTTAAAACTCCTGAATGTCCTCCCATCACTCCATCATGACACTCTTTCAATATAAGAGGAATATGTACAGAGTTTCGAGGAATCACCAATCTACGGTTGTATAACACCTGATCATTCACCAAAGAATATCCCTGTTTCACAGGCTGTCCTGTTCTCAACTGAGATTTCAATTGCTGAATAGAAAAGTTTTCTTCAATTTCCTTATAAATGTCCTGTAATTGTAATGTGTCGGGAACCGTTAGAGCCAACAACATTGCAGTTAAAGACTGAATTGGAGGAGAAACAATCCGAGACAACCCATCAGCAACCTTGTTTTCTACTCCTGCCTTATAGACAATATCAAAATCATACCCCAAAACTCTTGTCAGCCACTTTTGATATTCCATAGAAACTTCTCTCTGCTCAAGTAAGAATTTCAAACTTTTTTGATCAGTTCTTACTAGAAACTTTCTCCCTAACAGATAATGCTTCCACTTCTGAATAGCCATTACAATGGCCATTAGCTCTCTCTCATAAATCGGCTTCAGTTGCTCCTTTGGTGTCAATCCATGACTAAAGTATGATATAGGTTTGTGATCTTGCATTAGCACAGCGCCAAAACAGGGGCTGAACACATTGCTTCTTTCAATTTGTCAAATGCAGTTTGTGCCTCAGAAGACCAAAGAAACATGTCTTTACGCAATAACTCTGTTAAAGGTCTGGCCAACGATCCATAACCCTTTACAAAACGGCAATAGTATCCGGTTAGCCCCAAAAAACCTCTCAATTCCTTCACATTTTTGGGCGTTGGCCAGGTTCTCATAGCAGTAGTTTTGCTCGGATCTGTGGAAACCCCTTCAGCAGAAATTATATGACCAAGGTAATCCACTTGAGTCTGGCCAAACAAACATTTCTTCTTGTTAGCATACAGTTGCTGTTGTTGAAAAATTTCCAATACCACTTCTAAATGTTTCTTGTGTTCTTGCAAATTGACACTGTAAATTAAAATGTCATCAAAGAACACTAACACAAACTTCCTCAGATATGGTCTGAAAACCACATTCATCAATGCCTGGAATGTGGCTGGAGCATTGGTTAAGCCAAAAGGCATAACCAAGAATTTGTAATGGCCATTGTGAGTCCTGAAGGCTGTTTTCTCAATATCAGCTTCCTTCATGCGTATTTGTTGGTAACCAGAACGTAAGTCCAACTTAAAGAATATTGTCGCTCCATGTAACTCATCTAGATGCTGGTCAATTACCGGAATAGGGAATTTATCTGGAACTGTAACCCTATTCAATGCCCTATAATCCACACAAAATCTCCATGATCCATCTTTTTTTTTTAAACTAGCAACACCGGGCTTGAAAACGGACTATGACTATATCGAATGATGCCAGCTTCTAACATCTCTTTCACTAATTTCTTCATTGCTTCCTTATGTATATGAGGGTATCTATAAGAACGCACACTCACAGCATCATGCCCAGAAGTTAATAGAATCCCATGTTCTCTTCCTCTTATTGGTGGTAAACTTTTTGGAGCCTCAAATACACTTTCAAACTTCTGTAGTAAATCATCAACATCCGAAGGAGTGGAACTCTCCAATGCACCCATCACTTTATGATTATAAACTCCATATTAATGCCTTTGGTCTGTACTGCAAAATTTGTGGACAAGGACTTGAGAGATAATTTTGAAGTGTGTAATGTCGGATCACCTTTCAAGGTGACCATCTTCCCTTGGTACCTAAATGACCACTCATGTGTCTCCCAGTTAACTTGGCACACTCCCAGTGTTCTCAACCATTGAACTCCCAAAATCATATCTACCTTTCCCAACTCCAATGATATCAAATCTGACACAAACTCCAATCCCTGTAATGTAAAACTGATATTGGCACATAATCCCAGCCCTTTAACCTTAATACCTGTGCCCAGTTCAATGTCCAATCACTTATCATGCTTCACTGTGAGCTTCACTATATTTACAGTAGAAAGAGCAATTAAATTATGAGTTGCTCCACTATCAATCATCACAATTATCTCTGTTTTCCCAATGAATCCTTTTAACAAAGTTGTAGTGGGAGAAGAAATTCCCATATATGCATTAAAGGATAATCTTTGCAGCTCTCCCACCTCTTCTTCTTGCTCTAAAAGAACAGCTTCCACCTCTTCATCAACAATGTCAACGTCACATCCATGGATTACTGTCACCACTCTTAATTCTTTATTTGGACAAATATGATTAGCTGAGTATTTGCCATCACATTTGAAACAAAGACCTTTCTTCTTGCTGTCCTCAAATTCAGCATCAGATAATCGTCTTTGCCCTTTGATGAAAGTAGATTTACCAGTTGTGATTGGTTTCGCAAATTGTTGCGCACCACTCTGGCCTGTATCATTCACACTCTTCTGCATCTTCCAACTATTATGTGAAGTTGTCACAGGTGTAAAGCGGAAAGGAGGAAAAGATGTTGACTTTTGGTTCACTAAATCTTGTTGGAGAACACCACTTACCACCCTGCATATCACATTTGTCTCCATTCGCACTGCTGTTTCAATGAGCTGTTGCAAACCAATAGGTTTTAACATCTCAATAACTTCCTGCAATTCTGGTTGCAGACCATTCATAAAGATGCCTTCCAACTTCTCATCATTAAAGCCAATTACTTGAGAAGATAAGTCTTCAAAGTCATGAACAAACTCATCAATAGAACCAGTTTGTCTTAAGGCAAATAATCTTTGACTAGGTGAGCAAATTTTACTCTTCCCAAAACGAGCCAACAACTTCACCTTAAACTGATTCCAATCCGCAAATGAGTATCTGTTAATTTGCCAATTATACCAACTGAGTACATCACCTGCTAAACTCAAAGATACGAGTTCCAACTTCTCTTCTTCGGTATGACCTCCGATCTGGAAAAATCGTTCCACCAGCAATCCAACCGTATGGATTCTCACCTTCAAACACTGGCATCTCCACTTTCTTCATTAAACTCTCTCGATTTTCAACAATTATATTCCCTCGATAACCTAACGGATTCTCTCTATTTCGCAGATCCAGATTTGAGTTGTTTACCTGAGATCTGTGATGACATAGTTCGTGATGACTCAAAGAAGCTCCGTTCGATCTCTGTTCATGTTGCGAATAGGTTTTGATAAAAACCTCGATGTGCTTCGCCATCTGTTCAAGAACTTTCTCTGTTGTTGTTTTTCCTTCGCACAATGTCTGCATCGTCGGCTCCACACCATCAAATCTCTCATGAATCGCTCCAATTCGAACTTCTAAATCCTCAATTTGTTGATTCACATCACCAATCGAAGTGGTTGATACATCCTCTCGCGGCGATGTTGATAGATTCTTAATCGCCATGTTCGATCACTTCACAACGCACCAATTTGATAGAAACGATTACTCCTTTATTGATTTCAACAAACGAATTACACAGAAGAGACTCAAGAGTACTACTCTATCGTCTTGCTCCCCTAACAGAATCTCTGATTCTGATTCTGTTCCCCAGCTTAACCAACTGAAAAAACCCCCCTCTCACAGTGAGATTCGTATCTATATATGTCCTATACGATTCTATACAATTTCTTATACTACTACTGACTCGAATCAATGGCTGAAATGCCATGTTTGGCAAGAAAATATGATTTCATGCCACCTAAAAATCTGTGTGCCATTGAGATAATGAAAATCCTAAAATACCCTTAATGAGTGGTATTGAATCTCCTTCTCCTCCCAGTTCGATCTGATCTGATCCCGGTTCTTGAATTATTATCGAATTGAACTCAATTGAATTCAATTGGCTCATTCTCCGGATATTACGCTTTGGACACAAAAGCCGATCCCGACAAAACAAAAGCTCTGTTCCTCGAGCTGGAGCTGGTTCCTCACCTGGATTGGATGCTCACCTGGATTCGAGGAAGCTCCTGTTCCACCCTCCTCGCTCCCTTGAATTGTGTTGCTCTGGATCGTGCTCCCAACGCTCGCTCAAAATAATCCACACGAATCACGGTCACGTGCTCAACGTTGTTCTTCGGCGAATCAAATCGAAGTCGACACCTCTCTCACCGTAGTCATCGCCGACGTAGTTTGTGGTAGGTGCCTACCATTGATTCCAATAGTCATCGTATATTTTTGTTTCAAATTTAGAATGAATTTATTATGACTTCGATTGATTGATGAATGCATGCCGAGATTAAATGAATGGTTGTTTGACAATTTCACATAAAATGTAATTTGACAATGAAGTATATTTTCATAGGTTATTAATCGAATAAAGATGTTGTTGAATCGTGTTGCATTGGAGAAAACAATAACGAAAATTTTCTGGGTAATATACGAAGTCCAACTGGTAGAAATGGAACAACTGAAAGTAATAAAACTGATATTAAAGGTACAACTGAGTAATGAGATTTGATTTGAAATATCTTATTTGGGTATCACAGTTGGTTAATTATCATCTTTGATGGTAGAATGAGTTATCAAAATTTATAATTTGGTGAATTTAATTGTTAAATATCCAATTGGTACGAATAGAATAAGTGTGAGGTAGTGATCCAACTAGTACAAATGGTACAACTGCATACTGTGTAATTTGGAATTGTATTTAATTTTGTTTTATTTGCAGGAGGTCATGAAGAAGATCAGCCACACAAACATACATTTCGATTATGGAGGCCACTATTTGGAAGAGCATGAATGGATTTCAAAAAATAGTCTAATAGGTATAGCGATTAAGATGTCATCTTTGGAGGATGTAACGTATGCAATGTTGGTTGATAAGATTTGTAGGAAGATTGGAATTGATGATATGTTAAAGAAGCTTCAATTGAGTTACAGTCAATGTAAAACTCGAAAAGAGGCAAAGATTGTAGATGACGAGGATGTATATGTTTATTTAACTTTAGTGGATAAGGATGGATTTAGACCTATTTTGCAGGTGGAGTTATTGAAAGGTGTTGAAAATAATCAGGAAGGTGAGGAAAACTCCAGAACAGAACAAAAAAGTTCATTTGGTGTGAATTATAGTAGAGTTGGTGATGTAGAAAATAGAGGGATCCCTACTATTCCGAGAGTGGATAAAATAGAAGAAGAAGAAGAACTGCAACAAAAAGGGTGGATAATTGAAGAGCAGATGGAGAATGATGTCATTGAAGAAAGGAATGATATAAGGGATGCGGTTAGCCTGATTGATAACAATGAGAATGATGGTTTGGATGGTTGGCATGAAATTCTTGAGGTTCTATATGGTGTTGAAGAAAGTCAATATGTTAATGAATGGGAAGATGGTAGGGGTCTTGAAATAGATCAAGAATTTTCTTCTAAAGAAGCAGTGCATGATTTGGTTATGAAAGCTGCAAATGAGAACTGTTTTGGGTACAAAACTATTAAATCAGACAAGGAACGAGTTATGCTAAGATGTCGTCAAGCTCCAGAAGGTTGCAAATGGTATTTGAGAGTTACAAAAAAACAAGAATTCAGAACTTTTCACTGTCAGAGTATATAGAAAGATGCATTCATGCAGTCGGTTTGTTGCGACAACAAGTAGTCAATAGAAAGGCACACCAAGATTAGTAGCATCTATTTTGCATGAAATCTATTTTGCATGAAGACTATCCAAGTCAAATGGAGACCCCAGATCCTAAAAGCATTGCGAATGTGGTTCTAAGAAAAATTGGTTTGAATTGTTCATACTCCAATGCCTTAAGAGGGAAAAATCAACATGTAAGTGATGTGCGAGGTACGCCTGAAAAAAGCTACAACATGTTGTATTCTTATCTATATATGTTAGAGTATGTCAATCATGGGACAGTAACTAATGTGGAATTGGATGAACAAAAAAGATTCAAATATCTATTCATCGGTTTGTGCGCATGCTAATACAAAGAATGAGTTCGATAAAGAGTATAGTGAATTTAGGAATAGGTTTCCGAAAGCTGTTGAGTATTTGGAAAAAAGTATTGGGCTGGAACAATGGACAAGGTGTCATTTTAAAGGAGACAAGTACAACCTAGACACAAGCAACTCTGCAGAATCATTGAACTCCGTGTTTAAAAAAGCAAGGAAGTATTCCCTCTTGACTATGATTGATACAATTCTTGAGAAATTTGTTGAGTGGTTCAACAATCATAGGAAAGATTCTGCTGGTGCACCGAACACATCAAAATTGGTACCTTTTGTGGAGAACGAAATGCACTTAAGATGTGCAAATGCAGCCAAATTAAAGGTGATTGAGATAAATAGCTACTTCCTTGAATACAATGTTATTGGGATCGATGGGAAGACTTATTTGGTGGACCTAAAAATGAAAAACTGTTCTTGCAAGTGTTTTGATATTGACAAGTATCCGTGTGTCCATGCTATTGCTGCAGTTAGCTTCCTCTCGAGGCAAGAAGATAGATCAGAGAATATCCATATCAATGATGTATGCTCAAAATATTACTTGATTGAGAATTGGATATTGGCATATTGCAAGACGATTTATGTGGTGCCACATGAGTCTAACTAGAGTGTTCCTGCTGATATTCAAGAACTAGTTGTTTTACCGCCCGGAAAAACCAAGAAGAAACAGGGAAGAAGCCAAGAAAAGCGGTTTCCATCTATAGGAGAATATCCTCGGAAGAGGAGTAACGTCCGAACTTCTGGCATAAACTTGGAGAGGTGGTTGGAGCCAAAGGAGGGAATTTGATTTATTTTGTGTGTTTGTTTTGTATCTGTATTTGTTTTGTAACTATTTCTTATTGTACTATATGGTCCATCTAAGTCTAACTATGTCCAATTACAAGCATTCGAAATTTATATATTTATTGAAAAATTTAAAACTAAGAACACTACATAAAGTAAATTTTTGTTATTAGAAACTAATTTTGCAAACTAAAGTAAATTATATTGTTAAAAATCATAGTTTTAACTCAAAACACTCTCACAAACTATATGTTTCCAAGTAAATTATCACAATTCTAAAGAAAATTATGTGAAAACGTAGAATTGATTTTTATGTTATATGAAAAGGTCCAACGTGTTAATGTATTGAGAAAAATCAAAAGTCCAACTAGAAATTAGCAGCTTATGATAAGGTCCAACTAGAAATAATCAAAACTCCCATTAATCCAACTATGTAGACAATTGATCAACTGAACAACTAGTGAAGACATCTACGTGATTGTTTCAGCTGGGGTCCACAACATTAGTTTTTATTGGTCAATTTTTGGCATTTTTAGTCAACACTTACATATATTTAATTCTGAAAAGCTACCCACTTTCCCTTCTTATCTCTCTCTTCTCTTCTTTTTCCGAATCCATTCCATTCTTCCATTTCTTTATTTCTCTCTTCTCATCGTTTTTCGAATCGCTCTCAGAAATTCCCTTTTTACGATTATAAAATGTCCCCAAGCTGTCTGGGTAATAACAATGACAGTAGTGAAATTGATTATAGAATAGATCCATATTTATTGGCAGACGGTGATTGGGGTGTTCCGACTAATTGTTTCTGTAGTGCAAGAGTCCATCTTGAGGTCGATTCTAATCCACAAAATTTTGGAAGAAAGTTCTACAAATATCCAAACAGTGGGGTAAGTCTATATTTAGACTTCATATGTTCATAATTCCTTACGATGTTTGGGATAATTCCTTGGGGTAAGTCTATATTTAGACTTTGAATGTTGATTTCGCTTTGTAAGAAAATTAAACTTTCTAAGACGGTTATGTTGCTTTGTAAGGCTTAGTATGTTTTAATGTCCCAACATAGTTGTTCCAGTTTTCCCAATTGTACGAAATCATTTGTTCCAGTTTTCCAGTTATACCAAATTAAATGTTCCAGTTTTTCCAGTTAGTAATAACATCAAAATACATCTAGTAATACCAATACAATAAGTTTCTTTAGTAACGTCTTTTTTGCTTCATTCCCTTCTTTTTCGTTGGTGCCTCCTTTGTCTGAACCTCAACAACATCATCATCAACATTTTCAGTTCTATCCTCAACAACAATCTCCTTCAGATTATCATCAAATGTGAGACGCCCCCAAGGAAAAGTCTCACACAAAGCCACATCATTTACCATCTGAAGTAGGAAATTATCAATTTTTGCATCATTCTTTGATTTAGGTCGAACTATCTTGCCTAAAAAATACAAGATAGTGAGTTTTAAGAAAGTCCCCTTCTTCCTCTCAAGATTCCCCTTCTCCTTCAGCTCAACCAACTTCTTCTTCACATCCGATATTTTTATCCCCTTCTTCTTCTTAAAGATCTTCTCCACAAACTTTGTATCCCCAAGTTTCATCCAATTAGGAGGATAATTATGACAGTTCATACCTGTCAACAACGCATGCTCCCTAATGGAATACCTCACGGGTACTTCATTCACAACAAACCAACACTCCTTTTCTTGCTCCGTTTGTGCGGTTCAGAGGAGAAGCATCCACATCCCTTACAGCATGTGATTTGGCTCACGGTACATATGAAATATATGCTTAAACTGATCATGTTTCTTGAACCAATCCAAAGCAATAGAAAATTCATCCTCGATTTCCTTCACCACTTGTGTCACACTACACCTAGTGGACATCTTGCAAGTCTTGCTGTATTCACTATTACCAAAGAACAATTTTTCTGGCGGCACTGGCTGTGTGTCCTCATCATCATCATCCTTAAATTTTCAAACACAATTTATTAGGTAAATAATCACAGTTGTTCCAGTTGTTCCAGTTAATCCAGATGTTCCAGTTATCCAGTTATTCTACTTATTCCAGTTGTTCCAGTTTTCTGAATAACAGAATGATCTATATGTTCGAACACTAATTGTTATACTTGTACCAATTTTCCTAAGACAAAAAAATGTGCACAGTTGTTCTATATGTCCCAATATATTCTAAATAAACCTTACAATTTTCCAATTAAATCACCATCCCATTCATTCAACATTCAAATGAACACAAGAAATTATACCTAACAATATCGACATCCTTAACTGTTTATCAATAATAGTACATACCTCTAACAAGTCATTTTCGTTCTCTCCTTCTTCTTTCTCTTTTTCTTCTTCCGCTTCCTCCTCTTCTTTCTCCTCTTCGTTCTCCTCTTCGGATTCCTCCTCTTCCTTCTCTTCTTCCTCTTCTTCATCTTCTTCATCTTCCTTCTCGGTGTCGTCTTCCTCATCTTCCTCTTCTCCTTCTTGTTCTTCCTCTTCTTCTTCTTCCTTCTCTTCTTCCTCTTCTTGATCTTCTTCTTCTACATTTTTCCCATCGTTTTCTTCCTCCTTTTTTTCTGCTTCATTCTTCTTCCTCTTTCGATTTCTGGTTGATTCATAAACCCCTCTACTGTTTCTCACAATAGCCATTTTCGCCGCCGTTGAGAGAGGAGAGCAGCAGTCCACAGCAGTTGAGCAGTTGTTCTTTTGATTCCAAGGGTTGGGTGTCGGATGTAGATCTGATAAAAGGGAACGGCGAAGAGGCGGTTTTATTAGGGTAAACCGGTGTAAATTGATGAATTGATTGGTTCGTACCGGTCCAATTCAATTAAAATCCGATTTAATTTAATTTATTACGGGTTTAATTGGGAAGCTGGTTAGGTGCGGTTTAATTGATTAAACCAGATCTGGTTAACTGATAGGATATGTTATTTTGTTTAAAACATCTGGTTCTTTAGTAATTAACCTATTTTCTGAATTAAAAATAAATTATTCCAAAATTAAATTTTCTCTAAGTGACATTTCGGACACCATTTTCTGAATTGGTGGCATTTGGGACGTGCGCTCGACTGACTCAGCTTATTTTACTTGTCCAGCTCATCCTGCTCTTGTTCCAGCTCAGCAGTATTTCCATAATCCTTCTTCTTCCTTCTCTTAGCGGCTTATCAACCACACGATCCACATCTCATCACTAGTGTGTCAACTGTTATGCTTTCATAAAACAAATTTCTTCTTTTATTGAACTGCACACGGTTCTAAGTACTGTTTTAAAAATTTTATTATTATTTGGGTTAAGAACTGTCATATTCAAAGTACGGTAGTCCCGTCTTGAGGGATCTTGGTAATTTTAATCCAGCCTTATTAGCTAAACAAAGCGTGGAGACTATTATCTAAGCCTAGTTTTATGGTTTCTCACGTTTATAAAGCTTGGTATTTTGTGAAGAAGAATTTCATGGAGGTGGGACAACATTATAGACCATCTTGGCTTAGCATCTTACATGGTCGGGATCTTCTAGCAAGAGGTCTCATGATGTCAATTGTATGGTTGGATAAATTAGTTTATTATGGAATACCTCGATGTCCTTGTAACAAACAGTCATCGATTGATTTGAATCTAAAGGTGACAAGCCTTATCATGCCACAAGTTACATGGAGTTCAGTTCTGTTATCAGATATCTTCTTACCACCAGATGTAAAGAGAATCATGATAAACCAAATATTGCTTTCAATGATAGCTTGATATAGGCTTATATGGAAGATGGAGACTTTATTGTAAAAAGTGGGAATTGGCTATTATTGCAAAACGGTTCAGGTACGGTGGGTTTTCCTCTTTCAATGCAGCTACTAAACATGCTCAAGGCCCGTACCTGATCTTTGAAGAAAATCCCTAAGATTCGCTTATTCCTTTGGTGAGCTTTGTTGGGAGTTGTGGTAGTTTCATATTGCCCATGGGTTACAAACGCCGATGAACTGTAAGTCTGTAAGTTATGTAACTCTTCTTCGGAAACAATTGTGCATGTTTTCTTTGATTGTATCCCTACTAGAGCTGCTTAGAGGGAGCTTTGTATTCCACTCCCACATAATGTTTGTGTAACATCCGTCTCATCCTCTCTCGAAAACGGTGTGTCACTAACACTAACTTCTTACTCAAGTAATAACAGTAACCAAGGATCAACTTTATTAACCAAAAATCCATGTGACAAATAACCAATAATCCAATAAATCAAATTAAACTGAGTCTAAAAGCCGAATAAATAAATTAAACATTCGAAAATAAATGTAATAAAACTACGTTGATCCCAAAAAAATGAGAAGAAAAAGGGGTGAGTAACAGGAGAGTACCATGGAAGTTACTCAGGGAGGTATGGGATGCTAGGGCCAACATGCAAGTCAAACCCGGCTTACACCACAACCACGAGTGTCTAGACCTAAATATGTAGCAAACACGGTACCTACGATTCTTTGAGAATAAAAAGGTAAGACAATAATATGGGTTCTGGTTGTAACATGAACAAAAATAGCAAATAAAACAGTGTAAATATCAATTAAACTAAGCGCTAAGTCAAGGGTGATTCGCAGGAATTTAGAGATCATGAATCAGACAATTATTCAAGGATAAATAGAAACTGTCTAGAACTCAAACATAAATATATAACCAATCCACTGTCATGGAATCAATCACTTTATCTAGCAACCTAAGATTCTAAACTGTTGGTTGAACTCAGAATTCTAGACAAGCATTAACGAGCAGGTTCAATATGTTCACGGACCGCCCTAGCATCACCTTTCGTTGGCTAAAAACAATCCACTCACCTATTGATGTGGACATCAATACCCGACTCAAGGAGGAGCTATTGAAGATACACTCAACAATATTCATGGAGCCGATAATGAAAAATGGAACAAAAAAACAAGTTCAAGGCTACTCAAGTGGAGACACGAGAAAATCTTCATTAAACTTAATTCAAAGGGGTTCCAAGAGGAATATTACAACTAAGAGCGGTTGAAGGAGTCACAAATTATGCAAGATCAGTATTTAAATTATTCTTTAGACTTATGAGTTTTCTTTTGTTGTTTTGCAGGGTTTTATTTTATTTTTAAGTAGTTTAGAAGTTGCAGCATTTGTAATATAGAGTCTAGAAGAGTATGTCGTTTTATTGTTTTTCTTATTTGTATTTTTCGGCCAAAGAAGCCACCAGCTGCTGAGCTATTTATAAAGCTCCTTATCAGCTTGTAAAATTGGACCGATGAAATAAAGAACACGAATTTTCTTTGAAAGAAAACCCTAGCTGCCCCCTTTCTTCTTTGCGTGAGAAACGATTGAAGCAAGAGTGCAAACCTCTCTTCTTCCTGTGTGTGATTCACTTGAAGCTGAGTGTTCAGACTTATCACAGAGTTTTTCATCCTCTGTGTGGGGTCTCTCGATACCCAGTTATTATCGTTCCATCATTCATCCACTTGAATCCTCAAAGAGTGTCCGTACGGCCAGTTGGAGATTCACCACCCATCTATTACACTTATAGAGCGTACAAACGTTCCTACATCATCTGGTATCAGAGCTTAGGCTCGAAAATCCGGTGAATCTATACCAGAACACAATGATGATGTAGGAACATAATTGGCTTTTCTAGAAAATTCAACGACAAACACTAAAACAAAACTCATCAATAGAATCAAAGCAACATTAAAGACAAAAACAGAGCAGAATTAAAAACAACTCAATTTTTTTTTTCCTTTTTTTTTTGAAAATGAAAATACTAAACAATAAGCAGACACGAAAAGGGATAGATTCACCGGATTTTCGAGCCTAAGCTCTGATACCAGATGATGTAGGAACTTGCGTACGCACTACAAGTGTGATAGATGGGCGGTGAATCTCCAACTGGCCATACGGACACTCTTTGAGGATTCAAGTGGATGAATGATGGAACGATAATAACTGGGGATCGAGAGACGCCACATAGAGGATAAGAAGCTCTGTGATAAGTCTGAACACTCAGCTTCAAGTGAATCACACACAGGAAGAAGAGAGGTTTGCACTCTTGCTTCAACTGTTTCTCACGCAAAGAAGAAAGGGGGCGGCTAGGGTTTTCTTTCAAAGAAAATTTGTGTTCTTTATTTCATCAGTCCAATTTTACAAGCTAAGAAGGAGCTTTATAAATAGCTCCGCAGCTGGTGGCTTCTTTGGCCGAAAAATACAAATAAGGAAAACAATAAAACGACATATTCTTCTAGACTCTATACTACAAATGCTGCAACTTCTAAACTACTTAAAAACAAAAGAAAACCCTGCAAAACAACAAAAGAAAACTCGTGAGTCTAAGGAATAATTTAAATACTGACCTTGCATAATTTGTGACTCCTTCAACCGCTCTTGGTTGTAATATTCCTCTTGGAACCCCTTTGAATTCAGTTTAATGAAGATATTCTCGTGTCTCCACTTTAGTATCCTTGAACTTGTTTTTTTGTTCCATTTTTCATTATCGGCTCCATGAATATTGTTGATGTATCTTCAGTAGCTCATCCTTGAGTCGGGTATTGATGTCCACATCACCTATGTTCTTTCAGGCTTTTAAACAAACACTTTTGATGCGTTAAGCAACCTAAGCTCAGGGTTCAATGGTCAAATAGGAAGTCTAACCGGACAATGATATAACGAATGATCCTTCGCATGACGAAGAACCCTAATCGCGCATTGAAGGTGATCGGTCACTTAAAAATATCAAATCGTCTCCACAAATTCCAGAAACAATTTTAACAGATACTAGATTCACTCTACATTCAGAAACAGTTGATTTCACGATTTTATCACTCACCAATAATTTATAAAAACTCAAACAAAACCAGACAGAAATCCACTTAACTTCTCGGTGGTAGCTTGATGCGATTCCAATGAGGAATCCCGCCCAATCTCGACACCATGAAGTCAAGACGACGAAGAACTCCAACTAGAGTCGACAAACGAGTAATCTAGAAAGAGGAATTGATTGAATGACGCCATAAACGGATGCGGAAAAGCCTTTTGATAAGTCTAAGAGAATCAAATTTGACACACGAAAATGGATTCAATGATCTAATCTTGAAAGAGTTTGAATAAAAAAAATAGTTGAATGTTACAAGAGAGGTTCAGCCGAATATAAAGAGAACAAAAAAAAGGATACGAGGAGGTGGTTGCGAGACATGCCTTGGAAATCACCAACTCGAGAAAACAAGAAAAATAACAACACAATTTTGAAAATCAAACTAGAGATAAGATGCGCCCAAATGATGTCTTGTAAATGGGTCTTGGTAGATCGGACTAGGCATGGCATAGATGGACATATGAGCCATAAGTCTCATTAAAAACCTCACTTGAAACATCACATGGGATAAAATCAAGATAAAGGAAAAAGAGTGCGAGTGGATCATATGGCCATGCACTAGCCTTCTCGAGCGTATATGATGACCAAGGTGGCCTTGATACAACCCTCATTGGTCGGGTGATTATCTTGAGTCTTCACTTGTTGTAGCAAAACTCCAAAAGTTTGATAAGACTTCATTGTCCGTAGACAAGTCTTTGGTCCGAATAGTGCTTCCTTTGCTCCATTTTCTCCTTGCTTGCTCACTTCTTCCTCCTTATTGCCAGATCCATGTTCTAGGTACTTAGAGCCTTTTGCTTTCCCAAAACAAATTCTATTGCCGGAGACATAGCCAAGTGTATGACTCGCGAGGAATGCTTCACTCTCGAATTCTTTAAAAAAGTTAAGCTTAAGTTTCGTCCTTTTTTATTTTCCAATGCTCTGTTTTGGAGCTTGTTTTAACTTTTACTTTGATTTGAATTTCATCGATGACAAAAAAGATATAAAAAGAGTTGTCATGTTAAAATATAAAAAAAGTTGAATAGAGAAATAAGTACTATCTAATATTCCTATACAATTCTATTCATGGCCTTATTTGTTCTCTACATCTATAATACTCCCTTAATGAATGTAATTTTATTTAATTTAGATAAAAATAGTATAAATCTAAACTCCATCCGTTTCATAAAGAGTGTCGTTCTGAAGTTTGAATTTTTGTTTAAAGAAATGTTGTTTTATATTTTCATTGCAGTTTTTTTTTTAATTCTAAATTTAACCCTCATTTAAATCTAAAAATCTTTGTATTTAATCATTTTGATTTAAATAGGGGCATAATTTTATATTTAAACAGTTTCTTAATATGTGTGAAATGTGTCAAAACAACACTTCTGATGAAACAAAAGAAGTATTTTTTTTTCTTCAGTCTAAAAACTTATATCTATTATATTTTTATAACAATAAAACATATCTCAAGTGAAAAAAAAAATAAACATCAAGCTCTATTATTATACTTTTCAACAAAAAAATTAAATCAGAACAAAACATGAAAATAAGAATTTACATAAAAAAAATCATTACCAATTAGCTCTATTTATATTATAATCTGCAAAAATACATATTTTCACATACACTTAATTTCATATCTCAATAATACATATTCTCACATGCACTTAAATTTATCAATATCTTTTTGGATTTAAATAGTATTATAAAATAAACCCCACTTGAAAGTGAAAAGAACAAGTGGTTAGGTTTAGCCGTCAAGAGAGAAATATAGTCCGGCATCCTCCAGCTTCTATAGGGGAGATAGCTGGCTTCCGTTTGGCAGTGTTCAGCTCTTATTGGCGACGTTGGCTGGCTTATCTGCCAGCATGGATGGCTTCTTAAGAGTATTCGGCTGGCTATCATCTAGATATCTCGCTTTTCATCTCTGTCAAGTTATGCTACCTCTTTCGCCGTAAGTTTTTTCTGGCTTTCTTTCTTTTCTTTTCGTCTCTTTCAATTCATTTTGGTTTGGGTTAAATTTATATTGCTTGATCTCTTTCCTTTTAATTTTTTGTGTAATTCTCCGAGCTTTCCTTCTCTAAGGGACTTAATTTGAGCTTCATGCTTACCGGGTTCCAATTTTTATAGTTCGGATTTAATTGCGGATTGGAGTTTTTGTTGGTTTCTTTGGTTTGATTTCTTAGCAATATCATGGTTTCATATAAATATATAAATAAATATGGCATTTTTCTTTTTAATATGTCTAATTATCCAAAAATAAAAATAAGAATCTCACTAAATAATAATATTGCAGAATAATAAAACAATTAATAGAAATATAAATGCTATAAAAATACAAATTACTCTACAATAAACTACAGAAATAATTACATATATCAAATGCTATTGTAAAGTTACAAAAATGCTATAAATAAAAAAATTAATAACAAAGTATAATATATGATTGCACATAAGTAAACACTATATTAAATGAAGACACAATTGCAGTGCAAAAAACAGCTATCAAAAGTGGTAGACCTATTTTTGCGGGCGATGTCAGAGCGCTTTCTACAACGCTATGGTATCGTTAGATAGCATTTTTACGTTGCTAAGAATACTTTTTTTTCATGTAGTGAATTAAAGTTCCAAGGATGTTTGGATCGATCGAGATTTTATCGGTTTTTGTGGTGTTCTTTCAAGGCGGAAGCTTCCCGAATCTTAATATGATATGTTCAATGAGAAGATTTTGTTACAACTCATTCTCGAAGAGGAAGGTCTTGGAGCTCTAAAGTGAAACATGTGGACTCGTTGATTCAAGAAGTTTCTGATGATTAGAAGTTCTTCTCAGGCGAAAAAACAACTGGCATAATTGGCGGTAGTCCATCTTCTTCTTCTTCTTTATTACACTTATATTTGGCTTCGATCTTTGTGAGATGCATGTTCATGGAATTGGATGCTCATTCAACCCATTTCTTATCTAGAAGGTTATATTATTTTGGGCTTTTGTTGGAATGTTTTCTTAGTTTTATATGCTTTTGATTTTTCTTATGAGATGACAAACAAAATAAAAAAAATAAACCCCACTTAATTTCATATATCTCAATAATATGTCAATATTGTTATTTATGTATAAAGTTATTAATCTCTTATGGAGGCAAACATATATGTTTTGTTTAAATAGCTGCATGTATTTAAGATATGTAACTATAAATATAAAGTAGTTTCTAACTCAAATCATTAGCATCAGTAGTACTACTATTAATAGTATGAATGTGAAGAAAACTATTAATACTGGAAAAAAAACTCTAACATTCATATTCAACCACAAATTAGCATATAACCTTTTCTAAAACATAAAATAATATGAAAACAAATTATGTTAGATGCCAACCGAGGGAAAAAATTTTATTAACAGGTATTTAAAAATATAATTAAAACATGTAAAATTAGAGTAATAAGAACATTAAAACCTCATAAATTACAAAAAATGAAGAGAGTTAATTATTTGGTTGCACAAAAGAAAAAAAAAAGGAGGTAGTTAATTAGAACGCTAAACTGAAATGCCACAAATTGAAAAAGCTAATCTGGCATACCACAGTTTAATATGTGTGTCATTCTTAATGTGATTGTCCCATTCTATCCTTAATGAAAATCTCTCAAAAACAAAAATAAAAAGAAAATCAACAAATCAAAAAATCAAAAGCTCGCGTCGCCTTCTCATCGGAAACAGCTCGCGTCCTCCTCGTCGGAAACAGCTCAGATCTTGCCGACCGGCCGTCGACTCCGGTGGCTAATCTTTTTTGCAATCTGTTTCTTCTTCTCTCACCTCCGCCATTGCTGAAACAGAGTAATCTTTCTTTGTTCTTCTTAGAGGGATTTGTGATTTTATAAATTAGTGATTGATATGAAAATTGCTTGTTTGGGTATGCTCCATTTGGTAAGTAATCATGTTTAATGGTAATATTTTTAATGTAGTTGTTGAATCATGTTGAATCTTAGGTATTTAGCTCAATTTGGATCCCCGATTAGATTTCCGATTTAACGAGATTTGCAGAAATAGGACAAATGGTTCAATGGGGACAAATGGTACATATGGTATAACTGAGAGAAAATATGACAACTGGGAAAAATGGTACAAATGGTATAACCGAGACAATGAGACAAATGTGTAATTCTATTTTGAGGAGGCGGTGAAGAAGAACAGCCAGACAAACATATATTTAGACTAAGGAGGGTACTATTCTGAAGAGCAGGAGTGGATTTCAAGAAATTCTATATATGGTATATAGTTTAAGACCTCATCTTTGGAAGAGATAACTTATTATGTGCTAATAGATAAGATATGCAGGAAGATTGTGAATGATGAAACCTCGGAGAAGCTGAAATTGAGTTACAATCTATCTGAATCTCGAAGAGAGTCATATATTATAGATGACGAGAATGTATATATTTTTGTAACATCAGTGGATAACGAGGGACTTAAACCAGTTTTGCATGTGGAGTTATTCAATGATTTGGAAAAACAATCAGAGGGTGGAGCAGCTTTCAAGAGCGGAGCGAGCAAGTTCATTTGGTGTGAATTATGGTGAAACAGCAGAACAACAGAATGAGCCGATTATTGAAGAGCTGATGGAGAATGTTGTTAATAGTAATTTTTTTAATGCTTCTAATGAAGATGATGTTAATGAAGATTGTGAGAATGTATCACGTAACAAAAATTGTGGCTGTGGATAGCCCAATGGATAACCATGTGGATGACGGTTAGGTCTAGGCATGAATATGTTGAGCTTCCACGTCCTGTAGAAGAAAGTCAGTTAGTTATAGAATGGAAAGATTGTACGGGTCTTGAAATAGATCAAGAAATTTGTTCAAAGGAGGCAGTGCGAGATTTGGTTAACAAAGCTGCAAAAGAGAATTGTTTTGGTTTCATTACTATTAAGTCGGACCCAAAGCGACTTATGCTACGTTGTCGTCAAGCTTTACAAGGGTGTAGAATTTACGAGTTGAAAAAAGAAAGAAATCCGATATTTTCAGTGTCAGAGTACATAGAAAGATGCATACATGCACTCGGTCTATTGAGACTACAAGCAATACTATACAGAGAGGCACAACACGATTAGTAGCATCAGTTTTGCATGAAGACTATCTATGTAATTTAGAGACCCCGACTCCTAAAGAAATTGTGAGCATTGTTAAAGGAAGACTTTGTTTTCATTGTTCCTACTCTACTGCTTGGAGAGAGAAAAAATAACATGTTAGTGATGTGCAAGGGAGTCCTGAAGAAAGCTACAAGAGGTTGTTTTCTTATCTTTACATGTTAGAGAAAGTCAATCGTGGGACAGTAACAAGTGTAGAATTGGATGCATAAAAAAGTTTCAAATACCTTTTCATCGTTTTGGGCGCTAGCATTGAAGGGTTTAGTGCAATAAGGAAAGTGATAGTTGTGGATGCAACTTTTTTAAGACTCTATATGTGGTATGTTAGTTTTTGCAACATCTCATGATGGTAATCGTCACCATTACCCCCATTATGTTTGGTGTAATTGATAGTGAGAAAGATGTTAGTTGGACCTGGTTTTTCAAAAAGCTGAAAACTATTATACCAGATGTTTCTGGTTTGGTTTTTATAAGCGATAGACATGCTGTAACATCCAAAATTTGAGAAGAAAAAAAAAGAATCAGATTTTGGGTTTAATTGATCAATTTGAAAAGTTTTGAACTTGTCTGATTTCGGGGAGATTTCTGATCAATTTAAAAGTTGGAAGCAAGATCTGTAAATAGAGAAAAGAACAAGGACAAAGTGCAAAATCACGAAAATCTGGATGAATTCGAGTTCATCCTTTCCGAAATCTATGGGTTAGTTTTTGGCAACTCGAATCTTCAGTTTCCAACCCTAATGTTTATATGCATTTTAAAGCCCTAAACATGTACAAGCCGACTACGCTGTCAAATTGAAACTTTTGGTGAGTTTTTAAGACCCTTTTTGCCTAAATCCGATTTGCATATTTTTGATAACTTATGCTCCGAATCTGTGGTGATTTAGGTTGTTTGAGGCCTCCTTTGTTGCTGCTTTAGTTCTGTGTCGTCCCAGCCATAGTAGAAGCGATTGGTAAGCATAATCTTCTTCCTTCTTCAATTTTTCTTCCATGAAAGTGAGCTTCAAGCTCTTTAATGGTGGTTTTGTTTACAAGGAGAATTAGGATACAATCTATCTCTCTAGGAACTTCTCGTTCTCCTGAATCAAGCCCAAGTGACCGTTCCTCATTTGGTGTTCTGAGTTGATTGAATTTTGAGTTGTAAGTTCTCCAATCTGATGCTTATCTCTTCTAATTGAAGATGTTTTAGTCCGGTTCTCTTATATGTGAAACCGGTTCTGGGCTTTAATGAACACAATAAACAAGCGCCTGTAATCAAAAATAAATCTGGACATACTTTTTTTTTAAATCGAATTGAAATCAGGCCGGTTCAGTAAGTTTTAAACTGGTTTTGGGAAGTTGGATTCCAAATTTAAATTTCTCTTGTTGAAAGATTTCCAATGACATATTGATTATATTTTGCTGATCAATGGCCGATTTTAGGTGCTTTATTTGGTGTTCAAGAGCTTTTGTAAACTTTTCGTTAAGGTTCGTTAAGCTGAAAATTTGTGTCGAAGTGAGGTCTAACTCTCTTTTTAGTTATTATACAATGGTATAATATTTTAGAAAATTTTAGTGATAAGTAAATATTTGAATATTAATTAAAATATTAATTCGAATATGAACTAAGAATTGATTAAATTATTTAGAATTTGGAAATCATGTGATAATGTCTTTATGGGTTACTAGAAATTATGATTCTGATGATAGGATATGTTATTCTGTTAAGACCGGTATCAGCAAGCTTCTCTGATTTAGCTAGCTCTATTGAGCAAATCTGTGGTGGCCGACATCGTCAACATATGTACTATGTATTCTGTTAGTCTGTTAGTGGTATTGAGGTCGGTTAATGCTGTGGACCGTACTTCCATATCAACTTGTTAGGGGCCAACATCCCTATCAAGTATATTATGTATATATTCTGTTAGTATATGGTTTAGGTGACCAATGATGTGGTCATACCATTATGCTATGGCATTGCTGGAAATCTAGTCATTCTGTTCTAAAATATATGTCTGTTCTGATGATATAGATCTGTTATGATGAAGTTATTATGTTTTGATGATTTTATTTTAGAATTTATTGGAT
The DNA here is from genome assembly GCA_028015245.1 of Cardamine occulta. Classification (NCBI taxonomy): domain Eukaryota; kingdom Viridiplantae; phylum Streptophyta; class Magnoliopsida; order Brassicales; family Brassicaceae; genus Cardamine; species Cardamine occulta. The sequence goes on from CM051364.1 coordinate 7,879,165, forward strand.
ATGAATTCATGTTTTTTTAAGTACCCACACGTGAATATTTTTCTGTGCGGGATAAGGCTGTGTTGGTACATGTCAGTCGGGTTGTAATCTTACTGAGCAATTTTTTTTGCTCACCTAAGTTCTGATTTCCGTGCAGACGGTGTTGAGGAGGAGCAGCATGTAGCCGAAGTTTAGAGTATTGAATTCGTTGAAGCGCGAGACTTGGTAGTTTTTTTATATACATTTTATTCGCTCTTATTTCTCAAGGATTTTTTTTATTAGGTTTCAGACATTGCCATTTTTTTGAGATTTTAATTTTATTTAATTATTTTAAAAACATTTCTAAAAACAATTTTATTTTATAATTTTTTTTGGATCATTACAGGTGGTATCAGAGCATGGTTTTACGAATCCATGGTACTAAAACGTTTTCCGTTGTTTTTATTTAAAAGTGGTTTGAAAAAAGGGGTTTTCAAACAAATTTTGAGTTTCTGAAGTTTTAAATAAGAAAATCAAAATAAAGCTTGATACCTAGTCTCGCTTTAGGATTTTAAGTTTAGTGTCTAAAGTAGAGGTGATACTAGTATAAAATTAGGTTTTTAATTTCTTGAGTAATTGTGTTCAGATGGCTAGACGTGGACGTACTAGAGATGTTCCCCAAGAGGCAAGACCTAATGTTCCCCTTGGTCGTGGTGCCCCACCTAATTTTGTACCAATGGATGACCTGCGGCAGATGTTTCAGATGTTTGCACACAATACCGCAATTCAGCAGACTTTGTTACAGCAGCTACCCCAGGCAGCTGTCCCACAGCCGGTGCAGCAGGCAAATCCTCAGGCTGACTATTGGGTATTGCAGAATAGGTTCAAGAAAGAAGTGGGCCTACAAAAGTTTGAAGGTTCTTCTGACCCTATGGAAGCACATAAATGGCTTGATCTTGTTAAAGAGGCGCTAGGGTACTTGGGAGTTCCTGAGGCTTTTAAGCTGCGAATGGTTACTCATCAACTTGCTGGAGATGCTCAACACTGGTGGAGAAGCGTTGTTACTTTCCGTCCCAGTGTAGAGTTGACTTGGGATGATTTTCAGCGGGCATTTATGGATCTGTATTTTCTGGAGTCTATTAGATCGAACTTGAGGATGAAGTTTGAGGAGCTCAAGCAGAAAGATAAGATAGTGAGAGAATATCAAGCTGAGTTTGACCGTATATCTCGTTTTGGTACTCACATTATCCCAGATGATCGCTCAAGAGCAAGACGATTTGATCATGAACTTCGAGATTCCATTAGAGTTGTGGTCAGTAAAACCACTTAAGTTAATTATGTATTCTTCTTTCGTTTTTTTTTCTTTTTAGACCCTAATACGTCTTGGATATAAAATTAGGTGGAACCACAGAGACTACCAATGTATGTTGGAGTTTTGGAGTGTGCTCTCACTGTGGAGGGAAATGAGAAAAAGGCACAACCATATGGTGGGAGTAGTTCTTTAGGAAACAGTAGTCGTGTGGATAGACACAAGCGTCCAGATGTTCGTGAAACTCAATATGATAAACCAACCGCTCAACAAAGACCATTGCAAAGAACTAACAAAGGGTGTACTTACTGTTGTCGGACTAATCATACAAGTGAGGTGTGTAATCGGGCTAGGAATGTATGTTTCAGTTGTGGACAGGCTGGACATTATATAGCAGATTGCCCTACCAATGGTCTAGTTAAGCCTGCATAAGTTCCTCAGAATCAAGGTCTCCGTCCACCTGTTCCACCGCCTGGACGTCAAGTTGGTGGAGGTCGTGTGTATGCATTAGGCAATCAGGGTGGCAGATGCTATCCAGGGTATGTTATCCATTCTTGGTATTTTTGCATTTGTGCTTTTCGATACTGGTGCCACTCATTCCTTTATGTCTATTGATTGGTTTGAGAAATTGTCTAAAGTGGATTTTGTTCCATTATGTTTGCCTATTCGTACCCCGGGAGGAGGAGTTTTACACTCTCTTGAGATAATTAAAGAGTGTCAGGTATTGGTAGGAGATGTATCACTTTCAGCGGATCTCATTGTACTCCCTTTGAAGGGATATGATGTCATTTTGGGATTCGACTGGTAGTTTCGCCATTTTGCGAATCTGAATTATCGGGGAAAGAAGATTACTTTTTCAGTTTCTGGTTCTCCCGTTGTCGAGTTTCGTGGCTCTAAAGTAACTCCTCGGTTGGCGATTATATTATGTTTGAAGGCAGAAATATTGATAAATGAAGGATGTATGGGCTTCTTGGCGGTGCTAGTGGGTGAGGAGAAGCAATCACCTAAAATCGAAGAAATTCCAGTAGTATTAGATTTTCCAAAAGTTTTACCAAATGATGTTCTTGGGATAAGAAGCTTATCCCAAGAACATCACCAATTTTCAAGGCTCCATACAGGATGGCTCCATCAGAAATGGTTGAGTTAAAGAAGCAGCTTATGGAGTTATTAGAGAAAGGCTTTACTCGTCCTAGTTCATCCCCTTTGGGTGCCCCTATACTATTTGTGAAAAAGAAAGATGGTAGTATGAGGTTGTGCATTGACTACCGACAATTGAATCAAGTGACGATAAAGAACAAGTATCCTATGCCTAGGATCGATGACCTTCTTGATCAGCTTCAAGGAGCGAGTTGGTTCTCTAAGATCGATCTAAGGTCTCTTTCTAAGATAGCTTTTCGGACCAGATATGGACATTTTGAATTTGTGGTTATGCCTTTTGGCATAATTAATGCTCCAGCTATATTCATGGATTTGATGAACAGGGTATTTAGACCGCACTTAGACAATTTTGCCATTGTGTTCATCGATGATATCTTGGTTTATACAAAGAGTCGGGAAGAGCATTCTAAGCATTTAAGATTGATACTTCAGACACTTAAAAAAGAGCGGTTGTATGCTAAGTGGAGCAAGTGTGAATTTTGGCTTCGACAAGTAGGATTTTGGGACATTTGGTATCAGGAGAAGGTGTTGCAGTCGATCCTGTCAAAGTTGAGGCAGTCACTAACTAGAAGCAGCCGAACAATGTCTCAGATATCCATTGTTTTTTTGGTCTAGCCGGGTATTACAGAAAATTCATAGAAATTTTTTCTCAAATTGCTAGACCACACACCCAACTACTTTGCAAAGGAACTAAGTTTATTTGGAGTGAGTCTTGTGAGCAGAGCTTTAAGGCAGTGAATAAAAGGTTATCTTCCTTGCTGCTTCAGCCAGACTGGAGTTATGTGTTGATGCAGAAGAATAAGGTGATCGCTTATGGATCTAGACAGTTGCGTAAGCATGAGGTCAACTACCATACACATGATCTTGAGCTGACTGCAGTGGTTTTTGCACTTAAGTTATGGCGCCAATATTTTTACGGAGAAAAGGTGCAAATATTCACAGCTCACAAAAGTCTAAAGTATTTATTTTCGCAGAAGGAGTTGAATCTTAGACAAGGAAGATGGATTGAGTTGCTAAGGGACTATGATTGTGAGATTCTCTATCATCTAGGAAAAGCTAATGTTGTTGTTGATGCCTTGACTAGAAAGCAAATTGCAGTGGCATCTCTGAGATCACAATGGAACTTAGTAGAGCAGATGAGTCAGCTTCATATTTGTATCCGGGAGGGAAAAGAAGGATTCCTTGCCACGTTGGGTATTCAGTCAGATTTATCAGCACGTATTAGTGATGCTCAGAGGCAAGATGATAAATTAAAGTTTATTTGTGAGAAACCTGAGGACTTCAGTCAATTGGGGTATAAGCTTAGAGATGATGTAGTGTTATCTTTCAAAGGAAGAGTTTGTGTTCCTAAGGTGCCTGAGTTGCTGGAGGAGATTCTGCGAGAAGGACATCAATCAGGGTATACGATACACCCAGGTAGCACTAAGATGTATCAAACGCTTAATCCTTTTTATCACTGGAATGGTATGAAGGGTGATGTTGCAGAGTTTGTATCCAAGTGTTTGATATGTAAAAATTGAGCATCAAAAGCCTATTGGTAAACTGCAACCATTACCTATCCCAGAGTGGAAATGGGAAAAAGTTTCTATGGATTTTTTCACTGGACTTCCAAGGTCACAAAAAGAAAATGACTTGATTTGGGTAATAGTGGACCGACTCACTAAATCAGCTCATTTTCTGCCAGTAAAGAAGACATTTTCTACATCCCGACTTGCAGAGATCTATGTGGAAGAAATTGTGAGGTTGCATGGAGTCCCAAGTAGCATTGTTTCTGACCGTGATCCAAAATTCACTTCTCATTTTTGGAATGGCTTACATCAGGCATTGGGTACGCAACTACATTTTCGTACCGCTTATTATCCTCAGACAGATGGGCAGTCTGAGAGAACTTTGCAAACACTAGAGGATATGTTGAGATCATGTGTGTTGGATAGCCATCAAACACGGGAGAGGTCATTACAATTGATTGAGTTTGCTTATAATAATAGTTTCCACGCGAGTATTGGTATTGCACCATTCGAGGCTCTATATGGTAGGCCATGTCGTACACCTCTTTGTTGTGCTGAAACCGAAGAAACTACTGGTATTGGACCTGAGTTAGTTATGGAAACCACTGAAAAATTGAGGTTGATCAGAGATAGGATGAAAGCTGTCCAAGACCGACAAAAGAGTTATGTAGATCATCGAAGGCGTGATTTGGAATTCAGGTGGGTGATCAAGTATTTGTTAAAGTTCAACCCATGAAAGGCAAAGTTCGATTTGGGCAGTCAGGAAAGTTAAAACCGTGCTTTATTGGTCCTTTTAGGATTCTTGAGCGTGTTGGAAATGTAGCATATCGCTTGGAATTACCTTCAGAGTTGGGACATGTGCATAAAGTATTCAATGTATCGATGTTGAGGAAATATCATTATGACCTGTCTCATGTGGTAGACTTTCAACCATTGGAAATTTAAGATGGCATGAGCTATGAAGAAGAACCAATTCAGGTATTGGAAACAAGGGTGAAAGAGCTCAGGAGGAAAACTATACCCCTCGTTAAGATCTTGTGGGCGAATCATGGCGCTCATGAAGTGACGTGGGAGTTAGAGTCGGAGATGAAAAAAAGTACCCCCACCTATCCCATGTAAGTCTCTGAATTCGAGGACGAATCCTTTTTAAGGGAGGTGGAATTGTAACATCCAAAATTTGATTGATCAATTTGAAAAGTTTTGAACTTGTCTGATTTCAGGGAGAATTCTGATCGATTTAAAAGTTGGAAGTAAGATCTGTAAATAGAGAAAAGAACAAGGACAAAAGTGCAAAATCACGAAAATCTGGATGAATTCGAGTTCATCCTTTCTGAAATCTATGGGATAGTTTTTGGCAACTCGAATCTTCAGTTTCCAACCCTAATGCCTTGTATTTATATGGGTTTTAAAGCCCTAAACATTTACAAGCCCACTACGCTGTCAAATTGAAACTTTTGGTGAGTTTTCGAGACCCATTTTGCCTAAATCCGATTTGCATATTTTTGATAACTTATGCTCCGAATCTGTGGTGATTTAGGTTGTTTAAGGCCTCATTTGTTGCTGCTTTAGTTATGTGTCGTCCCAGCCATAGTAGAAGCGATTGGTAAGCTTAATCTTCTTCCTTCTTCAATTTTTCTTCCATGAAAGTGAGCTTCAAGCTCTTTAAAGGTGGTTTTATTTACAGGGAGAATTAGGATACAATCTAAATCTCTCTAGAAACTTCTCGTTCTCCTGAATCCAGCCTAAGTGACCGTTTCTCATTTGGTGTTCTGAGTTGATCGAATTTTGAGTTGTAAGTTCTCTGATCTGATGCTTATATCTTTTAATTGAAGATGTTTTAGTCCGGTTCTCTTATATTTGAAACCGGTTCTGGGCTTTATGAACAGAACAAACAAGCGCTATAATCGAAAATAAATCTGGACATATTTTAGTTTTAAACCGAATGGAAATCAGACCGGTTCAGTAGGTTTTAAACTGGTTTTGGGAAGTTGGATTCCATATTTAGATTTCTCTTGTCGAAAGCTTTCCAATGACATATTGATCGTATTTTTCTGATCAATGGTCGATTTTTGGTGCTTTATTTGGTGTTCAAGAGCTTTTGTAAAGTTTTCGTTAAGGGTTCGTTAAGCTGAAATTTTGTGTCGAGGTGAGTTCTAACTCTCTTTTTAGTTATTATACAATGGTATAATATTTTAGAAAATTTTAGTGATAAGTAAATATTTGAATATTAATTCAATATATTAATTCGAATATGAACTAAGAATTGATTAAATTATTTAGAATTTGGAAATTATGTGATAATGTCTTTATGGGTTACTAGAAATTATGATTATGATGATGAGATATGTTATTCTGTTAAGACCGGTATCGGCATGCTTCTCTGATTTAGCTAGCTCTATTGAGCAAATTTGTGGCCGACATCGTCAACAGATGTGGTATGTAATGTCGTGGACCATACTTCCTTATCACCTTGTTAGGGGCCAGCATCCCTATCAAGTATATTATGTATATATTCTGTTAGTATATGGTTTAGGTGACCAATGTTGGGGTCATACCATTATGCTATGGCATTGCTGGATATCTGGTCATTCTGTTCTAAAATATATGTCTATTCTGATGATATAGATCTGTTATGATGAAGTTATTATGTTTTGATAATTTTATTTTAGAATTTATTGGATATGAATTCATGTTGTTTTTAGTACCAACACGAGAATTTTTTCTGTGCGGGATCAGACCTTGTTGGTACATGTCAGTTGGGTTGTAGTCTCATTGAGCAATTATTTTTGCTCACCTAAGTTCTGATTTCCGTGCAGACGGTGTTGAGGAAGAGCAGCGTGTAGCCGAAGTTTAGAGTGTTGAATTCGTTGTAGCGCGAGACTTGGTAGTTTTTTATATACATTTTATTCGCTCTTATTTCTCGAGGATTTGTTTTTTTTTATGAGGTTTCAGACATTTTTTTGAGATTTTATTTTTTAAAATTATTTTAAAAACATTTCTAAAAAAATATTATTTTAGAATTTTTTTTTGGTTGTTCCACATGCAAGCATCATCAAGGCATTCATTGAAGCGTACCCGAGTGCACTGCATGGACATTGTATCTTGCATTTGTCTCAAAACGTGAGAGGACATGTGAAGAATGAGAAGGTTAAATGCGTGGAAAAATTCAGGGATTGCGCTCATGCTTCTACTAAGAACGAGTTCAAAAGAGAGTATGTTGAATTTAGGAGTAGGTTTTCTAAAGCCAGTGCGTATCTGGATAAGAGTAGCCCTGGGCATAAATAACCATACTCGAAGACCCGAACAGAACCGACCCAAAACTACCCGAACCGGAACCGATCCGAATTTTACGAAAACCCGAACAGGACTAAAATCTGAAGTAGTTCGGGTTCGGGTACAGTTTGGGTAATACCCGATACCTGAGTGAGTACTCAATCTACCCGAAAACATCTAATTACCCATTAAATCCATTATACATTAGACCCATTGCACCAACTTATTATCCATTACTCTTCTTTGGTGTTTTTTTCGTTTGTTTCATTTGTTTCATTTGATAAGTGAAGTCTTTATTTTAGTTTACATGTATCATTTACAGGTTTTTAGACAAGTAACATGTTTCATTTCCGAACCCGAAATGAAATAAACCCGACCCGAAATCTACAAATACCCGACCGGGACCTCTAGGCCTAAACCCAAAGATCCGAAAACCTGAAAGACCCGACCCGATCGGGTTCGGGTACCCAAATGCCCAAGGCTAGATAAAAGTATAGGGCTGGAGAAATGAACAAGAAGCCATTTTAAAGGAGACAAGTACAACTTAGACACTAGAAATTCTGCAGAATCATTGAACAGTGTGTTTAAGAAAGCAAGGAAGTACGATATGTTACCTATGATTGGTGCGATTATTCAGAAATTTTTTGAATGGTTTGACATACATAGAAACGATTCTGGAAGTGCATTGGGCACAAAGAAATTGGTACCTTTTGTGGAGAATGTATTGCATGAATGATGTATTGTTGCTAATCGTTTAAAAGTGACTAAGCTCAACAGCTACCACCTTGAATACAACGTTATTGGGCTGGATGGGATAACTTATTTGGTTGACTTGAAAATAAAAATTTGTTCTTGCAGATGTTTTGATGTAGACAAGTATCTGTGTGTCCATGCAATAGCCGCAGTGAGGGAGCTCAGGAAGAAAGATATAGAATAGCGAATATCCAAGTCTATAATCTCTGCTTCCAATATTATTTGATTGAAACGTGGGCATTGGCCTATTACATGACGAATAATGTAGTGCCGCATAAGTCAAAGTGGATTATTCCTGCTGAAATTGAAGAATTGTTTGCCTTACCGCCAGATTACACCCAAAAATCGGGAAGAAATCACGAAAATCGGTTTCCATCGACCGGAGAACATCACTCAAAGAGGAAGAGACAGAACAAGCATGTGCCTGGAATAGAGTTGGAGAGGTTGTTACAGCGCGAAAGTACTGATAAGGAAACTTAATTTGTTTATCTATTTGTAACTCTCAGATTTGTACTACCAGGGTAAACTAAGTACAACTAAGTATTTGTTTTATAAAGATATCACTTTTTATTCAGCAATAAACTCAATAAAACTATAAAAATTTGATAAACATATTTAACTATAAAACAATTTTAAATCAATACAACAAAAATTTATGATTTTTCTAACAAATATTATTGTTCTCACATAAAACACTCCTTATAGTAGAAGGAAGACTGTGCAAGTGGTGACCTGTTAAGATGCAGAAGAGGTGAAAACCATGATTTCATTATATTTTTATTATGAAAACATCGTTAATGATAATTAATAGTGGAAAATCATGTGGTCAACTACAATAGAATGATTTACATCAAAGTTGAATTTCAAAAACGCAAAAAATGCATTTGCACAACTGTGAAAATGAACGTCCAACTGTACATTTAGGGACAACTATGGTTATATCATACTATTTGTTATTAATATCCAACCGCCAAAATGGAAAATGGGTTCACACCCGTGTGATGAATTTTCTTCTTTTTCTCAGTTTCTTTTATTAATCTATCTTTTCTTCTCTCCTCTCATTTTCTTCTTGTTTCGACACGAGAAATATTCACGTTTGACTCAAAAAGAGAGAAAGACGATTTAAGGAGAGAGAAAGAAAGGTGATTTCATCGGCGATTTCTGGGTTTTACATCGAAGATTTCTGGGTTTTAGCTCGAAGATTTTGGGGTTTACCTCCACAGTCTACAAAGGGAGGTAAATCTAATTCACGATTTATAGATCTCGGGTTAATCAATTTAGGAATAGGGTTTGTAATTTTTGATTGAATCTTTCCTTTATATAGTGATAATGCCACTCAGTCATCAACAATTCTAGGAATGAAGGAATCTATGTTTCCATCACTCTTAGACTTTGCAATCACTACCTTGCATAGAAAATATAAGAGAGTAATCTTCTTCCTGTCTAAAGAGTTCTTCCTCTTCATTTCCTCCAGCTTCTCTTCCACATGTTTCACTTTTATTCCTTTTGACCTTCCAAACATCCTTTGAACAAACTTCAAATCCCCTAATTTCTTATAGTTCTCAGGGTATTCATCACAGTAAAATCCAGTTAACAACTCATGCTCTTTAATGGAATACCTAATAGGCACTCCATTCACCACAAACCAACACTCCCTTTCGTACTAATTATAAGTTGTGCGAAGCAGAAGCATCCACATGCCTTGAATCATGTGGTTTGGCTCCTTAGGCATGTGAAATACATGCTTAAACTGAGAAAGGTTCCTGAACCACTTCAGTTCTGGTGGAAAATACTTCTCTATGTATTCCACTGTCTGGGTCACACTACACCTAGTTCTTATCTTACAGCCCTTGGTGTATTCAATAGGACCAAAGAACATCTTCTATGGCTGTAGTGGTTGGTAATCATCATCATCATCATCATCATCATCAACATCATCAGCATCATCAATATCCTGCAAATTTAAACACATAAACTTAATTAGTTGTTCTGGATATCCAGATTCTAAACACAAACATAGTTATCCACGGTTGTTCCAGTTATCCACAGTTGTTCAAGTTATCCGGAATTGTACCAAGCCTAAGTTTTCCTAGTTATACTAGTTGTTTCAGAACCACCATTTATAATTTCCTAAACTATTTCCATAACATGCATCATAATCACAGTTCAAATAATGTATAGAGATCATAATTTATATACCTAATGGTCAAGGTTTTCTTCCAAATTTTTTTCTTCATCCCCATCACCTTCACTTTAATTTTTCTCTTCTTCCTCTTCGTTATCTTCTTCATCCTCTTTGTTTTCTTCTTCTTCCTCTTCCTTTTCTTCTTATTCCTCTTCCTCTTCATTTTCTTCTTCTTCTTCCTTTTCATTTTCTTCTTCTTCTTCTTCTTCCTTTTCTTCTTCTTCTTCTTCTTCTTCTTCTTCCTCTTCATTTTCTTCTTCTTCTTCATCTTCCTTTTTTTCTTCTTCTTCCTCTTCACCTTCACTTTCTTCCTTCCCATGAGTTTCATTTGAATTAATCACTTCTTCCCCGTCATTTTCAGCAGCTTTTTCTTCTGTTGCATCATCTACTTTTGTTGGAGCTTCTGGAGCTGCTTCTGTTGTACCTTCTGTTTGATCAGTTATGGCAGCTGCTTCTGTTATAGCTTCTGTTTGATCAATTACTAGTTATGTGGGAGCTTCTTTTGGATCCATAGGACCTCCTTTTGTTGACTCATAAACCCCACTACCGTCTCTTACTTTTGCCATTACTGAGAACAACAAGAACAACAATATAACATGTTATGAAAAATTGAGATCAACTAGGACAACTAAGCATATATAACAACAAATCGAGAACAACTAGGACAACTAATCATAGAGAACAACAAATCGAGAGCAACTAGGATAACTAAGCATAGAGAAGAATAAGAACAACAAATCGAGAACTACAAATTAGATCCCAAGTTTCATTGAGAATTAGACTACTTTGATTCGTAACTAATTTGAATGGCTACCAATTGACCAAATGATTCACGGGAGAAGGGATGGATCTTACAAAAGTGAAGATGACGAGATGAGGAAAGGTGGTGGCTGTGGGAAGAAGATTCTGGCGGCTCGCCAGAAATAGACAGACGGAGAAAGGGGGAGGCTCGCCGGAAACATATATTTTGTTCGCCGTTGGTGGTGGTTCAATTTTAGTTTTTTTTCACTTTTACGATTTGCAAAAGGAATTAGGGTAAAAAAACAAAATTAATTTACAAAAGTTGGATCAGATCTTTTGGGTTATTGGGCTTAGGTCGGATGTTTAGGTTGGATTGGTAGTTTTATGTAATTAGTAAGGTTTTTTGGACTTTAAAATCATTTTGATTTTAAAGAAATTGTTAAAAGAAATTAAAAACATAACAGTGGCACTAGAGAAAACGTTTTCTTAATCTGTGGCATTTGAGACATTGTTTCAGATCAAACCTTGCTCTAGGATTGTATGCACAGCGTGAAACAGAATAGCAGCCAAAAGATCAGCTCCTGGGAGCATCATCCACATGAGTTCGCCTGAGTCATGGGATCCACACGTTGAGAAAACTTCTTGGACCAAAGGTTTCGTTGAGCTCCCAGGGATATCCTTCATCATAGAATCAAAAGGAGAAAGAACACTAGTCTTTGTTTCTTGTACAACATTGATGTGATTTACTCACTTTCCTTGACAAAAATGTTTAAACACATTGATTCTTTTAAAAAAAAGAACAGTGTTTCAAAAATAAGAATCCCACACAACAGATTATCTACACAAATATACAATACAAGATTCTAGAATTTGTATTCAGATGAAACCAAGACACCTGATGTTTTGAATCAATGGCTCAAATGCCACAAGTTGAGAAAAACTTTTCTCTAATGCCACCGCTATGTTTTTATTTTATTTTAACAATTTCTTTTAAATCGAAAATGATGTAAAAGTCTAAAAAACCTAACCAAAAACATAAAACTACCAATCGAACCATTGATATCAGACTCAAGCCCAATAAACTAATGGATCTGACCCAATTCCTTTTTTTGTCTCTTTGTAAACTCGTGATTCTCTCCATCAAATCGCGATTCGATTAAATCCCTAAATACTCTACTTTTTCAAACTCAAAGAATCCCAAATCGAAACCGCTCTTTCGTGAAACTAGGCGAAACTATCGGATAACTACTATCAAATTTTGATTTGAGATTGTCTCTATTTTTCCAAAATCAAAGCTCGATTAAACCGCTCGAGGTTGTCTCTCATTCTTTAAACTCGAATCAAACCCGCGAGCTCGATAACTCTTCAAAGATGGTTGAAACAAGAAGAGGAAACAAGAAGAGAAAGGAAGAGCTTGAGGTTCCGAAGGAAGTTCTAGTTCGGAACGAAAGCGAAAGAAGTCAAGAAGAAAATGAAAGGGTCGTGATCTCCGGTGAAGAAGGACAAGTCACGATCTCCGGTGAAGAAGAAGAAGTCGCGAGCTCGGGTGAAGAGAAAGGAAACGAAAGGAGTGAGGAAGGAGAAGGAAAGGAAATGAGTGAAGAATGAGAAGTCGCGAGCTCGGGTGAAGAGAGAGGAAACAAAAGGAGTGAGGAAGGAGAAGGCGTGATCTCCGGTGAAAGAAAAGAAAGGAGTGAAGAAGGAGAAAACCAACCTCCGGTGACTGATGAACTCAGAGAAGAGGGCGACGGAAGTCAAAAACATCTCGAAGAATTTTCCGAGGATGGAAGTGAAGAAGAGGCCAACCGATCTCCGGTTGGCCGGAATGAAGAAGAAGGAGAAACGGAAGAGGAAAGTACAAGCCGAGCCGTTAGCGATTCAATGGTAAGTAGTTGGATTCGTGCTCTTTATACAATTGATTCAATGGTTAGTTAGGGAATAGGTTTGCTTTTGATGTTATTGTTCTAGTTAGTCAAATAGGTTTGCTTTTGATGTTATTGTTTTAGTTAGTCAAAATCAATACTTGTTTTAGTTAGTCAAAACCAATGGTTAGTTAGGGAAATAGGTTTGCAATTGATGTTTTGTTTTGAGAAATTTATGAGAAGTATAACCTAGTAATACTTGGTAAAACTTGTTCTTGCAGGAGGAAATAGACCAACCATTAGAACCTCTGAGAATGTACTTCCCCCCCCTTCAGAGTACAAGAAGAAGATAAAGCTATCGATGAGGTGCTTTATCTATGAAGCTTTGAAGACACTTGATGGATTGACTCATCCGCTCATGATGGTTGAGAGAAAATGGTTTGAGGAACATCCGCAGTTCCAACATATTTTCCACATGCCAAGGGACAAAAACCACAAGGTAATGGGCATGTGGATGCTCCTTCTTCGAACGGCATGCACAGAGAAGAAAAAAAAAGCTTGGTTCATCGTCAATGGTGTTCCCATCCGCTATGGCATCAAGGAACATGCCTTGATATCGGGATTCAACTGCTGCATCTATCCCCTTGATTACAAAAAAAGCAGGGTGTGAGGCCTTTGTCAAGAAGAATTTTAAGGGCCAGAAAACTATTAGATATCAAAACGTGAGAGCTAAGCTAGAGAAGATGGTACCGGTGGTTTGTTCTCTAGACGGTTGAAGATGGCGGTGCTCTACTTCTTATCGAGCATTGTTAGAGCGCAGACAAAGGTGGGAAACGATGCTACTTCCGTGGAGTCGTTCTTTCTCCGAGCGGTGGATGATCTTGATTTCTGTAGGGATTTTCCTTGGGGGAGATTGTCCTTTGACCACATGCTGAAAGAGATTGAGCACACGATGGCTCATTTTGGAGGCACCATCAAAGAAGGTGGCTTATGGCTGGTTCCCGGTTTTTGTATTCCAATGGAGGTTAGTAAAAGTTTGTTGAGGTTTCCGTCATTGTCACTATGTTCTTAAAATTGAAATTAACTTAACTATATGTGTGTTGTGTAGCTATTAGCATTTGAGGCAACTCCTGAATTAGGAGAAAAATTCTTAGAAGATTATCCAGAGGCAGATGAGCATTGTCCTAGGATATGCAGAAATAGATTCAAGAAAGGTGAAAGTAAAGGGTTTCCTCTTTCAAAAATATATGAAGCACTTGATACAACTGTGGTGAGTTTTTCTAGCTATCTTCAGCATATGGATTATATTGGGTTGTTATGTTTTTAATATTTCTTCATTGTTTACGTTCACAGGACATTGATAGTATCCTCATAGTTAGAGATGAGGAAAAGTCTCTTATAGCTACAATCACGGAACAAGAAGACGACGATGATAAAGATAATATCGTCGTTGATAGTTGGATGCGGTGTCATCGAAAAGGATTAACCATTTCGTTAGAAAACATGTACACCCAAGATGTAGCAACGCTAGTGGAAGAGACACCTCAGAAAACCCCAGTGAACGAGGAGATACCCACCAATGTAAGCCCGGGACACCCGACATTCGAGGAAATTGCTAAATTGGTGGATATTGTAACCAACATGAAAGAAGAGATGGGATCAAAGTTGGTGGAAATTGAGGACAAGCTTGTTGGGGTGGACAACAAACTCGGATTGTTGGAAGCTTCACATCAGGAGTTAATTGAAAAGTTTAAGGTATGATTTAGTAATACTTGGAAGTACTATAGTATAAATGTTGGTCATACTTGGTATTACTATAGTAGAACTTATTAAGAATTAGTAATACTTGCTAGTACTAGGGTATAACTGGTGGTAATACTTGGTAATACTAAAGTATAACAATGTTCGATTGCAGGCGCATGGTGGTTCCACAGAACCATCACACGGGGATACGGCTCATACAACCAACCCACCAGTGGCAAGAAAGGGTGTTAAACGAGCAGGAGTAGTCGATCCCCAAAATCAGAGAATGACAAGGTCTAGGACAAATGTTTAGGCTTTACTATCTGACTATCTTATTTTTATGTCTTGTGGTGTTTGTTTCTCTTTGAATTGGTTTGTTTTTAAAACTTGAATTCGTATTACTGGTAGTACTTTGTAAAACTATGCTATTTTTTTTGGTATTTCAAGAACAAGCATCTTACAAAACAGAAATTGGTCTTCAAAAACATAAGTCTTTCAAATCAAATGAGAAATAAACAAAAGTCTTACAAAAGAAACAAACATATGCATAAGTCTTTGAATCAAAGGAGAAACTAACATAGCATAGGACCAAAAAGCTTTTTATATCAAGGCATAGGACCATAAAGCTTTTCTCCCCCTTTTTTTTTTTTTTTTTTTTTTTTTCACCTGCCTACGCAATTGATTTATATACAATTCATGAAGTCTGAAGCTTCCCTCCTTTGACTTCTCATCAAAATCCTTCCTTAACTTAGTCACCTTTTCTTCGATAGCGTGTTCCCAACATTTCCGAATGTGTAAGCTATCATTCTGCACATAAAGAGAGAGATATATCATCATATATTCAACAATAATGCCATTAATCTAAAAGCGATGTCCAACTTCTCACCTTAAACTCATTGCATGTAAAGTATCTCTTTCCTAAGGGCGGCTCTCCGTTTAAGGTCTTGTAGATGATCCTTCCACCACATGGACAGCTTAAAGGAAGGCCATAGTCACCATCGGCTATTAAAGTACGCATGTCGTCAAGCTTCGTGTTCTTCTTCATTTCAGTGTAGTAAGGTTCCGTCTCACATATTTTATCCATGATTACCTTAGTCGAAATCAAATAACAACAAAACAAAAACGTTAATTGAAATCTAATAATCTGAGACGTGGCAAGAGTTTGCAAGAGTTTTGGGACATGGCAAGAGTTTGCAAGAGTTTTGGGACCTGTCAAGAGTTTGCAAGAGTTTGCAAGACATGGCAAATCAAAGACCTAACAAATAAAATAAAAGCTTACCGAAATTGAAATCGAGATGGAGGAGATGATGGAGATGATGTCTTGATGAAGAGGCTCCTCAATGAGGGAGGAGAATAAAGAGAGAATTGGGAGGAGCGTGGGAGAGATTAGAGTGGGCTCGAGTGGAGTGGAAGTGGGAGATAATAGAGTGAGAATAGAGAATAGTTTAAATAAATTGAGAAAATTTGTTTTCCAGCACAAAAATTGGAAAAATTTAGGATTTGGCGCCAAAATTGGAAAAATTTGGGATTGGGCGCCAAACTTATTTCCACACGTGCGCCATTTTTAGTCACATGTGTGCCGCCAATTTACATAGTTATACGTAAGATAGTAGTTGTACCATTGTTGTGAAGTAGTTCTACTTTGGTTGTTTTCCATTTTCATTAGTATTACATACATTTAAATTTTGTTTTTCTAGTTTTACAATTGATTTAAATCGATTAACATATACTTCTTAGTGTTTTATGCATTAATATTTTAAAAAACCTAGATTTTTGTAACTTCGATATCCTAATTGGTTATTATTTACAAAATCACCTTAAAAGTATAAGGATTATATTGTGTAGGTTGTTTCATAACAACTTAATATATAGTATTATTGTAATTTTGCTTCTTAACACATATTGTAACATTTATTTCTGATGTTTTCAACGCTTTTGATTCATTCTTAATATACAATGTAACATTGTAACATAATTATAATTTTTCATTATTTATCAACTTGCAAAAGTTATACCAGTTGTACCAATATAGTTGGTGATTTATAAAGATTTTATTAAATTTATATCCTATGTAAATATAAGGTTATCACATTGTAACATTCTACAAATACAAACACAAATTAAGTTGTAACATTCAAAGTTCTAAATACAAGGTTATCACATTGTAAGATTGTAACATTCTACAAATACAAACACAAATACCAAAACAAATTAAGTTTCCTCATCATTACTTTCGGGCTGCAACCACCTCTCCAAGTCTATGCCAGCCACATGCTTGTTCCGCCTCTTTCTCTTTGACCGACGTTCTCCAGTCGATGGAAACCGGTTTTCTTGATTTCTTCCCAATTTTTTTGTGTAATCCGGCGGTAAGACGAAGAATTCTTCAATTTCAGAAGGAATAATCCACTTTGACTTATGCGGCACTACATGAATCGTCATGTAATAGACCAATGCCCACGTTTCAATCAAGTAATATTTGGAGCAGAGATCATACACTTGGATATTCGCTGTTCTAATTGTTTTCTTCCTGAGCTCCCTCACTGCGGCTATTGCATGGACACACGGATACTTGTCTACATCAAAACATCTGCAAGAACAACTTTTTATTTTCAAGTCCACCAAATAAAATATCTCATCCAGTCCAATAACTTTGTATTCAAGGTGGTAGCTGTTCAGCTCAGTCACTTTTAAATGATTAGCAACAACACATCGTTCGTGCAATACATTCTTCACAAAAGGAACCAATTTCTTTGTGGCCAATGCACTCCAAGATTCATTCCTATGTATGTTAAACCATTCAGAAAATTTCTCAATAATCGCATCAATCATAGGTAACAGGTCATACTTCCTTGCTTTCTTAAACACACTGTTTAATGATTCTGCGGAATTGCTAGTGTCTAAGTTGTACTTGTATCTTTCAAAATGGCTTCTTGCCCATTTCTCCAGCTCTATACTCTTATCTAAATATGCACCAGCTTTAGGAAACCTACGCCTAAATTCAGCATACTCTCTATTGAACTCGCTCTTCGTATAAGCATGAGCGCATTCCCTGAATTTTTCCACGCATTGATCCTTCTCATTCTTCATATGTCCTCTCACGTTTTGAGCCAAATGCCAGATACAATGTCCATGCAATGTGCTCGGGTACACTTCAATGACTGCCTTGATGATGCTTGCATGTCTATCGCTTATAAAAACCAAACCAGGAACATCTGGTATAACTGTTTTCAGCTTTTTAAAAAACCAGGTCCAACTAACATCTTTCTCACTATCAATTACACCAAACACAATGGGGTAATGGTGACGATTACCATCCTGAGCTGTTGCACAAACTAACATACCACCATATACAGTCTTTAGAAAAGTAGCATCCACAACTATCACTTTCCTCATTGCACTAAACCCTTCAATGATGGCACCCAAGGCGATGAATAGGTATTTGAACCTTTTTCTGCATCCAATTCCACACTTGTTACTGTCCCACGATTGACTTTCTCTAACATGTACAGATAAGAAAACAACATCTTGTAGCTTTCTTCAGGACTCCCTCGCACATCACTAACATGTTGTTTTTTCCCTCTCCAAGCAGTAGAGTAAGAACAATGAACACCAAGTCTTCCTTTAACAATACTCACAATATCTTTAGGAGTCGGAGTCTCTAAATTACTTAGATAGTCTTCATGCAAAACTGATGCTACTAATCGTGGTGTGCCTCTCTGTATACTATTGCTTGTAGTCGCAATTGACCGAGAGCATGTATGCATCTTTCTATGTACTCTGACACTAAAAAATCCGATTTCTTTATTTTTGCAACTTGTAAATACCATCTACAACCTTCTGAAGCTTGACGGCATCGTAGCATAAGTCGATCCGGATCCGACTTAATAGTTATGAAACCAAAACAGTTCTTATTTGCAGCTCTGTTAACCAAATCTCACACTGCCTCCTTTGAACAAAATTCTTGATCTATTTCAAGACCCGTGCCATCTTCCCATTCTATAACTAACTGACATTCTTCTACAGATCGTGGAAGCTCAACATATTCATGCCTAGATTCCAAAGCGTCATCCACATGGTTATCCATCGGGCTATCCACAGCCACAATTTTGTTACATGATACATTCTCACAATCTTCATTAACACAATCTTCATTAACATCATCTTCATCAGCAGCGTTAACATCATTACCATTAACAACATTCTGCATCAGCTCTTCAATAATCAGCCCATTCTGTTCGTCTGTTGTTTCACCATAATTCACACCATATGAACTTGCTCGCTCTGCTCTTGAAAGCTGCTCCACTCTCTCATTGTTTTCCAACTCATTTAATAACTCCATATGCAAAACTGGTTTAAGTCCCTCTTTATCCACTGATGTTATAAAAACATATACGTCCTCGTCATCAACAATATATGACTCTCTCTGAGATTTAGATAGACTATAACTCAATTTCAGCTTATTCGAAGTTTCATCATTCACAATCTTCCTGCAGATCTTATCTACTAGCATAGAATAAGTTATCTCTTCCAAAGATGAGGTCTTAAAAGATATACCGTATATAGAATTTCTTAAAATCCACTCATGCTCTTCTGAATAGTACCCTCCATAGTCGAAATGTACGTTTGTGTTGCTGTTCTTCTTCATCGCGTCCTAAAAATAAAATTCCACTGGTTGTCAAAATTACGAATTGTACAGTTTTTCCAGTTCTCCCATTTGTTCCATTGTATTACTTATACCATTTGTACCATTTGTCCCAATTGTCATATTTGTCCCAATTGAACTATTTGTCCTACTTCTGCAGATCTCGTTAATCAGAAATCTAATCGAGGATCCAAATTGAGCTAAATACCTAAGATTCAACCCGATTCAACAACTACATTTGATATATATTACCATTAAACATGATTACCAACCAAATGGAGCATATCCAAACAAGCAATTTTCATATCAATCCCAAAATTTATAAAATCCTAAACCCCTCTAAGAAGAACAAAGATCTTACTCAGCTTCAGCAATGGCGGAGGTGAGAGGAGAAGAAACTGGTTGCAAAAAAATGAGCCACCGGAGTCGACGGCCGGTCACCAGAGGACGCGAGCTGTTTCAAGTTTCCGACAAGGAGGGAGCTCAGTTCAACGAGAGAATTATTCTTGTCGTGAGCTGTTTTTTTATTTGATGATTTTTTGAATTTTTTCTTTTCGTTTTTCATTAAGGGTACATTTGGGATATCACATTCTGAGTGGCACTCAGATTAAAGAGTGGCACGCCAAATTAAAATTTCTCATTTTGTGACATTACAGAAAAGTGCTCTGATGTTTTCACATTTGAAACAAAAAGAAAAAAAAAACATTTTCATTGACATTTCTTCTATTCCAACAATAAAATCTTCACCTTTGATGATCTTCTGGATCTATAAAAAACCGACAATGGTTTGATCTAAGACTTCACTTTCCCCCCCCCCCCAAGCTACTTCTTCTTTTGGTCTCCACTTTTGCATTAGCCCATAAGTTTCAAGAAATATAACAAAACATCAATCATACTTCTCTCTCCATGTATAAACGAGGAAGAAAATCCAAGAGACAGCTAACAGCTAAAGCTATGTCTCCAAGAGCTTGCTTGGGACATTCAAAGGCAAGATTTCAATCTTCCACTCAAACATAACTCTCCATAGAGCCATAAGCATATAAAGAATCACCGAACCAGTGGCAAATAAGCTATGAAACTCTCTATCTTTTACTAACGACACCATGAAAAGTACTAAACCTATTGCAAAGAGAAGCAAACCAGAGAATGATTGAGAAATCTTGATCTATAAATTTATTGGTAAAACATAAAATAAATATTCAATCAGTGGTATCAACATCCAACAATAAAATATCATTTACCAAAAGAAACTTTGTGATTTTAATTATATTAAGGTAAATGACTTTTTCAACTTACAAGAAAGAAACCATGAATTTTCATAAAACAGGGACACAAATGGATAACTCTGTTAAGGTTTGTCCTTTAATGCCACCAACGATCTGATAACGCCTGGGGACACACTATCAGCAAGAGCCCCTAGTTCCGATATAAATAGAGCCTTCTCCTTCACTAAGCTCTGCAACTTCTTTGATTCAAACTCCATTTGCTCGTCATCTACACAA
>CM051364.1:7899898-7974898 GCA_028015245.1 Cardamine occulta
AGTAACAATCATCCTTTTTCTAATGAGGCTAATTACATTAGTCTTCAAGAAGAGAGTAGCAAAACTGTAAACAAAGATCAAACCTTGCTCTAGGATTGTATGCACAGCATGAAACGGAATAGCAGCAAAAAGATCAGCTCCTGGGAGCATCATCCACGTGAGTTCGCTTGAGTCATGGGATCCACACGTTGAGCAAACTTCTTGGACCAAAGGTTTCGTTGAGCTCCCAGTGATATCCTTCATCATAGAATCGAAAGGAGAAAGAACACTAGTCTTTGTGGTCCGAGCTCTTTTCCTAAGTGCTGTAAGAGCCTCGCGGTTCGCATTCCTCTCCTTGTCATTCTCCACCAACTATATTACACATATAACAAGCTCACATTTGGTCAAAAACCTTATTGACTTGACAATATATCATAATCTGATTTTCCATTAGAAAAAAAGAGAAGTTGCAGAACAGTAGATTGAAAAAGGTTGTGAATTCTGAAGGAAGTTGTTGTATTTTCCACAAATCAATATAAATTAGGATGTAGTGAATATTTCCATCTAAGATACGATCAAAACAGATTTCGAGTACCTGACTTCGAGCTAGTAGAAAATCATCTGCTTCACCTTCAATTTTGTCCAATAGTTCAGCAAACTTCTTTGGGTTCAACTCCATCTTCTTGGTATCAGGGCAAGCACAACATATCCTCTTCTTTGGTTTTGTTTCTACCGAACATGCCTCCGCTGAATGCTGTTCCAATTCATCCTCTATTGAATCCTTGGGGATTTAGGGTTGGCTGGTTTAGGTTGGGTTTACAAGACTTAAACCCAATTTTCGATTTGGGAATTTAGGGTTTATTGTTTGTTGTTCTTCGCCACAAAGAGAGAAAAGAGAGAGAGAGAGAGCTGCGTGAGCTCGAGAGAGTTTGAGGTGTGGTGCTTCTCTTTCGCGAGAGAGAGAGAGCTTCAGGGGAATTATATTTTCGTGGAAAACTAAGAAATTTGACAATTTGTGGGGTTTAATGGATTTATTTTAGAGAAAATTTGGGAAAATACCCTATTTAAGTTTTGTAATTTGAAAAATACTTTCTCCTTATTTCCTCTATTTTAAAAAAACAAAATTGATATTGTTTTACTAAAAATAATATTGTTTTAGAAAAAATCAATAAAAAATAAAATCGTTAATGTTTTTGAAGATTAAAAATATATTTTATTTTACCCAAAAAATAAGAATCTTATTTGGAAAATTAATATTTTATATAGAAACAAATTCTAAGAAAATCTCTTAAAAATCTATTAATTTATCTATTAATAAATTATAAATAAATTCTATAAATTTAAATATTAATTTACTTATTTGAATAAAATAAATTTTTTTCTGATTTCCTCTATTTTTTAAAAAAAAACTGATATTGTTTTACTAAAATAATCTTAAAAGGATGAATAATAATTTTTAGAAAAATTAAATTTTTAAAAATTGATAATGTGTTTTGAAGATTAAAACATATTTTAATATATAATTAAGTAAAGTTATATTATTTTATTTTTCTGGTTAATTTCTAGAGACTTATCTCTAAGTGAATTTTAACATTTTTTTCTCAAAACTTTTAAAAAATTATAATAATAATTATAATTATTTTTAGAAAATTCGTTTTTATCTATTAAAAATATAAATGACTTGTAAATCTAATGAGGGCAAAATGGTCATATCATATATGTAAAAATAGATTCTAAAAAATAAAAATGAAAGGTGTATTTTTCAAATTATAAAACATAATCAGGGTATTTTTCAAAAAATCCCTTTATTTTATTCTTGATATTGAGTTTAGATGGAAAAGTTGAAGCGATTTTTGGAGAATAGTAAGATTTGAAACATTTTGGTAAGATAATTTTTTATAATATTAAAAATTTAAAGGGAAAATTCTATAAAAATATACTAATTATTTATCGATTTTCATAAAAATATATGAATTATATGGATACTTAACACAAAACATGAATTAATTTTTTCTTCCATTATAATACAAAATTTTTTAAATTGTATCCATTTAATATTTAGGGTTTGATAAAAAGTAAAATATATTTATTTTTTAATTAAAATAAATATATTATAATAAAAACTATTTTATAAAACTTCAAAAAAAACTCAATAAAATTGTAAAAAAATATAAAAAACCTAAAATAAGTCATAAAATAATAATTAAACTTGTAAAATTTTGAATTCATAAATAAAAAATTCAAAAACAGAGAAAACTTCTAATAGTTAAATATAAATCTTTAAATTCATATCATGAAATTTCATCTATAAAATAACAACCACCACCAAAATCATAACCCAATTTGGTACATTTCAAATCAACGAGCAAGCAAATTAAATCCAGGAATTAACAAACAAACAAAAAGTGAAAATGTTTCCTCTTTCATTTGCAGCATCTTACAACTCTTGATACATAAATTTCTCAGAAAAGGGAAAAACTAACATTTGAAGAGATTTACAGAAGAAGAATCAAAGAGCAGAGAATCAGTATCATCTCAATTACTACTATCGTTTCAGCTTCTATTCAATGAAGTGATATTTGAATTCCACTACTTCTCAATCGAGTTCTCTATTCTACCCATGGATACAATTATATCAATTACAATTATGATAAACCCTAAAACTTAACACCTTGAACACTAAATCACGAAATGTTCTCTAATTTAATTGCAGCATCTTAACAAGAGAGGGATACAGAGCTTCTCCGAAACTAAAGAACTAATCTTTAAATAGATTCAAAGATGACGATTTAAAACGCAGAGGACCGGTGAGAAATTGAGAATCTCAGCAACTCTGTGAAAGGAATCAAGTTCTCATGTCAAATAAAATTTCTGAATGTTATAATTACATTACAGCCCTCACATTGAGTTATGGGCTGACTATTTAGGCTATCATTATCCCAGCCCAATGGTTATATGTGCAACAGAAAAGTATATTTTATTTATTTTTGACGTCAGATAAACTTATTTATTGATTGGAGATGATCAAACTGAGTAAAATTTTACATCTACGTAATGAAAATGAAAACAAGTTCATATATCAAACTGTAAATAAGCATTTATTGTGTAGAGAAGTAGAAGAAAAAGTTTTGATTAAGGACATAGTCAGTCTACTGATCTTGAAAATCTCCATGTTAAGTTGTTTCCTCATGCACAAATCAAACCGTAACAAAGCCAAAAGCCAAAGATTCATGTTTGCTTAAGCTCAATTCCAGATTTTTTTCTTCATCCCCATCACCTTCACTTGAGTTTTTCTGTTCTTCCTCTTTGTTATCTTCTTCTTCCTCTTCGTTTTCTTCTTCTTCTTCTTCTTCTTCTTCTTCTTCTTCTTCTTCTTCTTCTTCTTCTTCTTCTTCTTCCTTTTCTTCTTCTTCCTCTTCCTCTTCATTTCTTCTTCTTCTTCTTCTTCCACTTCCTTTTCTTCTTCTTCCTCTTCATTTTCTTCCTCTTCCTTTTCTTCTTATTCTTCCTCTTTTCTTCTTCTTCCACCTCTTCACCTTCACTTTCTTCCTCCCCATGAGTTTCATTTGAATTAATCACTTCTTCCCCTTCATTTTCAGCAGCTTTTGCTTCTGTTGCATCATCTGCTTCTGTTGGAGATTCTGGAGCTGCTTTTGTTGGAGTTTCTGGAGCTGCTTATGTTGCATTAGCTGCTTCTGTTGTACTTTCTGTTCAATCAATTACAGTAGCTGCTTCTGTTATAGCTTCTGTTCGATCAATTACTAGTTCTGATGGAGCTTTTTTTGGATCCTTAGGACCTCCTTCTATTGACTCATAAACCCTACTACCGTCTCTTACTTTTGCCATTACTAAGAATAACAAGAACAACAATACAACATGTTATGATAAATCGAAATCAACTAGGACAACTAAGCATATATAACAACATGAACAACAAATCGAGAACAACTAGGACAACTAAGCATAG
Organism: Cardamine occulta; assembly: GCA_028015245.1. Lineage (NCBI taxonomy): Eukaryota > Viridiplantae > Streptophyta > Magnoliopsida > Brassicales > Brassicaceae > Cardamine > Cardamine occulta. The sequence goes on from CM051364.1 coordinate 7,903,845, forward strand.
AGAACAACAAATCGAGAGCTAGTACACTAAGCATAGAGAAGAACAAAAACAACAAATCGAGAACAACAAATCAAATCCCAAGTTTCATTGAGAATTAGACTATTTTGATTTGTAACTAATTTTAATGGCTACCAAACGATCAAACGATTCACGGGAGTAGGGATGGATCTTACAAAATTGAAGAAGACGAGACGAGGAAAGGTGGCGGTGGTGGGAAGAAGATTCCGGTGGCTCGCCGGAAATAGATAGACGGAGAAAATGAGAGGCTCGCCGGAAACAGATTTGTTGTTCGCCGTCGGTGGTGGTTTAATTTTAGTTTTGTCAAAAAGAATTATGATTAAAAACAAAATTAATTTACAAAAGTTGGGTCAGATCCGTTGAATTATTCGGCTTGGATCGGATGTTTAGGTTAAATTAGTAATTTTATGTTTTTGATAAGATTTTTTAAACTTTTAAATCATTTTTTATTTAAAAGAAATTGTTAAAAGAAATTAAAAACATAACGATGGCACTAGTGTAAACTTTTTTCAATATGTGGCATTTGAGCCATTGTTTCAGTTAATTAGTTAAAAATTAAGTGCCGAGTTTCAGACAACATTGGTATAAATTAGAACTATGTGTGTAAGACTTTCCTCTTCCCCGTCTTTGTCCTTCTTCAACCTCTTACCACCAAATCCGGTACGATGCGGCGACCATCAACCTCTCATATGACTGGAGGCGGACTTGGAATCGCAGCGATGTCATACGTGGCAGTCGATTATATGCGCTACGTGTCACCAACGTGGCATTCTCGTCTTATGCCAGTTCTTTGGTCGGTTCTTGCTCTTGCCGTACTCAGTCGTGTTCCGTTCTATAAGCACTGGTCTAAAGAACTACGAGCTGCCTTACCTTTCCTTGGCTCTATTTTCTTTCTGCTCTGTGCTCTTCTCTTTGAAGCTCTTTGTGTTCGCTCCGTTACAGCTGTTCTTGGCTTAGATTGGCACAGGTAAAGATTAGATCTGTTTGGATTTAGCTCAAAGATTGATTCATTGACTTCAATTTTGAATAAACTTTACATTTTTTGAGCTCCTTGGTTCTAGTGGATCTGATTTTAGTAGAACATGGTTTGATTTCTAAGAGTGTAATTTAACTAAAAAAATAAAAAATCTAAGTGCGATTTAGAATCTTGAAAACTGTTTAAGTTGAATATAGTTTGCATTTTACTTTTACGCATTGAGAATTAAGTACAGTAACTTTTTTTTTGACATATTTATGCATTTTTGTAACTATGTTTTCTTCAATTTGAGTAGAAGATGGTTTGATTTGAATATGGAACATAAGGCTAAGTGTGATTTAGAATTTTGAAAACCGTTTTAATTAGTTGATTTTAGTTTGCATATACTTTTATTCATTTAGAATTTTTTGAACGAAATTACAGTAATCATTTTTGAAAATTTTATGCATTTCTGTGACTATATAAATCTTCAATTTGAGTAGAAGATGAATATTAAACAAAATTTCTAAGTGTGATTTCGAATATTGAAAACTGTTTAAGTTGTTAATAATAGTTTGCATATAGACTTCTCTATTTCATTGAGAAATTTTGAACAACATTACAGTTATTGTTTTTTGAATGTTTATGCAACTCTGTACCTATTAATAGGAATGATAAATGGTTCTATTGTTTATAGGGATACGTCACCACTTCCTGATACAGGCCAATGGTTTCTACTTGCACTAAACGAGAGCCTTCCCGAGACAATTGTCGAAATCTTGAGAGCTCATATCATCGGATTGCACCATTTTCTAATGCTATTTGTAATGTTGGGTTTCTCGGTAGTATTTGACTCGGTGAAAGCTCCAGGCTTAGGATTAGGCGCGAGATACATATTCACAATGGGATTAGGCCGTCTTTTAAGAGCTATAACCTTTATATCTACTATCTTACCTTCAGCTCGACCTTGGTGTGCTTCAGCACGGTTCAATAACGTTCCTTCTCATCCGCATCGCTGGGTTCAGAAATATTATGTCCCTTATGCTAAAGACCCTTCTGCTATAAGACAGCTCCTCCATTGGGATGCAGCTTACGGTAATATCTATTCTCGGTTAAATTAGGCCAGGATTGTTTAATAATTAGTCCCTTTTTTGTATTAGCAGCTGAACCAACCAAATACATTGGTGACTACAGAGCTGATTGGGGTTCAATGAGCTTCCTTAGTGAGTTCTTGAGACCGAGTTACTCTGAAGGGTCTTCTTGGTTTGCTCTACTAAAGAAAGCTGGAGGTGGATGTAATGATCTCTTGTATAGTGGTCACATGCTTGTAGCTGTTTTAACCGCTATGGCTTGGACGGTAAAACTTCATCACTTGTCAGCTAAATACATTAAGGATATATTTCTATGAGACCTTAAACCTTTACAGCGTAAAATCATTTAACAGGAAGCTTATGGAGGTTTCTCTTCCGCGATGATATGGTTGTTTGTGGCACATAGCGCACAGAGGGAAGTGCGAGAGCGGCATCACTACACTGTAGACTGCATTGTGGCGATATACGTTGGTATACTTCTATGGAAAATGACGGGTTTTATTTGGTCAGACAAGGGGAAAACGAAGCAGACAATGAAACTAGAGAAGATTCAGAATAGGCTGGTTCATGCCGCTAAGGATTCGGATATGGAAGCTGTAAGGAGACTTGTGGAGGAGATGGAGGAAGAGAAGAAACAGAGTGAAGTCTCGAAGAAGACGATGACCGTGTTTGCGTGTGCAACAGTGTTCACAACACTTAGTATAGTGATTCTAGCGTTGACTTTAACAAGCGATGGCTAAAAGAGGAACCTTTGAGGATTTGGATTCAAATTCAAACTGTATTTGGCTGCTTTTGGGTTTTACTGTTACAATGATTCAGTTAGAATCGTATGTAGAAGAAAGAGAGAGTTTATTAATCTCGTTATTATTTTTGTTAAATGTGATTAAGAGTATTACAAGCTTATATACTAAGCTCACACATTGAACCAACCGGTTTATATCATACCGATGGTTTACATCATTTATCTAATACCCTCCCTCAAGATTGGGTCGTGATTCCTCACCGGGATCGCATCAAGTGATATAAGAGCACCACCGAAAAGTTAAGTCATTTTCTATCCGATCTTTTTGAATTTTCGTAAAATATTGGTGTGCGATAAAACTGTGAAATCAACTAATTCTGAATCTGGAGTGAGTATAGTATTTGTTAAAATTGATTCTGAAAATTTTGGAGAATATTTTGGTAATTTTTAATGACTGGTCACCTTCAAGTGTCGCGATTAAGGTTTTTCATCATTTGAAGGGTCATTTTCGACAAATCTATCTTTCCTTAATCGACATTATGTTTTCTTGTTATTTAGTAATGACATTTCATGTAATATTTAATAAATTAAAATAAATTAAAAGTTACTTTTTTTACTTCCACAATAATAATATTATTAAATATTATAATTGGAATGTTAAAATGTATTTCAAAGTTACTGGAAATTATGATTTATTTTTACTTCTCAAGTAAAAATAAAAGGATGTAGATTTAAATTCTACCAAATTTACTTAGTTACTTAAATTCTACCAAAATGGTAAAATTTGAAGTTCTGCCCATTTTTTTTAATTCTTCCAGAATTTACTTAGTTAAAAATACTCTCTTTTCTCTCTCCTCCCCACGTGTTCGCTCTAGCACCGTAACAAAGTATATATGCTTTTCTCCCTGTTTCAATCGGTGAAGTGGAGGGGCTCCTTAGAGCTTCATCGTGGTTAGGATCAGTTTGAAGACGCTGAAGAGTAATACAGTAATCTAAATGATCAATTTCACAAACAATCCCTGAATTGACTAACCAATTGATGTTGAAAGTAAACAACGATTGGACTCACCTATTCAAGTTCTACAAAAGAAATCACAAAATGTTCTTGAATGATTCTCTTCTTCAGCTACGATTTCTTTTATCTTCATCTAACAAACTCCAGCTTCTTCTTACCTCCACCGTACACATGTCCTCATGTCTTCACTCATACGCTTCTTCATTTACTCTACACGTGCCATAAAGTCCTCTATACTTCTTCTTTTATACGTATACTGTATTTATACTGTTTCAAATCTCCCCGCTCTAGAGAACCTTGACCTCAAGATTCAAACTGAGGATACTTATTCTGTAGATCAAAGAGATATTCTCAAGTTGCCTCTTCCATTGGTTCATTAGTCCATTTGACTAAAACCATAATAACAGCCATGTTTGTCTATTTACCATCTTCCTTTCAAGTACCTTTTCAGGCTCCGTAATCAACACATCAAGCAATATTGTTGGAAGTTGAGTTGATGTGTGAACATTTACCACTAACACTTTCAGCTAAGAAACATGAAACACAGGATGAACCAGCAACCCTGAAGATAACTCCAACTTATAAGCCAATGTACCACACTTATCAATGATTTTATAAGGGCCAAAATATTTTGGACTCAACTTCTGATTCAACCTTAGCACCGTAGATTGTTGCATATAAGGTTGCAATTTCACATACACATACTCACCAATCTCAAAACTTCTCTCTGTTCGATGCAAATCTGCATTCTGCTGCATCCTATGCCGAGCCCTCAACAAGTGAAACTTCAAAATCAACAACATATTCTCCCTCTCTTGTAATGATTTTGCCACCACATCCACCTTAGTTTCTCCAGGTAAATATGGTAAATGAATCGGTGGTGGTTGACCATAGACTGCCTAAAAAGGTGAAATCTGTGTTGAAGTATGGTAATTTGTATTATACCAAAACTCCGCTAGAGGTAGCCATTTACTCCACATATACGGTTTATCACTACACATACAGCGCAACTATGTCTCCAATCCTCTATTCACCACCTCTGTTTGCCCATCACTTTGTGGGTGATATGCACTTGAATACTGCAATGATACTCCTTGTAAAGTGAATAACTCCCTCCAAAACTCACTTAAGAATATTCGATCCCTGTCACTTACAATCAAATTTGGGCAACCATGCAGTTTATAAACATTGTTAAGGAAGGTTTGAGCGACTGTTATTGATGTATAAGGGTGAATCAAAGGCATAAAGTGAGATGCCTTACTCAACTTATCCACCACAACAAAAATCACTGTATAACCACAATAAGAAGGCAAACCCTCTATGAAATCTATGGATATCTCAGTCCAATTTGCAGTAGGGATTGGCAAAGGTTGAATCAATCCCGGTGATGCCACAGTTTCATATTTGCACCTTTGACATACACTGCACTGTCAAATGTAATTATGTATATCCTTGGACATTCCTTTCCAATTAAACAATCCTTTCACCCTTTGATGAGTTACATCATGCCCAGAATACCCCCCACTTCTTGAACAATGAAGCCATTGTAAAATTTTTTCTTTTACCTCTACCACCATTGGTACAGTGATCTTACTCTTCCTTCTCAACACATTTTGAACCGAACAATAATGTTTCTTACTATCAGCTTTCTTCTTTAGTTCAGCAATAATCTCTTTTATGTTTATATCAACTTCATATTGGCTCTAGATTTCCTTCAACAAATCACACTCCAGTACCGACATCGCCATATGCAAAATCTCAGATCCTTATACTCTAGATAAAGCATCTGCAGTAATATTATCTTTTCCTTGTCTATATTGTATTTCATAATCAAACTCCATTAGCTTTGGTAACCACTGTTGTTGAATTGGTGTATTCAACCTATGCTCCAACAAATACTTTAAACTTCTTTGCTCTGTCTTGATTTTGAAATGATTCGGCAGTAAATAGTGGCGCCATTTCTGGACTGTGAATACCACTGCTAGTAACTCATTCTCATATATAGACAAGTGCAACTGTTTACCTTTCAAATGCCTACTGATATATGCCAATGAGTGTCCTTCTTGCATCAGCACTGCCCCAATTCCTTGGCCGCATGCAACAGTTTCTACTACAAAAGATTTGTCAAACCTTGGAAGAGCTAAAACTGGTGTGTTGCATAAGGATTCTTTCAAACTTTCCAATGATTGCTGAACCTCCTCAGACCATATAAATGCTTCCCTCTTTGTCAATGCTGTTAATGGTCTTGCAATTGCACCAAAATTCTTGACAAACCTTCTTTAATATCCAGCTAGGCCTAAAAATCCTCTTAGCTGTTTCAAAGTCATTGGTGTAGGCCATTCTTTAACTGCTTTAATCTTGTTAGGATCTGTAGACAGCCCCTCTGCTTGAATGTAATGCCCCAAGTACTCCACTCTATTGGTAGCAAAAGCACACTTGCTTCTTTTTGCATACAAGCTATTCTCCCTCATTACTGCAAAAATTTCATGTAAATGCTCCAAATGTTCTGTCAATGATGAACTATAGATTAGTATATCATCAAAGAAGATCAACACAAATTGTCGCAAAAATGTTTTGAAAACCGAATTCATCAGGCTTTGAAATATGGCTGGAACATTTGTTAGACCGAAAAGCATCACTAAGTACTCGTAATGGCCACTATGCATCTTAAACGTTGTCTTGTAAATATCTTCTGGCTCCATTCGGACTTGATGATAACTTGCCCTCATCCATTAGATCCTCTATTAAGGGAATTGAAAATCTGTCCTTGACAGTTATCCCATTTAAACCTCTATAATCAATGCACAGTCTCCATGTTCCATCTTTCTTTTTTACTAATACCACTGGTGATGCATATAGGCTGGAACAGGTTTGAATAGTGCCTACACTCAACTACTCCTCTACCATCTTGTCAATCTCATTCTTCTAATTAACTGGATATCTATATGGTCTTTGATTCACTGGATTTGATCCCTCTATTAGTGGTATTCTATGATTATGATTCTTTCTGAATGGAGGCAACTCACTTGGTTCTGCAAACACATCATCAAACCTTTTCAACAATTTCTACAATTCTATATTTTGTTCAACCTCTTCTATAACCGGGCTGAGAGAGCAAATACTTCCCATTTTCTTATCTGATATTTCTTGCAGAAAAATCATAGAAATTTAAACTTGTTCTTCTTGTAGTTTATTGACTTTAGTTGCTCTTACTTCTCTCACTAACCCTTGCTCCAATCCATTCAAAACTACCCTCTGCCCTTCATACAAAAATCTCATCTCCAACATATGAAAGTTCCACGTAGTTGGACCCAAGGTTTCCAACCATTGAATACCTAACACCAAATCACATCCACATAATGGAATCAACATATAGTCAGCTTGAAATACCTGTTTCTAAAATTGCCAAGTGAATTTCTCAACAGTTCCACTCACATGATATTTTCTTCCATCTGATACTGCCACTTTATTTAACACTGTTGTTTGTGATTTGCAACCCAATTTTTTTGCAACTTTGACACCCATGAAGTTATGCGAAGATCCAGAATCAATGAGTATGAAGATCACTCTCTTGCCAAATGTTCCTTTCACTGTCATCGTTTGGTAGTTTGAGATACCTGCGCTGACCAAAATCTGAGGCATTTCTTTGTCATCTCCATCTTCTCCTTTTTCCTCAGACCACTCTACTTCTTCACAATCATCATTTATTTTTAACATGAATAATTGTGTCTTCTTATGCTTTAAGTAATCCCCTGGAGAATACTTCTCATCACAAAAATAACACAACCCTTTTGCTTTCCTTTCACTCATCTCTTCATTTGATAAAAAATTTCGAGGTTGACTTCCAGAGTTTTGATTATTCACCATTGTCGTTTGGTAATTGTTCTTTGCTTCAGCTTCTTTTTTATACTGCAGTATCCCTTCGCTTTGATTTCCAGAGTTCACTTCTTTACTTGAAGAGCAAACGTTAGCCTTCCGAGGGTGTGTTTTTTCATAGAGACTTCCCAGTAGTAAACAATGCCTGACTGATTGAGGTTGGAACATTCTTATGTGCATTTGTGTATCATTTCTCAACCCAGCTAGATATGCACTCACCAAATACTCCTCCAATAAGTTCACTCTTGTCTTTATAAGCTTAAACTTCTCATTATATTCTACTATTCCCTCAGTTTCTTGTAACTGTTTTAAATCAGCTATCGGATCATCACACACATCTTCGAAACGCTCCTTCAATAATGTCTTATAGTAAGTCCAATCAAACAATAAAGTCCTCCATAAGCCGATTGGACATTGATTGATGCCAAGTAGCAGCATGACTATCAAAGTGTATTGCTGCCATTTTCACCTTGTAATCTGAAGGTGTGAAGTCCAACGAGAAGAACTCTTCCACTTTGAATAACCACTCTTTAATTCTCCGAAGCATTATTACAAATCTTTACAAAATTAAGCTATTTTGAAAATTTTAAGGAGACATTATTGCAAATCCTTAAAGGATTAGGCTAGTTTTGAAAATTTAGGGAGGGCAACTGCCCCTCTCAATTAACACTTAGTCCGCCAACTGTGAGGGTGGTTCACGACTGTTCCATTTAACATGACGTCAGCTAAGCAACAATACAGTGGTTTAGTTTCGCCTTTGGTCAGATCAATGAATATCTAGCAATCTCTGGTGGTTGGATAAAGGTCCTTTGAGGCATCTTGGAAAACGTGCTTGTGGTCATCGGTGGAAGCGATTCATTCTCGCTTTGCTCTCGTTGGAAGTTCAACTGTGTCAGCACTCTTGTTTAGCAATTGGTCTTCTGGTTTGAGTAGATTTCTTTGACCGTGGGTTTGGCTCCGATTTGTTGTTTGCTGTTTGTAGCTGCAGTTAAACCCGCCGGTAAAAATAGTGTTGGAAGAAAGATAGTATTTCCAGTGTTTTCACTAGTTTATTATCCGTTTATTTTCCGGATGTCCTTAGCAGATTACCGGTCTTTCATACCTCGATTTACTTAAGCTGGTTTTTTCTAACCAAATCCCAATTTTTGGTTATATTTGTTTAATTTTATGCATCTATAAAAAGGAAAGAAAAGAGTACCCTTTATCAAAAAAAAAAAAAAAAAAAAAAGTTCTACCAAAATTGAAGTATGAAGAAATTAATTATATTTTACTAAATTCTTCTGACCTTCTCTTTCTCCTTACAAATTGGATTTGTTATCCAAAAAACGAAAATGTCCACTTTTAACTTTACTCTACAGTTTCAATGGCGATTTCTCTCCCCATCTCCTATTCCTCTCCTCATTTTACCCTGAAATCATCTAATTCCGTTTCATCCTCGTGTATGCTATCTACTCTTTCATCCCTGCACTTACCGTCTCAGATTCGCCGCTTCGGAATCCGCCACGAGAGGCTTAACTCTCCGTCGTCGACTCGCTACGCCCCACTCACTGTGAGTTCTCCGTTCAATTTCACCGTCTATGTCATTGTTCTTAATAGCTAGAACAGTCCTGTGATTTTGGGAGTAGTAATTCTATTTTTGTTCATGTTTATTAATTTCTTATGATTAATTCATGACCAGTAGCTACATAGTATTTGCATTTTCGTATTATTCTGTGTTTATATCTAAAGATAGAATCAGTAATGTGTAATTACATAATGTAATACTAAGATTGAAACAAGAAAAAGAATTAAAACTTGATAAAGTATTATATTAGCCAGAATACAACATTAGAGTATGATTCTAACACATTTTGAGTAGCTTTATGGTATTAGAAATTTTTGTGCAATCTAAAGGAAGAATTAGTATCTGTAATTACAAAATGAGCACTAAGATTTAATTCTGTATAGACACATCTCCTCAGCTAAGAAAACAACCCAGATGCGATCTTATTGAAGATGAATTTGTTAGCTGCCTCTGTGAAGTGCACACCGTCCCACACGACAGCTCATTTCACAGCTTTCCAGTGTAAATCTTCGATTAGATGTAGTGTAGGATGATGTGCATTTCATACAGGCTGCTAACAAATTCATCTTCGATAAGGTCACATCCGGGTTGAGCATGGCCTGTCACAGCTAATGATAACAAGAACGGATCAGTCTTGAGAATATCTGTCAGTAGATTGTTTTGATGTAATTTTGTTTACTTCTGATAGATGTATGAAAAAAACTTGTTGTTTTCATAATGATTTGATGCAGGTAAGAGCAAAGAAGCAAACTTTCAACTCTTTTGATGATTTGTTACAAAACTCTGACAAACCTTTACTAGTAGACTTCTATGCAACATGGTGAGTTAATATTTAGCATCAATATTTCTCTGTTTTGCTTATCATATGGTTACAGAGTCTTGTTTTTGTAGGTGTGGTCCATGTCAACTAATGGTACCAATACTCAACGAAGTTAGTGAAACTTTGAAAGATAAGATTGCGGTTGTGAAAATCGATACTGAGAAGTATCCAAGTCTTGCTAACAAATACCAGGTTGAAGCTTTACACATTCATCTTATTCAAAGATGGAAAACTCTGGGACCGTTTCGTAAGTTTTTTGAATCGCCCATATCTAATAATGGCATCGACTAGATTGAGCTTGTTTTCGTGAACTTTCCATGACAAGTTTTGCTTTTTTGGTTGCAGTAGGAGGGTGCGTTGCCTGCAAACCAACTTGTGGAGCGAATCGAGAATTCTTTGCAAGTGAAGCAATAGAGTAAACATGAAATCTTGTTATCTATGAACAATCTGTTGTGACGAAAAGCCATTGTTGATTGTTTGGTCGGTACATGATCAACCTATTTATATACAATTTTCTTTAGTTTAGGTGACAACTTCTTCATGAAATGGTAAATGATACTTTTACGACTCAACTCTGTTCCATTTGTTAAAAGTTGTAACTAGTATGGGTTCATTACAACTAAATGGACCTGAGTCAATTGAACGAAAATAATCGATCCAAAATTTGAATCATATTTTAGTATGTTTTTAGTTGTTTCATTTTTTGTAGATATGAAAATTTAAGTTCGAAGTTGCAGCGAATTTGAAAAAAAAGAATATAAAACCTAAAATGTGGGTTCAAATTAAAACAAAAACCGAAGGATGTACGGTAAAAACAAAGGTTATTTATCGTTAATGCAATTTGAGATGAAATTTTATGTTTTATTTATAGACAAATGTAAATTGTCTTCAGTATTTACAAACTTATTTTAGTTAATCGTTTGTGTGTTTTAGAAACAACAAATGAAGTTAATTTGTTCAAGATCCACACCAATGTCGAAAATTTTACCTTCAAAATACACCGATAAACGAAAGAGAAAATGAACACAAAAGGTTTTGGGTTTACATCTTTATTTGTTTTTTTCTTATCTAACTAGTTGATTACAAGCTATATGACCATATCCAACCGATTACTTTATTTTTTTCTCTAAAAATAGAGTTACTTTATTTTGGAGTTACTCAAAAAAAAATGTTCCAAATATATTCTCTTTTTATTTATTTACTAATGTTTATTATAACCCTCTATTTTATAAAGTTACCAATTAGACCCATTTATTTGAAAGAGTAGTGTATAATTTATATGTATGTTTATGTCATCATTAGTTATACTAATATGTATTTTTTCATTCTTGTATTTTCTATTTCTATGTAATATATTTTATTATTGTATTTTATAATATCAATTGTAAAGATTACAAAATTTTCCATACACATGTATTTATAATTATAAATAATTTAAGTATTTATAATTTTGTTTAAGTAGAAAATAATAAAAATAACTTTATTTGAGTATAAAATAAAAATATATTAAATTTAATGGTCAGATTTGCAAATATAAAAGTTTATCTCCCAATATGGAGTAAAAAATGGAGATCTCTATTTTGGAGGAGAAAATGGCGGTGGGTTGTAGATGATTTTTTTTTCAAAATAAAGTTTGGAGGTGGGTTGGAGATCTCTATACCCAAGTTTATTTTCTTGATATTTATTTTTAAATAACTGGTTTTGCTTTCTTTTTAGTCTGTATATTTTTTTTCCTTTAAAAATTACAATTTTCTTAAAAATAAATACCATTGTTTGATATGAACAGTATTCATATCAATAAAATATAACATATACAATATACACATAACAAACTTTTAAATATAGAAATAGTTGATAGTTAGAATGTCTGGAGATTAAATTTTAAATTCTACATTATTTCATGGTAGATTTAATATCAAACACGACAAAAAAGAGAGTATGTCTTATAACTAGAGAGATTTGAAACTTGTGGAAGATATTTCAAATCCGGTAAGCTTATAACATCTGATGAAATAATAAATCTGAAGAATTTACATCAAATTAGCCTTAAAAACAAAATAAACAGGGATTTTATGCTATGATTTTTATAGTATTAGTAATTCATGGTTAATTTTTTATTTTTTTTTTATTTTTTGTTGTTAACAAGAAGAGGTTCGGACCTTGAGCCTTAATCTTCTCTATGATCCGGGACCAGTCTTTGGTAATATCTGATAATATCGTGTGAAACATCCTTTCCATCGGAAATAGAATTAGAAGTACAATGAGAGTAATCCATGCGTTTAACCAGTAGCTCAAAGCTACCGGTGGTTCATGGTTTAATGTTTTGTAAGTTTCTTTTGTGAATGTACTTGTATATTTTAAGCAATGTTCTAAAATACGGCGATACGACAGATATATCGGCGATATACCGTATACTGAGGAAACTATCTTGTATTTATGCTTGTACAGATTAATTTGTGCTTTTACATACCGTCAGATATACACCGTTTATCTGGCGTATAAACGGTACCGTATATACAGTTTCCGTTTTTTTTTTGTAAAGCTCTTTAACAAAACTACGTAGTTTTGTTTTGCTTTTAAAAATAAGTTAACCCTACAAAGATAATTAGGAGATGATTTACTTATTTATTTAGCATTTTGGCTATAAACCTATCATGTTGATTTTTTGTTGGTTTTTTTTTTGTTTGACTTTGATTTCTTACTATATTTTAAGATATTTTCGTTACTTATTCTGGTAGTGTTTGATATTCAGCTATTTTAGTTTTCATATAAATGATATAAACTTTTGACCCATATCATATGGGTCATATATATATATAACTATATATATAGTTATATATATATATACATAAAAATTTATTATATATATATAATATTTATTTTTTTACAAAAAAATATTCACCGTATAGTCCCCGCATAAACAGCCGTATATACATCTATACACTATACAGTGCCTCACTGTACGTCTAGCGTATAACGTATTTTGCAACATTGATTTTAAGAGCTAAAAATGCAAAGTTTCGTAAGACTAAAGATAATATAATATAATCTGATTTCTTTCACAACTTATCTAAATTGTTTTTGTAATATCATACTAACCCTTTTAGTTAAATTAATTATTATGAAAAGCGTTTAAATCAAATTATTTTTAAAAAAAAAACTTAATCACCAATGAAGTTATCATTTGTTTATTCGCTTTTGTCTATATGTCGCAGTCACTACCAATAGAGTAATGTAACACCAGGTTACTTTTGATTAATGTTATAATTCAGATAAAAGTAAAAAGAAAAAAAGCTTTTATTTTCCCCATATGCGAAATAATATCTTTTTTATAAAGATATATATATATATATATATATATTAACCAAAGTGAATTTTCCTATAGGCATAACAAGTCAATTCCAACTTTTACCACTTTGTTCTATGTTTTCACAATCTCAAAATCATCTTCGTTTGCAATTTAAATAAGTTACATGACATCACTAATTACTTAATTAGTAACAAGTAAATAAATCAATAATTTGATTATAGAATAAAAAGATGCAGTATTTTCTGAATCCAAATATTTTACAATTTCTACCTTCTTTGATTTACCTACTTTTCATATTTACTTTTCTTTCAGTAAAATTTAATATATATATATATATATATATATATATATATATATATATGGATATGAAAATATGATATATTTCAGTTCTTAATATTTGTTTTAAATTTCAAGAGAAATATCATTTCTATTGCATTTCTGTTGTGGTGGAGTTGGTTTCTACCGAGATCAGCGCAAATCGTGCTGACAAGGACACAACTCTCTATGTCCCAAGTCTGCACCTACTTCATCTCCCGTTAGAAAACATGATGATGTTAGACCAATTCATCGCCTCACCGCTTTTAGTTGTTGCTTTGTGGCTTACTTGGCTGTGAAGAGCTATGAGATAACAATTCGTCATGGTTTAAGTACAAAAAAGTGATTGATGAAGTTTCAGTCCTTATACGTGTTACTTCATTAGTCATTTCTATTTGGACTACAACAGTCAAATTCACATATTTGGTGTCTTCTCAGTTTTGAGATTTTTTGTTGCGGAAAGGTTCATTTTTATGTTGACAGGTTGACATGTTTGTATACTTGAGACTATCTTCACCTTCTTCTGTGTTGCACCAGCCATTGACTCTCAAATCATTGCTAACTTGGGAGAAGTAAGTATCGGAGTCTGATCTTCACAGCTGAAACTTGGCCATCTATTGTCTCTCACCTGTTTTTAGTGCAGGCCTCACAGCTCCCTTTGATTTCTAATTGTTGTTCTAGTTTTGCACAGAGCCAGTCCAACTATATCAATGGCCCTAAGCGACATAATATTAACTTTTTCAAGTTTAAATGAATGAAACATAAATTTTAGTTTAAAGTAACTACATAAAAAACATAAAATATTAAAACCAACCAAAAACTTAAACCAAGATATAGAGCAATAGAGAAAAAAATACATGTCTAAAAAATATGATATTTCTTGTAAAGCCTAAAAGAAATATGATCATTTTTTGAAGTGTAAGGGCTCCAAATTTTCTTGCATAGGCCAACAAAATAAAATTAAGAAAGGAAAAACTAAATCACTATAGTCCAAAAAATTGCTGGACCCTAAACTTTACCTAATGTGGCTTATGCCATGGATTGGGCCTTCTTTTGCATCGGTGTCTGATCTTCCCAGTCTGAAACTTGAGCATCCTTTGTCACTCAACTATCTCTAGCTCTCTTTAGGAATTTAGTTTTGTTTCTTAGTCTATTTGGTTGTTTGAGTCTTTGATTATTCAATGTAATTGGGGGTTTTCAATTAATGAAATTATGTTTTTCAATTGGTTAATGTTTATTCATGTTTTTTCGTTAGATATGGCTTTTCACTATCTCCACAAATTAAATTTGTTCTTCAAGATCTCTATAAATAAGGATCACAGTTTCTTGTTATTGTTAGAGCAGCCTTGAACGTTTCCACAAATTGAAGAACATGTAATAAAACTTTCCTGTTTTTGATTGTTGACATCAGTAAGAGACAAGATTCATTGTATTGTTGATAATTTTATTCAATTGAGATTCCATATCTACCAGTACATGTAAATAAGATTCCATATTTTCTTGCAGTTACGTATAAAAATAGTCTACATCAGAACCTTGGAGCTCCTCCCTTGGGGTAAAGGCGTCTTGCAGAGCGCTCATCTTTTTAGCGGGATCTTCTATTGATAGTAGATACTTAAGGATTCTCACCTCTATTGGTAGATTCCTTCTTGATGTTACGTACAAATGATACAATATGTCTTTTGGTTAAGAGGAAGTGTTTCTAACCTGTCAAGATCCAATGCCGAATGGATCAAAGATATTATTTAGTCGGTTCTATGCTAATTTTGGTTAAGAGGAATGAAGTGTTCAAGGCTTTAAGAGTTTGGTATCTCACCTTTCATCTGATATGAGCCAAGGTCTTAGCCTTATATCTCGTAACCGGACCTGTTACTAAAGCTTGAAAGTATAAGAGATTAATGCAAAGCTTCTTCTTAACGCAAGTCTCTCTTAGAGAATTAGGTTAATTGTTGGAAGTTCTGTTTCTTATTGATTATAAGAGTTTTTTTATATAGATCCTCATACAAACCGACTTAAACATAATTAAAAGAAAAAATACAAAAACCTTAATCCTAATGTTAAAAGGAAAACTCCCAAAACTCAATACTAAAAAGAAACCCACTAAACCAAAATAAAATCAAAACACAAAACTCTTAAATTGTATCATTACTCCCCTCCTCGACTAGGAGCTTGTCCTCAAGCTGTAACTGTCCTGTCAGTACAAATGTTGCATGACGTGTCTCTGCGTTGGCAGCGGTGATAACTCTCTGATCTTCGAAATTGTCATCATAATTCTGCAACTGCTGCATTTTCACTTTCGAAATCTAAAGATCTAGTGACTTGATATACTTCTTCTTTTTCTTTGGTCTTGTTCTAACAACCCTTACACAGGGACTCCATGATCTCGGATCAAAATTAAAGAATCAATTATTTTCAGAAGAAAGCTCTTACTTTTGTGCGTTATTCCCACGTGAAACAATTGCTCTAGAAGTTTATTTTTTCCACGTTTAAGAATGTTTCTCCTTTTCTCTCTTTGTATTGTTGGCACACGTATAATTTTTTTGCAGGGGTTTGATTGGTTCATCTCGCCTCCTAACACACATTCTTTTCCCATCGGCAACATCAGTTTATGTGCTGGCTCTGTTTTTGGCATCTCATGTTGTGGCTTATTTGAATCATTCTTTGTCGTTTGCTTGATTCTTCTAAAGCCGAAATTACAAGCAAGGACGGTTCTGGCTTCAAAGTCACTGCCTCCAACATGCTTGTTGTGTTTTTATCATCTCTGGAGGTGCCACCATTAATGTCACCAAGATTGATTGCATCAGATCCATTTTTGTAACGATCCGATTTTTGTATCAAGTCACGAGGCCCAACTTGAGCCCAAATCAAAATAAAATAAGGAGTCATATATAAGGACCTCTTAGGGTTTTTGTCTCTGAATTTTCTTGCCTCCCTATCAGAGAGAGAGAGATCATGAGAAGAAGAGAGAAAATAGAGAAAGAGGGAAAGAAGAAGAAAGAGAAAACAGATCTGACAGGTTCTGGTAGAAAGAGGAAACGGAGGAGCAACCGGAGTCCTATTCATCTTATACCTTATGTAGAGATGGACAACATAAATATCTATCCATAGCCACAAGCGGATCCCAAATTGGAGCTCTGGTCGGAAAGTTACTGCTGTTCTACCGGGGCGGATCTCTTCAGATTAGATTCCACCGTCGCCCAACTTCAAGAGTAGTTTCCCGGCAAAAGATAAGGAGTTAGGAGACGATATACATATCAACGGAAATTCAAGATGTCAGGTTTCTAGAGCCGCTGGCTGATCGTGATTCCGATGTAAACACTGACCAGAAGCAGAGTTTTAAGGTGCGGCGACCATGACATAGTTTCAGAAAAACTCTACCTCCAAACCCTAATTCATATCCGGGACAAAGAAGATCCAGAGAAGGAAAGTTTGGACACTGGAGTTCAGAAAAGAAAAGTCCAAAAGAGGAAAATCCAAAAAAGGAAACTTTCCCCGAAAGGAAATTTTCCCAAAAAGGAAAGTTTTCTGAAGAGGAAAGCACGAGTTGTCTCCGTCATCTAGTGGCTAAGGTGAGGGCTAACCGCACATTCTCTTACTTTGCCTTAACTCATCTATTGATAGTTTATTACCTGAATCCGTATTGTCCTTTTGATCGAGTCTGTGTATTTCTTGTTAAACCGGATGTAGGTATTTTAGGTTATTTCACGTATTAATTGATTCACATATTTTGGTGTTAGATACATATAGAACTATGTAAAGGACTTGGGCAGGGTACACAGTGGGAGGACTGTGTGACTACCGGATTCATGTGTTCAGAGGGTACGGATGGCAAATCGATCTGCAAAGCCTTAGCTCCCTAAGGTCGATAAAACGTCTATTGGACGGTGTGATTGGGCACTATCCCATAAAGTAAGCCTCTTCGGAGGGTGGGCGAGCACTTATCTCGTGTAGGACCTGTAGTTTGTATTGTTTGGGTGCTTTAGGTGTCGTGGTTGCTACATGTTTAGGTCTAGACTCTCGTGGTTGTGATGTAAGCCGGGTTCGACTTGCGTGTTGCCCCTAGCATCTCATACCTCACTAAGTAACTCCCCTGTTAATCACACCCTCTTCTCTTGCAAGTTAATTAATTTACAAATTTTTGGTGGGATATGAAAGTCAACACATTGACCATGATCGGGTTCCATCCTCTTTTCCTATAATTTTATCTGAAGAAAATGACATTGTACTCTCTATTAGTGTTCTTGAAATCACTTGACTTTTGAATTGACCTAAAATGATCTTGTTTCACTTGTAGCTTCTTTTCTTAGCTTACCATACCTTGAGTGATTGATAGTATATATTTTGATGTTATCTTATAGTTTTGTACTCTCTGTCCACTACGTCTTTTCAAAGAAGGAACCAAACCACAAATGCATCATATAAACAATAACTATAGAATGTCAATCCTCAGCAGAATCAAGGATGCATTGCCTATTGATTATGCTAAATTGAAGTCTGATGCTGTCTTTGCACATTTGATTGCACTACATGAAAACGAACAAGGGTTTTCGGGTCGGTTGATACACACCATGTTGTGTAGGTAGTTGGTAACGAAGACAAAACATGAGATGTGGTTTATATTTGCGAGGAAGCCACTCAGATTCTCCATGCAAGAATTTTACGCAGTAACTGGGCTCAAGTACAAGGATGATTTCATTGATGACTTAGAGAATTGGACAGATGATGATGGGCCTTGGTGTAAAATCCTGATGTTCAATGAGAAGCTTTGGATAAAGAAGCTGTTGGATGTGTACTTACCAAAAGATGTTGGTTGGGAGGAACGAGACAGACTAATATTGATTTATCTCTTGTGATAGCTGGGGTAGTAGTGCCTATTGATGAGAAGAAAGTTATACCAACATCATACATCCAGTTGGTGATGGATTATGATAAGGTTCGGACTACTCACTTCTTACACTTATCTTTTTTTACAATTATAAAGTTCTCAATTCTCACTATGGTTGAACTTCTCACTTATGACATTAGGTTCGGGCTTATCCTTGGGGTCGTGATGCTTTTGACCATCTACTTATGTCGATGATGAAAAAAAAGAAAAAGGATTTGATGAACCCCATGAGCTATATTCTTGATGGTTTCATATACGCATTTAAAATATTGGTTATGGAAGCAATTCCTGCCATTGGAGAACTGGTGGGAGAGAAGGTCCATGTTGTTCGAATTGGAAAAGTGCTCCGAGAGTATCTTATGGTGACCTTATTGTAGTAGAGAAGTCATTTCGACCAGAGGTTAGTTGAACAATCTTTCTCATTCAATTTGCTGTAAAGATTGTTGTGAGTTATTTATGCTTATGTCTGACTTCTAATAGTTTTTAAATATTTTTAAATGAAGGAAGATGTTTACCCATACATTTCATCTACTTGAAATTTTGATATATTTGAGTCTATGGAGTTTTGGAGGCCTGATGAAGTCAATGATGCCAAAGTTGTTAATTTGCATACTTTGATTCGATCTGGATATGATTTTGATGGTGACAATGATGTTCCTGTTGTACAAGAAACTGATGCTGTTGGAGATGAAAATGATGTTCCTCAAGTTGATGCCGAGGTTACTAATGAAGTTAACCCAAAGTCTGGTTTGGAGAGTAGTACGAATAAGCAAACTACTAATGAGGAAGCATCTAGTTCGAAGAACAGAAAGAAGAAAAAAGAGGATTTTGGTGTAGAGACACGGAAAAAGAAACTGTTGTGTCAGCGAGTAGCAACAAATGGTTCTGCAATGAATGTGTGTTTGAATGAAGACATGAAGACTTTCTTTCTAGGAATGTTTGATTCTTCTTTCAAGGGATTTGCGGAGGACATTGGCACTAGGTTGCACAAATTTAGGGGGAAATTGTTACCCGCTTGGATAAATTAGAGGGAGATGTATCAGGACTCAAGGAATTGGTTTTTCCATCTCGAATTACTGTAGATGCGACTACGACATCGTCCAATCCACCAGAAGTGAAGCCTAAATTTGGGGTACGTAAGAAGTAGATGTCTTTGTTTGCTTTCATTCTTGTTGTTTTCTTTTCTACGCTTCGATCTACAGATAATGTATAACAATATTTCTAATTGTAATCTTTTGCTTACATATTGTTGTTGGTCTTTTATGTTTTCACAGGAAGAAAACTTCTTATTTGAAGAATTTTTCTCTCAGAAATCTGGCATTGACGTCAATATGGGTATACAAGAATTCTTACATAAAAATGTTGGCCATCTATCTCAACAAAAAGATGTCCCACAAGGTTGATCCTACACAGAAAAGTTTTGGCAATGATGTTCACAATAAACCGATCAAACAAGAGAGTAGAATTAATGATGAACATCAACATTCTGTGGCAAATGAATTTAGAACAGTGAATGTTGATGATGCGGGTACAGATGACAAGGATGCTGTATTGGGGTTTGTACGATTATATGGCTACACCTAGATTTAGTACGATTATATGGTTCACCACTTAATTTAATTTTCCTAACATAAATGTCTGTACTATTTTTTTGGTATTTGCATAATCCTTCAGTTGGGTCCAACTATATTTAATCGAACGTTATTTCAACGAATCATTGGGCACAATGTTTGGCTTGGCAACGAAGTACGTACTAGTTATTTTTGGTAAAAACATTATATAAATAATATATAATATTGTCTTCCGATGTCCTAAAACCAATGACATATTTTTTAGGAAATGGATGCTATGTTGTATGTATTTCGGGAGAATACATATTTAGGACGACTGAGGTTGGAGCGTGTGGGTTTCATGAATTGTATGTTTCACATGCAAATCAAAAACGAATATGCGAAGAATCTGAAAAATAAAAAAAGCCAGAAGTGGAATACTAATCTTCTCGCTGACATGGGAAGTTAGGGAAGCAATGGTTTACTCATTTGGACAGAATTTATGCTCAAGTCTTCATCAACGATAATCATTGGATATCGGTTTTCGTTAACTTCTGCCTAAGACAAGTTCAAGTCTTTGATTGTAGTGGACAATACAACAGAAGGTACGTGGATTTATTCGCAGTCACCATCCCTTGTATTCTGAAGGGACTGCACACAAAGGTTTACGAAAAACTTTCACTTTTGACACCATATGAGATCGTACCCGACTCTGTGCCACCTGGATTGAATAAATCATGTAGTGATTGCGGAGTTTATGCGCTGAAATATATAGAGTTTCATATGCATCAGCTACCAATGGATTAGTTAAATGATGATAACATTAAAGCAGCACGTCATAGGATTGCAGTTGATCTTTGGGAAGCAGCAAATGATCCAGTCTTCATTGAGCAAATGGAGAAGTCTGAACCTCCAGTGTTGTCTTCCGATGATATTGTAGACCTTGATTATGTTTAGGGATCATTGTAGACCTTGATTAAGTTTAGTGATTATTGTAGACCTTAAGATCATAGTTATCTATATTTTTATGAAGATTTATGTTATTTTTTAACTTTCTTTGAAGAACAAGTAGTTCTGTTTAGTAGACCTTAAGATTAAGTGTTTACAAGATTTGTGTTTTCCATGTCATGGGTTACTCAATAACCTTATATGAACTTAACAATTTATAGGCCTTGGGGTGTAGAAAGTCGGTTTTAGGGTTTTTGTGGCAAAACTCGGCATTTTGGGCAAGAATGGAGGAAGGCTTATGACCTAGGTCATGGGCACTGTGACCGAGGTGGTAATGAAGGCTGGCCGTGGTCACCTAGAAGCTTGATCTCAGTCCCACTCCTTGTGACTGGGGTTGACAGGGCTTCACTCTTTGGGTTGTATCTTCCAAACGGCTGAATAGATTGATTTGATTTTTGTCCCAGTTGAATCTTGACTCTTCTAGATTTCCATAGACACCAGAATCTATGGATTTCTGCACGGAAAGGTCTTCAACGAATGTCAAACTTCTGATGCTCTGAAACTGCCTTAAAATGGGTATTGCTCGACTTTGTGTCCTTTTTCCTCCAAAACTTCTAAAAGTCTCCAGGAAGTGGAAATGGTGGAAAATGGCCTGGAAATTTCCATAATCATTTGTTTCTTCATTAAAATCCTGATAAAAACATATAAATAATGGGCGAAAATATGATGTTATCAACTCCCCTAGACTTAGACTTTGCTAGTCTTCAAGCAAACAAGAAAGCTAAACCGGTGGGGAGGTTTGAAAATCACTGAAACTATTCTATGATCAGAGACCATGATCTAATAGGTAACCTGTGAACTCATTTGTACAAAGATTCACATCAGAACATTCTCACTATAGACTCACAACATTCTCAACTCTTGTCCGTCCATCTCAAACCTACAAAAGAACTCAGAATTCACTTTAGTTAACTCCCTACATTCATTAAGAGTAGCATGAGCTTTCTCATCAGAAGATATCATTCAGGGTGGATGGCACTTGGTATGAAAGGGCTTTTTGGTGTTTAAGTGGTGGAGTTATAGTGTTTAGGGATTACCAATGATTCGAAGGTGCAGTGTATGTCGCAAAACCGCAAGAGAGTATGAACCCATTGATGTTCACAGTTTCCAAATACTTATTCTTATAACACCTCACTCCTATTCTTCTTTTTTTTCCTTTAGTTCCCCTAGACTTAGATTTTTCTATGGGGTTCTTTGCAAACGACTCCATATCTTCTTTAAAAGCGATCCATCTTCCTTGGGATTACATGTGCTTGTGAATTTCCTTATTTCGTAACCTTTTCCTTTTCTTTAGTTTTTTTTTCTTTTTTTTACCAAAGGTGTAGACGAATAATGGCATCACGGGAAATTTTTGTAACCTCGCTTTCAACCTTCGTGTGATCATTTCTTTCAAAGTAAAATAATGGAGTCATTGGAAATTTTTCTACCCCTTTACTCAAAAAAAAGTAATATCATATTTTCTGGTTTTTTTTTTTGAAAGGGGAAACGGTACGTATTGACACAAGTCTCATATGCATGAAATATGTACCTTTTTATGTCAAATTCCAAGGTAGAATAATCTCATATGCACTTGAAGACTACTGGCGTGTAACTCTTCCTCTAACTTCTGTTACAGAAACAAGTCAATGAGCATAATATATGAAAGATATTGTTCAGTTAGAACACCATAAGAAGATATAGATGTAAGCAGTAATTGTTCTCCAATCTCTATTATAACTAAACAAATAACTTGTAATGAAATGCAATGGTTGTTCTGGTCACCATTAACAAGTTGAAGCTATCAACTTAATATAGACTGATCCATAAATACCAATTCAATCAAATGACACAAAAGAAGGAATTTGGAAAGAGAGAAGCGTATTGATGGGAAAGGGTGTGGAGGAGTTGTGATTAATGGTGAAAAGAAACACTGCTTCCTGGGTGAGCGATTAAGAGGCCATAGTTACGAAAATCTCTCTTTTCTGCCTCCAATAGTTACGTTTATTGGAGAAGAAAAAGAGTTTACACAAGATGAACACTGAACACGGCCTATAACTCAGGAGGTGATAAGTGAGGGTTTCTGTAGATTCTGGGACCCAGTATTGAAGCGTTTCCAATTGAGTGTGTGTGGCTTGTTTCTGTAAAGGATATGACCGAGTCTCTCGCCACTTGCATCCACGTTCACCAAGTCTTCCACATCTGCCTATTATTATGTTCAGTTACCTTTATTATAGGATCTCAATCTCTTGTACTTGGCTATATATTTGTATGTTCACCATTCATTTGTTAATAAGAGAAACAACCTTCTTATATTTCTTGATTATTTCGAAACCTTCAGCCCTGTTGTCAAGCCGCCAACAATTCGAGTTGTTCTTGGTCAAGCTGTGACTCAAAATTGGCAAATCCGTCAGTTAGATGTTAACAATGCGTTTCTCCAGGGCCATCTTAAGGAAGAAGTATACATGTCACAACCGCCGGGCTTTGTCGATTCGGATTACCCCACTCATGTATGTCGCTTACATAAAGCTATCTATGGTCTCAAACAAGCTCCTCGTGCCTGGTACACATCTCTTCGAGATTTTCTTCTTGCCTCTGGTTTCAGGAATTCTGTGGCAGATTCGTCATTGTTCATTCTGCGTAACTCCAATGTTACTTTGTATCTGCTTGTTTACGTTGACGATATTGTCATCACGGGTAATTCTCAGCCTCATATTCAACGCTTCATTGATCTTCTAGCTCAGCGTTTCTCCATAAAAGACTTAGGGGACCTAAGCTACTTTCTTGGCATCGAGGCTCATCGCACTAACACTGGCCTGCTACTTACTCAAACCAAGTACATCACGGATCTTCTTAATCGCACAGACATGCTTCAAGCAAAATCGATTCAGACTCCCATGTGCTCTTCTACTTCACTTTCCATCACCGATGGAATCTCCTTATCTGACCCGACTGAGTATAGAATGATTATTGGATTGCTGCAGTACCTTCTCCTAACCAGACCTGACATTGCCTTTGCTGTCAACAGACTTTCCCAGTTTATGCACAAACCAACCACTACTCACTTAACCGCCGCACGTGTTCTCACGAGTACTTGTGTGGTACACCAACTGTTGGTCTCTTTTTCAGTTCTGCTTCTTCTCCAGGTCATGTCAAGGCTTTTTCTGATGCTGATTGGGCTGGTAATAAGGATGATTACACCTCTACAGGTGCAAACTTGGTTTATGTTGGTAACCACTTAGTCTCTTGGTCTTCAAGAAAACAGAAATCTGTTGCAAGATCCTCTACTGAAGCTGAGTACAAGTCTGTTGCTGACAGTGCTTCTGAACTTCAATGGATATTATCTCTTCTCGGTGGACTTGGTGTTACAATTACAAGAACTCCATTAATCTTCTGTGACAATGTTGGTGCTACCTATCTGTGTGCAAACCCGGTCTTTCATTCTAGGATCAAACATGTCGCAGTTAACTATCATTTTATCAGAAACTTGGTTCAATCAGGTCGACTACAAGTCTCTCATGTTTCCTCAAAGGATCAGCTTGCTGACATGCTCACAAAACCCTTGTCTCGTGCACAGTTCTTACCTTTGTGTTTCAAGATTGGATTACAAGATCTACGTACTCCATCTTGCGGGAGCGTGTAAAGGATATGACCGAGTCTCTCGCCACTTGCATCTACGTTCACCAAGTCTTCCACATCTGCCTATTATTATGTTCAGTTACCTTTATTATAGGATCTCAATCTCTTGTACTTGGCTATATATTTGTATGTTCACCATTCATTTGTTAATAAGAGAAACAACCTTCTTATAGTTTCCAGTTGATACAAGGTAACCACCCGTCGGAGGTTTCTGTAGGACAACATACGGTTTAAAAGTTTTTGTATCCAATTGAACATCAGGAGAGGTGGGCAATTAGTAAGTAATACCAGCAATAAACATCTCCTCTCCAATTAAACTTTCAAGTTTTCTTTACGTTGATTTGAGAGCGGTTTCTAAAGATAATAATGAAGAGTTAAGTTGAGCATCTGTTCTTTGGATTTCTTTGGGGAGATAGTTTTTTTTCTTTAATAAATATAGAAAGAAAGACAGATGTCACCTAAAGGAGCTTCCACGTGTCATAGGCAGGAGTGTGCCTTGCAACTTTCATATAGTAGATTCAATAAAAACCTGCTGTCATAGTTTTAACATTTTTTTGAAACAAACAGTAAAAAAACGTATGTTAGAGCATCATTATTGGAGAGATCTAAAAATGGGTATCTAAAATTTTTAGAACCTCACCTTTTTAGAACTCCAACATTTTATGTGTTAATTTTTAGAACTCATATCTCAAAGTTCTAACTTTAGAATCATTCTCTCCTCTTTTTAGAACCTCTCCAATATTTATCAATTATATATCATTATAATTTGTTTAGAACTATTAGATCCCCCAATAATGATGCTCTTACAATTATTTTCAATTTATTATCTGTTGACTATGGTTTTGAGGATACTCAAATTTATTTTCACTCAAAGTGTACTAAAAAGGAAACTGGTAGACCAACAACAACTAATCATTATTATATGTAGAACAATATTATATTTCAGTCAATGGAGTTTTGCTCTGACCAATATTTCCATTAATAGAGTTAACATAACGTACTAATATTAATGGGTAGTTTAACTTTAAACCATTTGAACCGGTCTTAAAAGTAAACACACAAGAAAAAAAAGTTGTCCAAGACTCAAAAGTCAAAACACTGATTTCAAAACAGTAAACAAACCAAACAAGAATCTAAGAAACAAACCAAACTCAACTCAAAATTTGTAAATTAAACATACATGAGATGCGCTTAACTTGTAAATATTCTTAATTGTATTTTGGCTAAAAGAAATCATATATCTTAAACTGTATATCATATGTTCAAGAATAAATTGAGATTACATACGTGGTTTTCTACATTAATATCTTGTTAACTGCTAATTTATTCCTCATGCCATAATAGCTGAATTGTTATGAGCTTCAAATTTGTTGTAGATATCCAAACACCCTGGGCCAACCACACTGATGTGAGATTTTGTCATATAATCAAAATTCAAACATGGAGGCAAAGGCGGTAGACACATGCCTTTATTCATGAGCTCTTCAAGGTCAACTCTTTGCAATGACACAACTTTAGTTGCTTTCCAAACATATATGAGAAGACCTTTAGATGGCACTAAAAGGTTACCCAGTTTGTAATCACGGCCTATTGTTGTACTACCTCCTGCGTAAAAATGCTCAAAGGAAGATGAATCAATCTTTACAACAAACATTGCAGATCCATTAGATGAGAAATCTTCTCCATACTCAATGCCTTCAAGTATTTTGTCCCTATAAGAAGTCTATCACTACCATCTACATATTCTTCATAAGAGAGCATCAGTAAGAAAAGAGCCTTGCTTGCTTTACCTTCACTATGTTTTCCCGGGTGGCCAGCCACAAGTTCCTCCCCCACAAGCACATACTCTTTGTTAGCGGCGGGATTCTTAATTGATAGCTTATGAAGGGCAAAACCTTGAAAAGAAGACAACATAATATCGGAAGCTTTGAGACTAAGACCTAGGCAATCATTAGAGCTAAGAAAGCTTTGTAGATTCGAAGGTCTAATCTCACTGCTAGAAGAATACATGTTCTTTGAAGAACTAAACCTTCCAAGTATATGCTTAATGCCATTTCTAAAATACCTATTAAAGCTCTTCCTTTGTGTGATTACCGAAATTCTTCACGTTTATGTTTACCTGACTTGGAATGTGAGTCAACTCATCCTCCTCTAAGTTCATGTGCTTCCAATTTCCACAAACTTGTGCATTTTAAAGAGCATGGTTCTGCGTTCCAACAATACCGCTTCATCATCTCTCAAGTTGGGAAATAATCTTTCACTTGACATATCAGGTACATGTATACCTATATGTCTTGTCACTAAACTAAATAAGTCTATTATATCACCAAAGTCTAGATTGAAAAATGGAAACAAAACCTCTGTTTTTCCCAACAACACACTCTCAATCTCAATGTTCTCTTATATCGGCTCAACCTCAAGTAGAAGCACCTTACAACTCTTCTCAATGTCCATAACAAAACCAGGGTACAAGAAATTGCATTCTCTGCCTCTTCCATGGAGGAAAAACTTGGTGGAGCCATCAAGACCGCAAATGATCTCAAACACATGACTCCACAAAACTCCCACCTCCTGAATCCCAAAAAAACCAACTTCTTGTGGAATGATCTGGCACCCAACAACATATAAGAAACCAGGCATCACATAAAACACATTCTCAAGTTTATGGTTTTTATTAACCCTAATCCCAACCAAAGGCTTCATCACCTCTACAAGAAACCGACATAGCACCTTATAATAAGAAATCCCAATTCGTCATTGAACTATTTCAAAAAAGGAAGAACCTTTACCACTTCACAAGCAGAGATGGTGGCTTCTGTCTGGCAGCGTCCGACTCCTATTGGTGGCGTTGGCTGGCATATCTTCTGGCGTGGATGGCTCTCTAAGCATCTTCGTCTGGCTATTATCTAGATATCTCACTTTTCATTTCAGGCGAGTTATGCTAACTCTTTCTCCGAAAGTCTTTTCTTGCTTCCTTTCTTTTCTTTTCGTCTCTTTTGATTTAATTTAGTTTAGGTTTAATTTCTCTTGCTTGGTCTCTTTCCTTATATCTACTTGTGTAATTCTCTTAGTCTCCTTTCTCTACGGGGCTTAATTCAAGTTCATGCTACCGGGTTTCTATTTTTAAAGTTTGGATTTAGTTGCGGACTGGAGTTTCTTCTTGTGCCTTTGGTTTGGTTTCTTAGCTATTGAAGTTCCAAAGATGTTTGGATCAATCGAGATTTTTTCGGTTTTAGTGGTGTTTCTTTCAAGGAGGAAGCCTACGTGTCTTAATATGATCTGTTTGATGGGTAGATTTTGCTATTATAGGTTCTCGAAGAGGAAGATCTTGGAGCTCTGTAGTGAAGCTAACTAGTTAGGATCGAATTAAATACCAGGTCTAGAACTCAAATCACTAATATTAAACCAACCAACTTTCGTTGTGAAAATTCTCTATGCCTAAAATCTAAGAAACCAAATTCCTTTGTGAGACTTAAGATTTTAAACAAACATTAAGTTCAAGTTTGATCTGTTCACAAATTATCTAATCCAAATTTCTTTGCAATTGTCTAATTTTCTCACTCTAAGTTCTGTCAGGTTCCAAATCACATTGCCGTGTCAATTCAATAACCTAAGATCTAGATTCTAGGTGATCAGGCCAGATCTAGCTTTAAGAACAACCTAGGTGAAGAACTTATAAAGTTATGAATCCTAACCAATCAATCAATCTTACAAATCCATGAAAACCCTAGTGAGAAACCCTGAACCTAACAAGTGATCTACTCTGACATATTCATTGAAATGAAAGACATGAATTGAATAGATATCATATAAAAACTGAAAAAGAGAAATAGAAACAGGGGTTCAAAATCTTCTCTCAAGTGTACAAAGTAATAGATCAGCCCCAAGTTCTCAATCTCTCCAATAGTCTCTTGCCAAAGATGAACTCTCTTTAATCTAAACCTAAAAACCCTACTTAATACCCTAAAACACGATTTAGGTTCTTCTGTAAATAGTTAAAACTTCAGGGCAAAGTTACAAATCTTCAAAACTTGTAAATTTCCGTGTGTAGCTTCAGCATGTGGCACATGTCAATCGACACCAGTGGTCTGTATTGGCACCAGCTTCAGCTTCTCAGCAACAACACTCCAAAATGCTCAAAAATGTCTAAAAGTTTCCAAATGTGTGTAAACCTGTAAAAGACTCTAATAGGACTCTAAAAACACATAAAAGACTCGATTAAGGACAAAATAAAAAACTAAGGCCATGAATGTTTGATAGTTTTGTAGTGGTTTTTGTCTTTTGGTTTTTGGTTTTTAGTTTTTATTTTTTGATTTTTTTGGTTTTTGATTTTCTGTAGATTTTAGTTTTTCAAAATCTCCTAAAAACTCATTTAAGTGAGATTCTGGATTCTCTGGATTCTCTTCACAAATCTGGAAAAACTATCAAAATTTATTTTCTAAAATCATGAATGACAATAAATTAAATTTTTGAAAAATCTAAAACCAAAAACTACTCTAAAAAGCATTGCCATTCAAGGCCTAAATCTTACATTATAAATAGAGGACCCAAACAAAATGTTTTAGCTATCCAAACAAAATCGTCTCTTGGATAAAATGCATAAGAAATATGTTTCTATGAAAACTCGTAGAAAAAATAAAAACTAATGGAAAAACAAAAATTTCAGCTGATCAAAGGGTAAAATCATCTTTTGACACAATAATTTTTTTTTTTTTTGCAAGACATTGACAAAGTGTCTTTTTCAAAATTCATTCTGGAAATTGTGGCTTTTTGAAATTATCTTTATTTATTATATTCCACTTTATGGATTTTTGTTCTAATCAACATTTCCATTAGTAGAGTTTACGTAACATACTAATCGGTATGAGAACATACAAAATATATAATAAATAAACATAAATAAACAAAATATGCACTTACGGTTAAAAATAAAGAAACAGCCAGAGAGGATATTACTTGGCTTACGAAAGACTCGTAACAAATATCCTCGTGTACATCATAAATAAATAGAAAAGATATTTTGTTAAGAAAATAGTGATTATCCATCTTTTGCCACATTATAGAACACATGTCTCTCTCTCCATCTTATAGAACACATGTCTTTGTATCCTTAAGAGGTGTTATCCTTATCATCATGCCATTTGTCATTATCTCCTTCATCATTTCCTTGTAGAAATAGATGTTGTAGCAATGAAAAAAGGAAGTGAATAATACAACACTTTTATTTTGTTTCTCTCATCATTTAATCTCCTACTCCCTCTCGTCACTTCTTGTTTTTTCAATTTCTTTATTTTACACACATATATATATACACACACATAGGTATACACATATATACATATTTATATATTACGTTTGAGTTTATAACAAGTTATCAGTACGAATAAGCTCTAGATTCAAACAGATCCAAGCAAATTTTAACCTGATCAAATCTTTTGATCCAACGATGTTGTTACCGCTTGAGATTCAATGAAGTAAGGTACATATTTTATTGTTTTGATTAATAAATTTATGTTTATATAACATAAATATTTTAGACATCGTGAGACTATGCCTTATCCGGATTAATCGTAATATATGGTAAGCTCTGCCTCCTTTACGATAAAATAAAAAGGCTATGTATTATTTCCAAATTGATCATTATATATGGTAGGCTCTGCCTCCTCTTCGATCAAATGGAAAATTGATGTCTCTTTAATTATATGAAATTCATGCTTCTTGAATTCTTAGGCATAAATTTCATGATCGATCATGCCTTATGTTCTCCAAAAGTCTCGAAGAAACTTGTTGAAGTTTCAAAGACATTTTGTCTTATTGATGATCATATAGAGACTATGAATAAGAATGACGTTGATGATCTTTGCATCACATTGGAGAGAAAACATATATTGGAAAAATTTCCATGTTATCTTCTGCATTATATTGCACAAAAGATATATATATATATATATGACCGCATATGTTACAGTAAACTCGAAGTTTACTTGTACATTTTAAATGAAAGATTTGGACATCTTGGTTCAGTCATGGTGCAAAGTTCTAATAGTCATTCATTGGAGAACCATAAAATTTCTCAAAATGATGATTTTACATGTAATGCATATCCTTAAAGAAAACTCATAATTCAGCCATCATCAATCAAAATTGGAAATGGATCGCTTGTCTTCTTAAAGAGAATACATGATGATATATGTGGATATATTTATCCATTATGCGAACCATTTTGATACTTTATAGTATTGATTGATGTATCTAATAGATGGTCATATGTGTGTCTGTTGACAACACGATATACGACCACAATGGAGATGTGCATGTAAATGATTATATCATGCAGAGATAAGATGAAAAAAATTATAGTAAACATGAAGTTTACTAAGTGCTTAAAGCATAGTATAACCGGTTATGCCATCCCGGTCAAACAATGATATTAAAGATCATTGCGATTTATGTTTTAAAACATAAATCCTTTCAAGTATTGTATGCCTTCGCATTCACCCATAAAAGGTAAATTTTAATTTTTGTTAAATTCATTTTAATTCATTAAAATTTTTATATATTTATATATTACTTACGGAGTGGAAGGTTATACCTCCTCCTTGATTATATAGTAGGCTATGCCTAATGAATCATATGGTTTTTGGTCAAATCACCATTTTTGGGTGAACAAGCTCAATCCCCTAAATCATACTCTCAAATATAACCGATCTAAAAGTAAAAATCAGTCCAAGATGAATGGATACAAAACCATCATCTTGAGAAGGGGTATTATAGTCTCACATAAAAAGGATTTGATGCATAATACTTGACTCAAAATGGGTGATTAGATATGTTATTGATCCTAGTGGGATTCAATACGAGATGAATGTACTAAAATAGTCATTATCTCGAGGGGGAAAATAAAAGAATCCCACATCGACACAGTAAGTTGATAATTTTGGCGAGTTATATCCCAAAGTCTAAATTACTTTGGTGAGTTTACATCCCAAAATTTATTGCTTATTGAGCGTCGGTTGAAATAACGTAGAACATCAATGAGATGATGTCCACATTCAAAATGAGCTTTGATGAATCGTTTATAAAGCAAATCTAAAGGATTGCAAAACAATATATGGTGAAATTTAATTTTCATGTGTTGGCATGGAACATGCAGTTTTGGATGTCATAATGATTTTACTGATAAAACCAACAAGTTATTAAAGAGATTTCTCCCATGTATTGAGTCATGGTTCGAGATTAAAGTTTTCTCTTTGGAATTTTATGAGTGTGCGATATATATTATGAATGCTCCACCACACCGCATAAAAATAATATCCAAAGAAGATGAAATATATATTGTTGGAGATGAAACTCCATTTTAGTAACAAACCATCCTTCAGATATGTGCTCATTTAAAGATTTGTGTATGATTATTTTGATGAGAAACTCCCGTTATTATGGAGAGTTGAATAGTTTTGAATCCTTGAACAAATAATTATGAACTTAAAGTTCAAAAGTTCAAAGGATCACTATTATGATATATTGCAAATATAAAACAGATGATGAATGAGATTTCATGAAATGAATTATCATTATAGATCCTCATATGAATAAATATGAACATAAAGTTCAGAGGATAATTCATTCTCATATTCCAGCTGAAATGCTCCATATATGTCCATAAAGGACTAAGTCTATTGGCGATAGACTACTTTGGTTCAATAAATAAAGAAAACACTCAAAATAAAAGGAGCAAATAATTATTGATAAGAGAGTTATACTCCTAAAGAGGAGCAATAGACCGTTGATATGGTTAATATATTAACATGTACATAAATGAAATCAATGATTAAGAGATCTCGATTAACCATATCATTACAGGAAATATGGAACCAAAGACAAAAATCATTGTCGACAAATATAAACGATATAGCGTGCGCGATTTGATTACTGAGGATCTTGAATCTCCGCCATGTGGATGAGCGTAGAAAGAAAAATATTGGCCAATAAATAAAAGAGGCAGCCAAGTCTATGTTAAACTCGTATGAGAAAGGAGAAATATTGGAGCAATAGTTAAAGCATCAAAAGGTATTCTGATATATAAAACAAGACGGTATGTCGTGCCGGTTTTTGTTAACTATCCGATAAATAAATGTTTGATGCTATATGAGCGACTTGATTTGTGCCTCATGGGAAAATGCTTATAGAGTTTAATCCCTAAAAGATATATGATATCATAATTATGTTCTCGGGAACTCATGAACATGATGATTTTGAACATCATTGAAACTCTTAAGGAGTTATTTGGAAAGACAAAAGTGTGTCCAGATATTCTAATTAAACATATATCGAATAGATGTTATATCAGTCACTTCCAAAAGAAGTAGAATATATATACATTTGGTCATGAAAGACCATACTAAACTGCTGATGAGCATTTATATATCTTGTGAATTGTACATAGCAATTGCTACTAATCTACTTGCAGGTTATAAATCATCTCCTACAAATAGATATTGGGATGAGTTAAAATGTGTCTTCCGTTATCTGCAAGGTATGATTAATTTGGACTTATTTTATTTTAGAACCCCCTAGATTGGTTTAGTTAGTTTTTGCAGATGGAGGATTTATATCGAATCCATATAAAGATATATCACAAAACAACAACCTCATGGCGTTCTCAGTATCATACTTTGGTCGTCACTTGTTCAAATCATGCGAAGATTATTGCGCTTCATGAGGCATGTAAAGAATCCCAACATATACAAGTAGTAAGCAGAATACTCATGACCATTGAAAAGCCAACAAAATTGTTTAAAGACATTGTTGCATATGTCGTCCAACTCAAAGGAAGGTATATCAAGATTCAAGAGCGACAAGAAAAAAACATATTCCTCCAAGATTCTTCTCTTACAGTGAAGAACTCAAGAAGAATCAGAAAGTTGAGATCGAAATGCATATTATGAAGATGAAGCTTCCAGGGGGAGACATATGATGATGTGTGTGGCTGCACTCTTTTTCTTTTATCATGGTTTTTGTCCCAATGGGTTTTTCCATGACAAGGTTTTTAATGAGGCAACAAATAACACAAAAAAGATAGACATTAAAGAAGAATTTCAATGATGAAGAAACTCTCAAGAGAAGAATACATCAATATTTTCCAGGGGAGATTGCATTCTCTGCACTCTTTTTTCCTTATCATAGTTTTTATCCCATTGAGTTTTTCCATGATCAGGTTTTTAACGAGGCAATACACAATATATTACTAGTGATGGATACTCAAGGGGGACTGTTAAGAAAATAGTGATTATCCATCTTTTGCCACATTATAGAACACATGTCTTTCTCTCCATCTTATAGAACACATGTCTTTGTATCTTTAAGAGGTGTTATCCCTATCATCATGCCATTTGTCATTGTCTCCTTCATCATTTCCTTGTAGAAATAGATGTTGTAGCAATGAAAAAAGGAAGTGAATAATACAACACTTTTATTTTGTTTCTCTCATCATTCAATCTCCTACTCCCTCTCGTCACTTCCTGTTTTTTCAAATTCTTTATTTTACACACACATATATATATATACACACATAGGTATAGATATATATATATATTATGTTAGAGTTTATAACATATTTCAATATTTTTTTTGTAATAATTATTCAACATGTATACTCCTAAGTTGTCATTTTCGTTGAAGACTTAAGTATCTAACTTTATGGAATGCAAGGGCGGACCCACATACATGGACGCGGGGTCAGTTGACACCCCATTAATTATTATTTTTTATATAGTGTAACGCCCGTGTCCCAGAAATTAATTATCGGTTAATTAATTGGGAAGTCCTTTCGAGTTATGAACCTTAGGCAAGTCTCGAGAAATTAATTATGGGGTTGAAATAATTAATTTGGATTTGTTCCGGGGGTGTCATAAGTTGTTTCGGAAGTTTTGGGGTTTTTCTCATAAGGTTGAAAAGTTGTGTTGACTTTCTTTTTCTTCTCTTCTTCTTCTTCTCCATCGTGGGTTGCCATTTTTGGAAAATTTTGGAGCTGGTTTGGCGAGAGAGAGAAGAGGGAAAGGAGTAGAGAAGTGGGTTTGTAAGCTTGGTGAAGCTTAGTTCTTGTGAGAAGCTTGTTCTCCTTGTGTGTGTGAGCTTGTGAGCTTGGAGGAAAAGAGTGGCTGAAGCTTGTGAGTTTTGGCGTGAACTGGGCTGAGCTTGGGTGAGCTTGCCGTGAGCTAAGGAAGCAAGAGGAAGGGTTCTAGGGAGTTCTTGAGCTCGGATCTGTTGTGTGTGAGTTTGGGAGAAGCTTGTAGAGGAGATCTTGAAGCTTGGTGTTTGGCGGAAAGGCTAGGGAAGAAGGAGGAGTCTTCTTGAGCTTGGGGAGTTCAATCTAGGCTTGATTCTTCCATTTGCTAAGGTGAGTTGTGACCAAAGGTGGCTTAGGCCTTGTTTGGGGGTTTGTGGGGTTTAGACAAGCATTGAGGTTGTGCCTAGGTTGCTTAGAGGCTTTGGGGCCTTGTTGTTAAGCTTAATCTAGTGTGTTTAAGCTTGTGTATTGTTTGTGAAGCTTGTTTATTTGTGCTTGGTGCTTGTTAAGCTTGGTCTAAGTCAAGTTTAGTGGTTCTGTGAGTTCCATCGGTCATGCCAGACCGATGGAAGTGCCCGCTGGCACCTAGCGGTTTGGTCCATCGGTCAGGACAGACCGATGGGTCGTGTGGCAGTGTTCCTGCAAATTCGCAAAGACACTTGCAGCGGTTGGAGCAGACCGATGGGGTTTATCGGTCAGGTCTATCGGTCAGGTTGGACCGATGGGTTGTGTTGTAGTATTCCTGGCATTTCGCAAGGACACTTGTAGCGGTCAGGACAGACTGCTGGGACCTAGCGGTCGGATCCATCGGTCAGGACAGACCGATGGGGTTGGTTGCAGCGTTTCTCGGCAATTCACCAGGATAGTTGCAGCGGTCAGGACAGACCGATGGGGTTCATCGGTCAGGTTCATCGGTCAGGTTGGATCGATGGATATCCTTGTGTGGTTGTCTAGTGTGTTTCCTGGTTAGCTTTCGTGTGTGTCGAATTGCTATGGTGCTAGACATGTTTTACTATTGATTGCCTTGCATGTGTTGATGTTAGGAATTGATAGGGCCTTTGTGGTGAATCATTTCATGCGTGAATTATGATTGTGGTTGTATGCCTTGCGTGTGGTTTTCGCATACCTGTTGTTGGGAGGATCAATCTCACTCAGCATTTGGTTTTCAAATGTTGATGCATCACTTTTGTCGATGCAGGTAAAGATAAGGTGTGATGGTGGAATCGAAGGTTCGGAGGGAGAGGATGATTAGGACCCGGGGTTGTTTGCTTTACCGTATTGTATTGTATTTTCCGCTGTATTGTAGGATTGCGTATTCTATGCTTGGTTTTGTATTGTTGCTTTTGTATAAGTACTTGGAGAGTATTTAAAATGTATGGGCATTTTAATTACTAAGTATTTATGTTGTTAGTAAAAAAAAAAAAAAAAAAAAAAATCGGGTTGTCTCAGTTTTGGTATCAGAGCCTAAACGGTTCTAGGAGCCTGGGTGGCTCAGGGTTAGTTGGGTATTGCATGGGGTCTTAGAATCATCCTCTTCGAGCCTTGTGCGATTCCACGGTAAGTTATCTTTATTGTGATGATTGTGTTTTAGTGTCCTTAGTCTTTGTTTCTTGCGAGTGCAGATGGCTAGAGGCGTGGTAGAGGCCGTGGCCGTGGCCGGGGTCGTGTTGTGGAGGAGCGGGTCGAGGATTCGCTTGCGAGTCAGGTGGGGTCTGACGGTGTGTCTGGTATGCGTGCTGGAGTGGCTGGTGTTCCAGCTGGTGTTGCGGGTATAGCGCGGAGTCTTCTGCGAGCGATGGGTGATGTTCAGGCTCCTATTGATCGCATGCTAATCTCTTGGCGGTGTTGCTTGGAGCGGTTACAGAGAGGGTACTGGCTCAGGCTACTGTGGCTGCGGTGGGTGTTGAGGTTCAGCCTCAGGTAGTAGCTGTGGTTGCTTGAGGAGCTCCCATCCTACCTTAGGATGATGGAGCAGGATGCAGAGGATAAAGGCCTGAGGTTTTTCCCTGGAGGTGCTAATCCCGAGGACGCTGATGCGTGGTTGAGGAGGTTAGAGAGGAATTTCCTCTCGAGTAGGTGTCCCGCGGGATACCAAGTGGACATTGTGGTCCATTATCTAGAGGGTGATGCGCATCTCTGGTGGAGGGGTGTGGCAGCCCAGAGAGTTCAGGCTGAGATGGCTTGGGCGGATTTTGTGGAGGAGTTTAACTCCAAGTTTTTTCCTCAGGAGGCGTTCAACCGGTTAGAGTCGAGGCTTGCGAGATTGACTCAGGGGGATCGGTCGGTGCGCGAGTATGAGGTGGAGTTCAACCGGCTCGGGTTGTATGTTAGACGAGCGGTTGAGGGTGAGTCGGCCCGGGTGCAGAGATTCTTGATGGGTCTTAGGGTTGACTTGCGGAACCGTTGCATGGTTATGTCTTTTTGCACGGTTGATGAGTTGGTTGAGACTGCGGCGTTGCTGGAGGAGGGTCTGAAGGATGAGGTGGTATCGGTTACCCCGAGTCTTCAGGCGAGATCCGTGCCGTAGCAGTCTGTTCCGAGCAGAGGCGGTAGGCTGATGCAAGGACAGAAGAGGAGGCGTGATGGCACTTCGAGTGGTAGCCGAGGTGGTCTGGGTTGCTTCGGGTGTGGGAGCACGGATCACAGAGTGGCGAGCTGCCGTAGGAAGGGCGGAGTACGAGTGGATTCTTGGGTGTGCTTTCACTGCAAGGACGCGGGGCACATTAGACCTCAGTGTCCCAAGCTGCGGCAGAGTGAGGCCACAGTAGTGCAGCCCGCTAGGCCGGTGGCAGCGGCGCCTCGAGCGTATTCCATCGTCGAGTCCGGAGAGCCGAGTTCCAGGCCGATCACATGTATTTTTCTTAGACTTATCTAAGTTCAATTCTGTGTGTTGGGGAATTTTGGTTGCTTGTTGGGTGTTAAGGTTCTAGGCACATGTATATGTGCAGGGACCTTGTGTGTTAGGGGTGTTGAGTGTCATGTGTTGTTTGACACGGGAGCATCTCATTGCTTCGTTACTCCAGAATTAGCCGAGAAGGCTAATGTTCGAAGCGAGCCCGGTGTGAGTTTGGGTTTCGTGGAGGTTGCTGGAGGGAAGCTCCTGATGATTCACGGTCGGGTTAGAGACGTGGATGTTCAGGTGGCGGGTGAGTTTATGCCTGCCGATTTGATTATCTGCTCTGTGGAGCTGTACGATGTCATTTTGGGCAAGGATTGGCTCGGGAAGTTTAGAGCGCATATGGATTATCACCGAGGGTGTGTCGAGTTCGACAGAGGCAAGGGGAGGTTGGTGTATCAGGGGGTGAGACCGACTTCTGGGAGTCTCGTGATCTCGGTTATGCAGGCCGAGCGTATGATCGAGAGAGGTGTTGAGGCGTATTTAGATACCATTTCTTTGCCGGAGGCCGTTGGAGAGGTTAAGGTAGAGGATATTCGGGTGGTTCGGGAGTTCCCGGATGTGTTTCAGTCATTGCAAGGGTTACCACCGTCTAGGTCGGATCCTTTCACGATTAAGTTGGAACCAGGGACGGCACCGATATCCAGAGCACCTTATAGGATGGCTCCCGCAGAGATGGCGGAGCTGAAGAAGCAGCTGGAGGAGTTACTGAGTAAAGGGTTTATTCGCCCAAGTACTTCACCGTGGGGAGCACCGGTGTTGTTTGTGAAGAAAAAGGATGGGAGTTTTCGGTTGTGCGTTGACTACCGAGGACTTAACCGAGTCACAGTGAAGAACATGTATCCTCTTCCTCGGATTGATGAGTTGTTGGATCAGTTGAGAGGGGCTACTTGGTTCTCCAAGATTGACTTGGCGTCGGGATACCATCAGATTCCTATCGATGAGGTAAATATCTGGAAGACGGCTTTCAGATCTCGTTATTTCCACTACGAGTTTGTGGTGATGCCATTTGGGTTGACAAATGCACCTGCTGCATTTATGAGATTGATGAACAGCGTTTTCCAGGAGTATCTGGACGAGTTTGTTATCATCTTTATCGATGACATCTTGGTGTTTTCGAAGAGCCTGGAGGAGCACGAGGTGCATCTTCATGTGGTTCTTGCGAAGCTGCGAGAGCAGAAGTTGTTTGCTAAGTTGAGCAAGTGCAACTTCTGGCAGCGAGAGATCGGTTTTCTAGGTCACGTTATCTCGGCGGAGGGGGTTTCGGTGGATCTAGAGAAGGTTCGGGCCATTAGTGCTTGGCCGAGGCCGAGGAATGCCACCGAGATTAGGAGTTTTCTCGGGTTGGCAGGTTATTACCGGCGGTTTGTTAAGGGTTTCGCGAGTTTGGCTAAGTCTATGACGAAGCTAACGGGAAAGGATGTTCCTTTCGTGTGGTCCTCGGAGTGTGAGGAGAGTTTTGTGAAACTGAAGGCCTTGCTGACTAGTACTCCAGTATTGGCGTTGCCTGATCCGGGTGAGCCGTACGTGGTGTATACCGATGCGTCGGGAGTTGGTCTTGGTTGTGTGTTGATGCAGCGGGGGAAGGTTATTGTATATGCTTTGTGGCAGCTGCGGAAGCATGAGTGCAACTACCCTACCCATGATCTTGAGATGGCTGCGATGGTTTTCGCTTTAAAGATTTAGAGATCTTATCTTTATGGCGAAAAGGTGCAGGTTTTCACAGATCATAAGAGCCTGAAGTACATTTTCACTCAGCCTGAGTTGAATTTGAGGCAGAGGCGCTGGATGGAGCTAGTGGCCGATTATTATCTGGAGATAGCTTACCATCCTGGTAAGGCTAATTTGTTTGCGGATGCGTTGAGTCGGAAGCGGGTGGCTTTGGCTCGGAAGCATGAGGTTGAGTCTTTGGTGAGCGAGATTAGCACATTGCGTTTGTGTGTTGTATCTCAGGAACCATTGGGCTTAGAGGCAGCTAATCAGGCGGATCTTTTGAGCAGAGTTCGGCTGGCTCAGGAAAAAGATGAGAGCTTGGTTAAGGCTTCAAGAGTATCGGGTTCTGAGTATCAGGTATCTCCGAATGGCACTATCCTTGTGAGTGGGAGGGTATGCGTACTTTTGGATGAGGATTTGAGGCGTGAGATCCTGAGTGAGGCTCATGCGAGTATGTTTTCAATTCATCCAAGAGCGACTAAGATGTACCGGGATCTTAAGCGGTATTATCATTGGGTCGGGATGAAGAAGGATGTTGCTAATTGGGTTACGGTGTGCAACGTGTGCCAGTTAGTGAAGGCAGAGCATCAGGTTCCGAGTGGTTTATTGCGGAGTTTACCCATTCCAGAGTGGAAGTGGGATATGATCACGATGGATTTCATGGTGGGATTACCCGTTTCTCGGACCAAGGATGCTATCTGGGTCATCGTTGATCGATTGACTAAGTGTGCACGTTTTCTGGCCATTAAGAAGACCGATGGGTCTGCAGTTTTGGCAAGGAAGTACGTGCAAGAGATTGTGAGACTGTATGGAGTACCGGTGAGCATTGTCTCGGACCGGGATCCTAAGTTCACATCTGAGTTCTGGAATGCGTTTCAGACGGAGATGGGCACGAGGGTGCACATGAGTACGGCTTATCATCCTCAGACAGATGGGCAGTCCGAGAGGACCATCCAGACTCTGGAGGATTTGTTAAGGATGTGCGTGCTGGATTGAGGTGGTCATTGGGTGGATCACTTGAGCTTGGTAGAGTTTGCGTATAACAATAGCTACCAGGCGAGTATTGGGATGGCTCCATACGAGGCTCTGTATGGGAGGCCATGTCGTACACCTTTGTGTTAGACTCAAGTGGGGGAGAGGAGCACATTGGGTGCGAGTTTTATTCAGGAAACCACGGAGAGGATCCAGGTTTTGAAGCTGAACATGAAAGAGGCCCAGGATCGGCAAAAGAGTTATGCCGATAAGAGGCGAAAGAGCTTGTGTTTGAGGTGGGAGATAGAGTATATCTCAAGAAAGCTTTGCTGAGAGGTCCGAACAGGTCCATTACCGCGACTAAGTTGAGTCCGAGGTATATGGGGCCGTTCCGGATTGTAGAGCGCATTGGACCGGTAGCGTATCGGTTGGAGTTACCTGAGATTATGCATGCATTTCATAAGGTCTTCCATGTGTCGATGCTGAAGAAGTGTTTGCATAAGGGTGACGAGGTATTGGGTGAGATTCCGTCAGATCTCCAGCCCAATATGACCGTTGAGGCGAGACCTTTGGGAGTTCTCGAGCGGAGGGTCAAGGAGTTTCGTCGGAAAAAGATTCCGATGATGCGAGTTCTGTGGGACTGTGACGGGGTGCAGGAGGAAACTTGGGAGCCAGAGGCTCGGATGGAAGTGCGGTTCCAGAAGTGGTTCCAGAAGCAGGCTGCGGCTTGAGATTCTATCGAGTGGTTCCAGTTTCGGTTTGTACCTGTATGCTATGTGTATTTCATTTTGTATTGCCGTTATGTATGACGATGTTACATTATGGTATTTAATAATAAGATGTGAGTTTTCCTTATTATTATTTGACTTGCGAGTCTTGGATTGCTTTCGTTTTAGTGTTAAAAAGCGTTAAAGCATGTGAGTAATAAGACGGTGGTTCTTATTGATAATCGGCACAAGTGCCATGGAAAAGTTTTTAAGAGAGTTAAAAGCTTGGTACATAATCGGGAAAAGATTATGTGGTGCCCGAAGTGTTGGGTACTGGTGCTATAGCCTTGGCTGGTTATGCACGGTAGATATTCCGGGTGTGGAATATGGGTGATACTAGTGTTACCTTGCGAGGATACACGAATCATGGGAGGTAGATCAGTCGGAGATGCTTATAGATATATGGCATATTGCTCAGTGAGAGGACTAGTTCCTCTAGTGCCGTTAACTCGAGGGACTGCGGGCCTAAGAGTGTAACTGGCAATGTATCCAGACTCGTGTGGAGTATAGCCTAGAGTGATATGAGATACCGTGGATTCGTAAGGTGTATAACCTATACGTAGGTTATATGGCCTAGAATTGAGAGGTATGGGATATCGGAGACTCATGAGGGTTATATTGCCCCGAGGAGAGTGGTACGGCAGATACCCAGAACTCGGAGATGCTGCGGTGTCTTAGGTGCTGTGGTATGGGTTATACCTTGCGAGGTATAGAGGATATCCTGCGGGGTATGTTAGAGCCTAGAGTTCGGAGATGCTGCGGTGTCTTGAACCCTGGGATAAGCAATAAGTACATATGATGCTGCGGTGTCATAAGCATAGAGAGACTGAGTGGGAAACCTCGGAGGTTACTTTTAGGCTTCGTGTGTACATGCGTGTACATGTGTGTGTGTTGGCCGGGTTGGCCAAGGATTAAGAAATCGTTGGAGATTCGAGGTCGAATATATGTTAGTAGGGGAGAATTGTAACGCCCGTGTCCCGGAAATTAATTATCGGTTAATTAATTGGGATGTCCTTTTGAGTTATGAACCTTAGGCAAGTCTCGAGAAATTAATTATGGGGTTGAAATAATTAATTTTGATTTGTTCCGGGGGTGTCATAAGTTGTTTCGGAAGTTTTGGGGTTTTTCTCATAAGGTTAAAAAGTTGTGTTGACTTTCTTTTTCTTCTCTTCTTCTTCTTCTCCATCGTGGGTTGCCATTTTTGGAAAAGTTTGGAGCTGGTTTGGCGAGAGAGAGAAGAGGGAAAGGAGTAGAGAAGTGGGTTTGTAAGCTTGGTGATGCTTAGTTCTTGTGAGAAGCTTGTTCTCCTTGTGTGTGTGAGCTTGTGAGCTTGGAGGAAAAGAGTGGCTGAAGCTTGTGAGTTTTGGCGTGAGCTAGGCTGAGCTTGGGTGAGCTTGCCATGAGCTAAGGAAGCAAGAGGAAGGGTTCTAGGGAGTTCTTGAGCTCGGATCTGTTGTGTGTGAGCTTGGGAGAAGCTTTTAGAGGAGATCTTGGAGCTTGCTGTTTGGCGGAAAGGCTAGGGAAGAAGGAGGAGTCTTCTTGAGCTTGGGGAGTTCAATCTAGGCTTGATTCTTCCATTTGCTAAGGTGAGTTGTGACCAAAGGTGGCTTAGGCCTTGTTTGGGGGTTTGTGGGGTTTAGACAAGCATTGAGGTTGTGCCTAGGTTGCTTAGAGGCTTTGGGGCCTTGTTGTTAAGCTTAATCTAGTGTGTTTAAGCTTGTGTATTGTTTGTGAAGCTTGTTTATTTGTGCTTGGTGCTTGTTAAGCTTGGTCTAAGTCAAGTTTAGTGGTTCTGTGAGTTCCATCGGTCGTGCCAGACCGATGGAAGTGCCTGCTGGCACCTAGCGGTTTGGTCCATCGGTCAGGACAGACCGATGGGTCGTGTGGCAGTGTTCCTGGCAATTCGCAAGGACACTTGCAGCGGTTGGAGCAGACTGATGGGGTTTAACGGTCAGGTCTATCAGCGGTTGTGTTGCAGTGTTCCTGGCATTTCGCAAGGACACTTGTAGCGGTCAGGACAGACCGCTGGGACCTAGCGGTCGGATCCATCGGTCAGGACAGACCGATGGGGTTGGTTGCAGCGTTTCCCGGCAATTCGCCAGGACAGTTGCAGCGGTCAGGACAGACCGATGGGTTTCATCGGTCAGGTCCATCGGTCAGGTTGGACCGATGGACATCCTTGTGTGGTTGTCTAGTGTGTTTCCTGGTTAGCTTTCGTGTGTGTCGAATTGCTATGGTGCTAGACATGTTTTACTATTGATTGCCTTGCATGTGTTGATGTTAGGAATTGATAGGGCCTTTGTGGTGAATCATTTCATGCGTGAATTGTGATTGTGGTTGTATGCCTTGCGTGTGG
This sequence comes from Cardamine occulta, assembly GCA_028015245.1. NCBI lineage: Eukaryota > Viridiplantae > Streptophyta > Magnoliopsida > Brassicales > Brassicaceae > Cardamine > Cardamine occulta. The sequence goes on from CM051364.1 coordinate 7,947,379, forward strand.
TTTTCGCATACCTGTTGTTGGGAGGATCAATCTCACTCAGCATTTGGTTTCCAAATGTTGATGCATCACTTTTGTCGATGCAGGTAAAGATAAGGTGTGATGGTGGAATCGAAGGTTCGGAGGGAGAGGATGATTAGGACCCGGGGTTGTTTGCTTTACCGTATTGTATTGTATTTTCCGCTGTATTGTAGGATTGCGTATTCTATGCTTGGTTTTGTATTGTTGCTTTTGTATAAGTACTTGAAGAGTATTTAAAATGTATGGGTATTTTAAATACTAAGTATTTATGTTTGTTTGCAAAAAAAAAACTCGGGTCGTCACATATGAATTTACTCATGTTAAGCTGAATTTATTGTTTTGAACCCACAAAAAAAATTTTTTTAGCCCATCTTATATTAAACCCACAAAGGCATAAACTAAAAAATTCTTTTATTTGTTTCTAACATTTACGTGAGCCAAGTTAAAAAAGCTTATTTTTTTATTTTTTTACTTTAGTAAAAGTAAAAAAAAATAGAAAGCCCAATTATTTGTTAAATTTTGTTTCTTCCACCTCTAACCTAACTTGAACGTGACGAGATAATTTTTTCTCAGCCTCTTCAACTTCTCTTCTGAGTTTTTCATCTTCTCTTTTGCCCTTTCGTTCAAGTAAGTCCAGGTTTTAACTTTCAAATCAAAATTTTGTTTCATCACTATTTTTATTTATTTAACCATTGAATATATATGCCTGAACAAAATTAGTATGTATATTTGTCAATTGCAGTAAAATTTTAATTTGAACTTAAATTATTAGAATTCTGTACACTTTTCCTCCGTGCAATTTATATTATTAAAATATTTAATTCTTTGTTATTTTTATTTCAGATGAATCAAACTTCACTGAAGAAGTTTTAATTCTTTGGTTAAAGGTCCTTGCCAACCCAGAGATCATAATTTTAAGCAAATATCGATAGGACGTTTGATGAGACGATTTAACGCAGCTTGCTTCAATATGTTTCAAAGCTGGTTAGAGTATAGTGTGAAGAAAGAAGCAGCTTTTTGTCTTTGCTGTTACCTGTTCAGAGATAATGTTGGTAAGGGAGGAAAAAATGATACATGGGGCATTGAAGGATTCTCTAGTTGGAATAAGTTTGAAAGAATTTTAAGACATGGGATAAGTCCTTTTCATAAGAATACCGTCATGAAGTGTGAAAACTTGATGAATCAAAGTCGTTCTGTCAAGCATGCTCTGCAAAAGCAAGATGATATTACGAAGAATGAGTATCGAGTTTGGTTGAATGCTTCAATTGATGCTTCCAGATACTTATTACGGCAAGGATTATCCTTTTGTGGTCACGACGAGTCAGAAAATCTGCTAACAGAGGTAATTTTGTAGAGCTCTTGAAATACACTGCTGAACAAAATGAAGTTGTGAGTAAAGTTGTTTTAGAAAATGCTCATGGGAATAATCAAATGATGTCTCCAAAGATTCAAAAAGATATAGTGAATTGTTTTGCTGAAGAGCTAGTCAAATCTATTGTTGAAGAAATTGATCATGATGTTTTTGGTTTATTGGTGGATGAGTCGGCTGATGTTTCTGATAAAGAACAAATGACGGTAGTGTTTCGTTTTGTTGATAAAACTGGGATGGTCAAAGAAAGATTCATGAGTATTACACATGTGAGCGATACATGTTCAACATCTTTGAAAGATGCTATTGATTCTTTGTTTGCAAAATATGGGTTGAGCATTAAAAAGGTGAGAGGACAAGGCTACGATGGAGCAAGTAATATGAGGGGTGAGTTCAATGGTCTAAGGTCATTAATTTCGAAGGAAGCCTCATCAGCATATTATGTCCATTGCTTTGCTCACCAACTTCAACTGGTTGTTGTAGCGGTTGCAAAAAAACATTTTGATGTTGGAGATTTTTTTAGATGATTTCTCTATTGTTGAATGTGGTGGGAGCTTCATGTAAAAGGAAAGACATGATCCAGGAGAGTTATAGAAAAAAGATTGAGGAAGGAATTAATAATGGCGAAATCAATACTGGAACAGGGTTGAATCAAGAGGTTTCTCTTCAAAGACCAGGGAATACTCGTTGGAATTCTCACTATAAGACTCTGTTGCGTTTGATTGAGTTGTTTTCTTCTATTGTGCAGGTACTCGAGTTCATTCAGAATGAAGGCATAGAAGACTTGAAAAGACGTCAAGCACATGGTCTCCTCAAGTACTTCCACATCTTTAATTTTGTGTTCTATTTGTAAATGATGATACACATTTTAGGGCTCATAGAGAACTTGTCTATGGCACTACAAAGAAGAGATCAAGACATTTTGAATGCAATGTCATTGGTGAAATCAACAAAGAGACAACTTCAGAAGTTTAGGGATGATGGATGGGATTCTCTCATGGATAAAGTTTCTTCTTTTTGTGAGAAACATGATATTGAAAAGGTTGACATGGAGGAAGATTTTGTTGACTCAAGGAGACCCAGAAAAAAATTAGGAGTATCAAATATGCATTAGTACAGAGTCAATTGCTTATATGTTGTCTTGGATTTGCAGCTTCAGGAGTTCAGCGATCGCTTTAATGAGGTGAACACTGAGTTGCTTATTTGTGCTGCTTCCTTATCTCCCATTAATTCGTTCTCTGAGTTTGACCAGTCAAAGTTGATGAGGTTATCTAAGTTCTATCCAGATGATTTTACTCTTGGAGAGTATATATGTCTTGAGCGAGAATTAGATATCTACATTGATAATATTCAAAATGATAAAAGATTTACTCAGTTGAAGAGTCTTGGAGAACTTGCTTGTAAGTTGGTGGGAACTCGGAAACATATGTCATATCTTTTGGTGTATAGACTTCTGAAGTTGGTTTTGATTTTGCTTATTGCAACTGCAACTGTTGAGAGACGCTTTTCAGCAATGAAAATCGTTAAGACACATCGACGCAATCAGATTGGAGATCAATTTTTAAATGACTGTTTAGTTTGTTTTGTCGAGAAATGTGTTTTCGAGACTATTACCAATGAAGTTGTGATGACACGATTTCAGGATATGAAGGAGCGCAGGATGATTTTGTAGGATGCTTTTTTTTTATATTGTAAATGCTATTGTAGAACGTTTTATATCTATATTAAAAAGTTACTTATATTTTGAATCCAGTAAAAAAAATTCTTGGGTCCGTATAGAATGTATATTTTGATGAGTCTCAATAAAGTATCCTCCTAAATCCTCTTTTCATTTGTCAAATCCTTAATCATTTGCACCTCCGCCACATTTTTATATGGCTCAATTTTTTTTTTTTCGGATTCAAGTCGCGGATTGAATAGTCAAGCTTATAAAATTGATCTAGATACATAAATACATGTACAATATACTTTTATGGAATTTAATAACTTACTTGGTGTATTAAAAGAAACTTTTCCCTAGATGTGTATACACATCATAAAAGTAACATGAGTAATTATTAGTCATGTCATGTCACAATGCAAAAGTAATCTGGAGGGTAGTATGCTACTGTTATTTGCCTAATAAATTGGCATTGAGGTGTTATAGGAGCCAACTATTTTGTACACTTTAACATGTTTTAAAATTAGTGTCTAAACTATAAGAAACAAATTTATAAAATATATTCATAATCTATGAAACACTATTCCTTTGTTTTGAAATTGGCGCTATAAGTTGAGAAAATATATTCTCGTGCCCAAAAACAATAGAAAAATATTGTTTAAAAGGTAAATGCATTTTGCAAATAATAATGCAAATAGACAATAGAAATGAACTTCTTCTTTTTGTTTATCATCAAAGATAACTTAGTTCATAAATACATAAAACTTAGCAACTTAAAATACTAAACATTGATGAAGCAAGAATCAACTAAAAAAACATTGGTGATTGAGCTTTAGAGCACACGTAGCTCTCTGAGAACGCCAACGCATAGATCTAAGAAGATAAAATGAGGTCCGTCAACCCTCTGAATGTCCAACAAGTAGTTGCCTTCACTAACTGTGTATAGCTATAACTAAAAAAAAATACAAATTATTTTTCCATTTAACTATAATAAGAAGAAAATGCATGCATTGAGTATAAATGCAATTAATGAACTATGAGTTCTAGTATATTATTTGAAATTAAATCATATGTTTTGCATATACCTGAAGTTGAAGTTTGATGACAGTTAGTAAGTTCATGGCACCGTCATCCTCAGTCATGCCCCTGTTATTCATGTAGCTAGTTAGCAAAGCTTCATACCCATATGATTTTCATGTTATATGGTCAGATTTTTTTACAGGACACATTTAGATTTTCAAGACACTTAAAAGACTTCCTTCATGATTTCACGAGGACTCGCTTTAGACTATCAAAATATCAAGAAACAAAAAAAAAAACTGTTCAATATTGATAACAAGTTTTGACTGGTAAAACTGTGCAGCATGAGCTGATTGTGGTTTGATGTTGATTGTTAATTAAGCAACTGAGGGCATCTTTTTCACTATGACTGTGCACTCCATGGAGTTGACAACTCCCTTGGTAGGGCTGATTAAGGCTTGAATTTCGTATGCCTGGGATTTGTCGAGGGCTTTAATATTGAGTCAGGTTTTACCTCGAATAAACACAATGAAAAGTCTGTAAGTGCACAACTTAATCATGTGTAGTATCGAAAAAAATATTTTTGGGTTTTTGGGTTTATACTGAACGAAAATAGCAAGTAAATAACGAAAGTAAATCAATAAAACAAAATGTTGGTCGTTAGGGCTCTCGCAAGGGTTTCATCTATAGAGGTTCATTCAAGGATTCAAAGGATAGAGATCATACACTATCAAGTTCTCAAACTACGAATACGGTTATTCAGTAAGCCTATTTTGTAAGCTAAATCATCTATACCTAAACTATTCCGAGACTCAACTAATTAGCAGGTAAACGACACAATTTAGATATGAATATTAATTATCAAGTTCGATTGGTTCACTAGACTCCATGACTACACCAATTGGCAGGCCATGGGAAAAGATTGTTCAAGTCTATGTCAGGTTATAGAGCTTAACGCTTTTGACGGGTCTACTTCCTAGGATCTGATCCAGTTCATTACTTTTTCACATGCATTAAGATTAAACATGACGAAAGAACTTTTCTTAGAACTCTACCCTAATAATCACCACTCAAATTAGACAATCATTAAATCCCCTTTGTATCAACCTTAAACATAATAAACTACTCATACATAATTAAAGAAAAAAAAATCATGGGTGATGAAAAGGAATGCATAATAAACGAATTAATAAAGCTAAGAGCGTTTAGAGTTACTTCTCAAAGAGTTACAAAATAAATCTTCTCCCAAAAAGATGTAGAAACTATTGAAAGTGATGAAGGATGATGAAACAAAGTTCTTAGATCTTTAAAGGAGTCTCTTTGATTGGTCATGGTGCAGCTCTCTATGTTCTCCCCGAGATTCCTTGGGGGTCAGGGCGTGGCTTCTAGGTCTTTAAGAATCAGTATTTATAGTATTTGAGGCGTGTAAACTCGGTTTAGGGTTTCCTTAGGTCAAAATAAATGAAGTGGTGTCGTTTTGGTAAAATGTAGCTTCAATGCTCCTCGGCTATGCCATCAGGACTTGGTGGCAAGGAGGAGAGGGCCTCTGCCACACCACCATGCTCTCTTGGCGCGGTGGCGGCTTGCTCTGGTTCAGGCTCAGTGGGACATGTTTTCCATGTTCTCATCATAACTTCTGATTGGTTTAATGTATTGGACTGATTCCAATTGGAGGTGAAAGATGACTCTTCTAGCTTTCCATTGACATAATGAATGTTGAATTTTGTTCAAGGAAAAATCTTCAAAAGTAACCTTCAATCTGAAGCTCAGAAACTGTCTTAAAACGTGTTTTGCTCCTTTTTTGATTATTTTTGCTTGGAAACCCGTGGCGACTTCTTGAAATTAAAAATACTTAGAAATTGGCTTAAAAGAACTTAAGTCATACAAAACACTTGTTCAATCATCTTTAAAACATCGCTAAAATAGGTAAAAAAAATGATTTTATCGGGCGTGTACTAACAGTATTGGCAGACACAAGTGCTGCAGCGGCCGAGGAAGCAGTGGGGAGAAGCATAGTTTCTTGATTAAGGAGCTTCTCGTGATTTTCTGTGAGAGATGTTGAGGTGTCAGGTCCTTCTTGTTGGTTTGCAATCAGTGGACTTTTTTCCTTTTGTCCATTGTTTGAGTTGTAGCTTAAGTTGTTTGATATGTCCTCTTCTTGTTTTTGCATAGGTCGGAGCAAGGATTCTCCAAATATCAGCAGATGTTGGGTTCCCGAGAGAATCGGCTGAATTGACAAGAAGATCACACCAAAAAGTCCACTGTAGATTAGTTTATCATGGGCTTCCACTTGGTGTAAGCAGGGTTGGTTGCAGCCGTAGAGGGAGAGGATCCGTCAAGATACCCAACTAGTTTGGAGCCGTCAAGCAGCGCATGTACCTGAAGACTCTACACCAGGTAGTTGCTGGAAGTGAGTTTTGTGACATTTGACATGTTCACGTTCGATTATGGGGATTCAGATCAAGGGTTTAAGCGTTTTGTGGATTCATGGTGATTGAGTGAATGGAGAAGATGAAGTGATGTAGAAGAGAGTAAAAAGAACAATTCTTGGATTCACCCCTAGGGGTGAACCCTTTTATTCACTCTCTTTAAATTGAACCAATGAGAATGTGCCAACTAAGATTATTTATAAACATAAATAAAAATTTAAAATTTTTTAATTTAAACAAATTAAACAAAGGGAAAATTACTAGAATAATACTAGAAAGTAATTTTATTGCTAGTTTAACATAGAAAAGATTAGTATTAAGTGTGCTATTTTGATCACAAAAATACTCTTAAAATTATTTGTTAAGGAAAACCTAATAACAAAAATGTCATTATGAATTAATACCACATCAGATTAATTTTCGGATTTTTTTTTTTAAAATCAAATATTTACGAGTTTGCTACCGGTGAGGAAAAAATCTGCGAAACAAATCTACGGCTCTATGTTATAGTAGATTTTTTTGAATGGCAGATTTTAACTTCTCCCGCATATTTCTTCTGTAGATTTAATATTTAACGCAGATTTACATGGCTTAGTTGTGGCAGACTATTTAACTCACCGTAGAGTTTTTAAACTTACGTAGATTTTTTCAGAAGATGGTGATAGAAGCAGCAAATTTTTTAATTTCCTAAAACTCGAAGAATTTCTACGGTAGATTAATTATTTTGTCGCAGATTTATATCGCATACTTATTTTTTCATGGTAGATTTTATATTGTAGTTGTTGCAGAGTTTTGTTTCACATACTATTGGCCGTAGATTTGATTACCAAAACCCAATTGCTAGATTAACATCATAGTTACCGCAGATTTTATTCATGTTATAGAAGATTTATGCTTTTCAAAAAAACAAACTTTAGTTATTATAGACTATATAACTAGCTTTACGGCATATACAATTCTTTCTAGAATAACTTTTTTAGTGTCCGTATACTTTTTACGGTAGATTTGTTGAAAAGACATCGAAAATATTTCAATAATTTTCTCTAATTAATGATGACTTTTATAAAAAAATTTCAAAAAACTCTTAAGTACATCACGATTTTTATTAGGGTTTTCCTCAGCCTCTATCATCTTCTTACATAATTATTCATTTAGTTTTACCTTCAACCCTAACCTAATTTCTTTTATGATTTTTCATCTTGTCCTATCTCTATTTGTTTGTTATGAAGCAGGTCATCCTTGTTTCTGGACAATGGATCTTCTCAAATAATAGATGATTGTTTGTTGTTGATAGCAAAAGTGGTTGTCAAATTCTACAAGCAAATACAAAAACTAGTTTTGATGATTTTCTGGGAATGGTGTATGAGTACATTTTTAAAAAAATGTTAATTGTATTGCTCAACTAAAAAAAGAATTTCAAACAAATAAACAAATATAAAGAACTCAATAGGGAAAAACTGGTAATATACATAGCAAAAAGGAGTTGACTTTGACCCTGACGTTACAGAGAAGCCCCTAAATGGGAAAATGAAATCTCAAAACTCCCCCATCTAATAATTAATTTCTGTATGATTTATTTTAATTCGAAAAATTGGTTAATTTTAACTTTACCCTTAAAAAAAATCAGAAACTACAAACCATATCAAGAGCAAAACGGTGCGTTTTGATTAATTTCTTCTCATCTCCTCTTCTAATCTCAGCCACTCATCTGATCCGTTTTCAAACTGACACGTCGCGTCCCTAATTGGATCTGACCCAAAAACGCAAAATCACCCTCAATTACTCGTCAATTTGATCGAATCCCTAATTTTTAAAAATCAAAACAGAACGAGACAACTTCTGAAAAGAACTGCTCTCTCTAAGGAACAGAACTCTCTTCGTGAAACTAGGGATAACTACACGAATCCTACTTGATTTTCTACTAGATTGTTGTGTTCGATCGAAAACCCCTGTGCACGAAGGTGGCTAGGACAAGGTGGGGAAATAAGAATGCTCAGAAGCAAGTTACTGAAGATGAAAATAGAGAACGATCTCCAGTTGAGGAAGTTACTCAAGATGAAAATAGATAACGATCTCCGGTTGAGCAAGTCAGAAGGAGTGAAGAAGACGGAGAGAGAGATCGATCTCCGGTTTGGAATGATGAGAACGAGCGATCTCCAGTTCGAAGTGATGATGCCGAAAGAGCCAGAGATAAGAGGGTTGGAGACGGAAGGAGTGAAGAAGACAAAGACGATCTCGAAGAAGAGAGTGACCAATCTCGTGATGAAGATGAGGAAGTCGGCCGGAATGGAGAAGAAGGAGATACAATGTCGGATGAGGGAAACACAAGCCAAACCTTGAGCGAGTCAAGGGTAAGTAGTTGGATTCGATAGATATATTGCTTAGTTCGGAGAGGTATAACTATGTAGAACTAGGAAATACTAATTCGTTTTAGTTAGGGAAATTGGCTTTGTTGTTGAGGTAATTCGTTTTATTTGGGGAAAATGTTTAACTTGGTAATAATTGGAATTGAATTTGTAGGTTTTAAGTAGTAGAATAGATCATTATGTGTTTTGCTAAATTTATGAAAATGTATAACTAGTAATACTCTGTAAAACTTGTTGTTGCAGGGTTCTGAGGAGATGGTGGCGCCCTACAACCGTTGAGAATGTACTTCGCACCTTCGGAGTACAACAAAAAAATTAAATTGGCAACTCGATGCTATATTTACGAAGCCTTGAAGATGCTTGATGAATTGGAACATCCCCTCACGACATTTGAGCGGAAATGGTTTGAAGAGCATCCACAATTCAAACACATATTCCACATGCCACGGGAAAGAAACCACAAGGTTATGGGGATGTGGATGCTCCTTCTCCGAACGGCATGCCTTGAAAAGAAGAAAGAAGCGTGGTTTGTTGTCAGCGGGACTCCAATCCGTTATGGGATCAAGGAGCACGCTTTGATATCGGGGTTGAATTGCAAGAATTATCCCGTCAACTATAACAACGCAGGCGGTGAAGCCTTTATGAAAAGGCAATTTAAGGGGATGACGGTCCGATATCAAGATGTGAAGAAGAAGCTAGAGGAAATGGTCCCGAGAGAGCGAACTCGAGATAGGTCGAAGATGGCGATCCTATTCTTTTTATCCAGCATGGTGATCGCAGAAACAAAGACGGGAGAAGATGCCACCCCTGTGGAGCCCTTCTTTCTCAGAGCAGTGGATGATCTCAATTTATGTAAGACATTTCCTTGGGGGAGATTGTCTTTTGATCACTTGCTAGGAGAGATCAAGCACACAATGGCTCATTTTGGAGGGACCGTCAAGGGTACATTATGGCCGGTTCCAGGTTTTTGTATTCCTATGGAGGTTAGTTAAAATTATTTGAGGTAATTGTTCATTGTTTGTAATTCTTATAATTGAAGCTAACTCTAACTATATGTGTTGTGTAGCTTTTAGCATTTGAGGCAATTCCGGAGTTGGGGGATCAATTCTTAGAAGCTTATACAGGGGCAGACGAAAATTGTCCTAGGATGTGCAAGAAAAGGTTCAAGAAAGGCGAATGTAAAGGGTTTCCTCTTTCAAAAATTTACAAAACACTTGGTACAACTGTGGTGAGTTATCCTAGTTATACTAGTTATCGTCAGCATATAAAATATTTTGGGTTGTCATGTTTTTAGTTTTTTTTCATTGTTTACGTTGACAGGATATTGATAGTATCCTACCAGTTAGAGATGAAGAATACTCTCTTATGGCTATCATCACTGAAGAAGATGACGACGATGATAAGCATGATGTCGTTGTTGATAGTTTGATGCAATGTATCCGTAAAGGATTAACCATTACGCTAGAAGAGATATACAACCAAGATGTCGCTACGAGAGTAGAAGACGAACCTGAGGATGCGGTGAACGAGGAAATAGCCGCCGCCAATGAAAGACCGGGAGACCCAACTTTGGCCGAATTGGTGGATGTCATCAATAAGATGGGATCCCAGATGACTAAAATTTTGGACAAGGTTGATGGGTTTGAAAATAGACTTGGATGGTTGGAAGCTTCTGTGAAGGAATTTGTAGAGAAGGTAAGATTTTGGTAAAACTTGTAATACTGGAGTATAACTGTTGGTAATAGTTGAGAAAACTAGAGTATAACTGTATTTGATTGCAGGAGCCTGCAGACCCAACAACCGAGGAGTACGATACTGCTGGTATCACAGAGCCAGCAGAGGCGCTTAATGCTGGATCCACAGAGCCACCAAGCAAGCATGTTGTTCTGTCTCCACAGCCACCTAAGAAGGGTTGAGTTAAACGGACTGAAGTATTCGAGAATAAGCGTGTGACAAGGTCAAAGAAAAATACGGTGTGAAGACTATGGTATGTTTTTAGTATTTGAATTGGTAGTCCTAAAAATACTTGTTAAAACTATGCTTTTTTTTTAGTATTTGAATTCGTAGTACTGGTAATACTTTGTGAAACTATGCTTTTTTTTAGTATTGAATTCGTAGTACTGGTAATACTTTGTTAAACTCTGCTTTTTTAGTATTCGAATTCGTAGTACTGGTAATGCTTTGTGAAACTATGATTTTTATTTACTATTGCATTCATAGTACTAGTAATACTTTGTAAAACTATCTGTTTGTAATACTTTGTAAAACTATGTGTTTGTAATAGTGGTACTTGTAATACTTTTGTAAAACAAAAGAAACAAAGCATAAGTCTTACAAAAGAAACAAAGGATTAGTCTTACTAACATAAATCTTACAAAGGAGAAACAAACATAAGTCTTTCTATATCAAGGCATAGGACCAAAAAGCTTTTCGATTCGAGCCACAAGCTTAGCCACCGAGTCCTTCAGGTTTGCAATCTCTTCAGCAATTTTTTTCAGCTCCCTACGCAGGTTGTTGATGTACAATTCATGAAGTTCGAAGCTTCCCTCCTTGAACATGTCTCTCAACTTAGTGATCTCTTCTTTGATAGCGAGTTCCCAAGATTTCCGAATGTGTAAGCCATCATTCTGAACGTAAAGACATATATACCATCATATATTCACCATTTATGCCATTAATCTAAAATCGATATCCTCTTCTCACCTTAAACGCATTGCATATTAAGTATTTCCTTCCTATATGCGGCGCTATGGTTGAGATCTCGTCGATGATCCTACCACCACATGGACATCTTAAAGGAAGGCCATAGTCACCATCGGCTATTAATGTATGCATGTCCTCTTCCCTCTTGTTCCTCTTCATTTCATCGTACCAAGGGTCGCTCTCACATAGTTTATCCATGAAAACCTAATATTATCTGAAATCAAAGACGAAACAATAATTCAGATGTTTGTCCAATTGAATTCAGATCTCTGTCCAATTGAAAAGCAAATGAAAGACCTAACACAAATTCAGATCTTTGTCCAATTGAAAAGCAAATCAAAGACCTAACACAAATTCAGATCTTACTCGAAGTCTTCTTTGAGATGGAGATGGCGATGATGTCTCGATGGAAGTCTTCTTTGAGATGGAGATAGCGATGATGTCTCGATGGAGGAGGATGAGGAGGATAAAGAGGAGTCTCTAGAATAAATGTGAGAAAAAGAAAACTGGTGTAAAACATTAAAAGGAAACTCAAAAAGAAATGGAAGGAAAACCCAAATTCGGGAGCCAAAAAATTGGAAAAATTGAGGTTTGGGCGCGAAAAATATTGACACACGTGCGCCGTTTTCGTCACATGTGCGCCATTTTTAATGACATGTGCGCCGCCTAAGTATACATAGTTATACGTAAGATAATATTTATACCAAACTTCCAAAGTAGTTATACTTTGGATGTTTTCCATTTTAATTAGTATTACATATACTTAATGAAACAAATTTTAGTTTTACGTTTGATTTAAATCGATTAACATATAATTATTAGTGTTTTGTGCATTAACATGTTAAAAACCTAGATTTATGTAACTTTGATACCATAAGTTGGATATTATTCACAAACTCACCTTAAAAGTATAAGGATTATATAGGGTAGATTGTTTTATAGCAACTTAATTAATAGTATTATTGTAATTTCCTTCTAAATACATATAGAAACATATATTTCAGATGTTTACAATGCCTATAATTCATTCTTGAGACACATATAAAATAAGTTATAAATTAGGTATTTAAAAAAATAAAATATGTCCAAATTAAAAAATTATCTTTTAAAAAATTAAAATATGTCCAAATTATTTAAAAATTCATGTAACACCCCACGTAAATACAAGTTTAAAACATTGTAACATTGAAACAATTTCTGTAACATAATTAACATAATCACAAAACCACTATATAAAATAACAGAAAACAAGTTATACATAGTTGTCCTAACAAATAAATAGTGTTACGAAACAACAGGTGAAGAGATCAGAATTAAACATTACTACAATTTTCAAATAACAACCATTGGAGTCCTTGTCTTGGCCGCCTTTTATTTTGCATCCTTGGACGCCGTTCTCCAGCCGATGGCAACCTTTTCACTTTCTTTCTTCCCTTTTTTACTTTTCGATCCGGAGGTATGATTGTTTTGCTTTTGATGTCATCTGGGACATCCCATTGAGACTTATCCGGCACTAAATAGATTGTCCTGTAATACGCCATTGCCCACAGCTCCGTCCAATAATATTTTGAACACAACTCATGTAATTGGATATCACGAGGTCTATCATCATCCTTAGGAATTCAATATAAACGGCTAGTGCGTGCACACAAGGATACTTTTCAATATCGAACACCCTGCAACTGCAACTTTTGGAGAGCAAGTTTACCATATAAGTCTTTCCATCACTACCGATGACATTGTATTCATGCTCAAAAGTGTTTAGCTCTGTCACAATCAACTTCTCAGCAACACCCCGTAAATCGTGCATGCAGTTCTCTACTAAAGGCACCAGTTTGTTTTTTATCGTTCCAGACACGGCCTCCTTCCGATGTTCATTAAACCAATGAGAAAACATTGTAATGATCGCATCAAGCATGGGTATTATAGAGTACTTCCTTGCGTCCTTGAAAACACTGTTCAAAGATTCCACAGCATTACTTGTGTCTAAGTTGTATCTATCTCCTGGAAAACAACACCTTGCCCATTTTTTTTTTACTGTACTCTCTTCAAGATACTTGGCCACAGAAGGATATCTCGTTCTAAAAGAAGTATAAAAAAAATTGAACTCAGCAACTGTGTAATACCTACTGCACTCCATGAATCTCCATGCGACTACGTCTTTGTTAGCGTTAGAAGCATGACCTTTCACATTTTGGGACAAATGCCATACACAATACCCATGATGAGCTTGGGGATATACATTACCTATGGCGCTTATGAGCCTTGCATTTCTGTCACTCATAAATACCAATTCGGAAGAGTCTGGTATAACGGTTTTCAGCATCTCCATAAACCATGTCCAACTTGTATCATTCTCACCATCGAGTACACCAAACGCTAAGGGATAATGATGTCGATTAGGATCTTGAGCTGTAGCAAAAATTAGTACACCACCATATCCGTTTTTGAGAAAAGTTGCATCCACAATTATCACTTTCCTCATGACTTCAAAACCTTCAATGCTAGCTCCTAAAGCTATGAATAGGTACTTGAATTTTTCCTTCTCATCCAATTCCACACGTGTTATTGTACCATCATTTTTCTTCTCTAACATGTGCAAATAGCAATACAACAACTTGTAGCTTTCTTCCGGGCTACCACGCAAATCACTAATAGCTAGATTTCTCCCTCTCAATGCTGTGGAGTATGATATCTTCACACCTAATTTTGTCTGAACAAGATCCATGATATCTCTAAGAGTTGGAGTTTTCATTTTTCCCAGATAATCCTCTACCAAAATGGATGCAACTAATTGTGGTGTGCCTTGCCTCTTCGTTTTTCTGCTGTCGCTCTGACTAGTCCGAGAGCATGTATGCATCTTGGTGTACGTTCTAATCGAGAAAATTTCTGTATTTTGAATCCTTGCAGCTCGTAAACCCCATTTACAGCTTTCTTGACTACATTTGAGCACTAAACGTCCCGGATCAGACTTTTTTATATCAAAACAAAAACTGTTGACAAATGAGCCTCTATCCACCACATCTTGCAATGCCTTCCTATTTGGAAATTCTTGAAGTACAGTCACTCCCAAATCGTCTTCCCATGCCTCTATAAATTGACTAGTTTCTACAACAGGTGGAACCTCTACATAATCATCACCCATATACGACCAATCCACACCTTCATCATGTGATACACCTTCATCATCATCCACTGTCTCCTCATTTTGTTGTTTTGCTAGTTCTTTTTCTACATACAGAGTAATGGCATTATCTCTGATTACACCATCATTTGAATCCAGGTCGCCATAGTTCTTACCAAAATAAATTTTTCCAGCTCTCGACAGTTGCTCAGGCAGTTCCGATCTAGTGATGACCTCCATAAACAACATACATCTATGGTTCTCTTTATCAATGGACGTTAGATAAACACACACATCCTCATCATCACAAATAATAAATTGTTCCTCACATCCCACCAGCAATGGATAGTAACTCAATTGCAATTTAACCTTACTTTCATCTAATGCAAGCTTCTTGTATATCCTAACTTCTATCATCGACAAAGTTATCTCCTCCACTGATGTCTTCAACATTAAACTATACATGCGACCTTGACATTTAAAATGTATGCTGACATTGTTGCTCATTGTATCCTGTCAAAACAATACAAAAAAACTCAATCAATAATACTAGTTATACTAGTTATACTACATTTATCAGTAATACTTGTTACCAGTTATACTAGTTATACTATATTTATTAGTAATACTAGTTACAAGTTATACCAGTTATACCAGTTATACTATATTTATCAGTAATACCAGTTACAAGTTATACTAGTTATACTACATTTATCAGTAATACATGTTACCCAAGTCTCTTATCGCAAGAACTTAAACTGGATCTTCTAATCTACAATACACTATGATTTAACCACTAAAATTCGTTTGTTACCAATTTAAAATCCTAATCGATCCAGAAACTATGGTAAAACACTAAATGTGCATAGAAAATCCTCAATTTGAAAATCTAAAACTTAAATACCTAATTTGAGCCAAAGAACCTGGATTTTGAAGATCAAGGACGGAGTAACACCAATGCAGAGCTCGACGGCGAGGCAGAGGTCGACCACAGAGCTCGCCGGGGGCGGAGAGAGCTCGACGAAGCTTGACGGCGGTGGCGGAGACGTTTTCTCCTCCTCCGATATCGAGCTCAACCACTTTTTTTTTTTTTTTTTAATTTTTAGAGAGTAATTCGAAGGCTATTTTGGTCTTCACAAACTGAAACATTTTAAAAAGGGACATGTAGATTAAATAGGGACATAGCTGATTTTATTTTTTCATTTAAGGACATATGAGACGTTGGCTCGTTTATTAGATGTGGATGTAGATTTTATTGCTGAAATTTTGCTGTTGTAGGTTTTGTTAACTTATAGTAGATATTTAATATTATAAAATATTTAAATAAAATGATGTTTAGTAAATATTGTTTGTTTGTTGTAAATTAATTTTGTACTATAGTTTTTTAAATATATAATATATTGAAACAATATCTTAAAATAATTGTAATATATGTAAGACATAAGTATCTCATATTATAAAAACTTATAATATTCTATTTATACATATAAATTATACAGATAACATATTTAACATATGTAACATTATATATATACATATATATATATATATATTGGTGACGTGAGTAGGTGATGATTATATGTAATATAAGTAGATGTGTAAAATATTCTGGTTATATATATTTATTTTAGTTAATTAGTTTGTGTTGTGTATTAATTATATAGAATATAAATTAAGTAGAAAAAAAAAAAAAAGAGAGAGGGCGAAAGAATAAAAAGGTGAGCCATTATTTCTTTTTTTCTTTTTTTATTTATTTCTAACATAAAAAAAAATTCCTTTTCTATTTTTTGGCTGTTACCTTTTTTTGTTCCAAAGCCACATAATGATCGGTTACGAATTAGGCTGTAGACATTTTTTTTGGCTTTGTGTGAGATCCTAAAGCACCTTCCAATTAACCCCAGTGACCTGTGAGCGTGAACCAATGTGTGAGAAGATATGGATACTTATTTGTGTCAATGTAACAAAAAGAAGCGAAATGACTACGGAAAACTGAAGATGTCGATGGAACGGACGAGATGGGTTGAAGGATAAGATCCTTGAAGATGTCTCCTCACACTTTTCTCCTTCCAAGATGAGAAATAATTGAGTGTAATGCTAGACGTTGGAGGATCCAATCAGTTTTAAAGCAAGTAACCGAGTGGAGATAAGGAATGGTATCATCCAAATATGACGTGATATGCAAACCAAGAAAATTAGGATTAAAATATTTTATTCGGGTTAGAGAAGAAATAAAAAAACTTAACAAAAATTAAACGGTTTTATAATGTCTATTCAGAAAAAATCAATGTTTTTTTTTGGGTTTTATTTAGGAAGCTATGTGTTTTAAGTTAATTTGGAAAATTAAAGTTTTTATTTTGGAAAACTAAGTAGTAATATTTAAGGAGGTTTTATTTTAACTTATTTTGTAAAAGATTTATTGATATGTCTTAGATGGTGCATATGTTTGACATATGCGACATATTATTTAAAAAATTATTTTTTTTATATAGAATAAGATCTAGATGTATTAGATTTATCCAATAATAATACAAAATTCGTTATTGTTTTCTAAATATGTTTTAAACGAAAAATACTGAAATATTTTTCAAGTGATGTCTCACTAAAATTCACTATGCCTTCTATGAAGGTTTTCCTTTTTCCTTTTATACCAAAATTTGATAAGATGATAAACACTTTTTCTTGCATAAGGATGATGGGTTTTGACTTTGAGTGTGCTAAGTAGTCTTCTTGAGTCGGTTTGTTGGTGTTGGAAAGTTGTCGTAATGTATGACTTGCTTTTGAAAGTTTTGTTGAAAAATGAGTATCTTTCTTCTTTGTGGAGTCTTGAAACTTGAGATTTTATCGTTTGAGCTTTTGTTGGGTTGGTAAAGTACTTTATATATTACTCTAATCCTAAATACTAAATATATTTATGGAAATATATTTTACAATGGGTGCAAATTTTTTCTTCATTTCATGATGATGATCGATTTATTCTGTGCATGAATTTACTTCCGGATTTTTTTGGTAATTTTTTCCCAATAAAAGAAATTAAACATATATATATAGAAAAAGTATATCTAATAATATAAAGAGGTCAAACACATTGTAAGGAAACTTTAAAAGTAAAGTGATTTAATGCTAATTAAAATTTCCATACTAATGAATTCTTTCATTTAGGGAAGGATATTAATGGGAGGTTGATTATTTGTACCCGAATGAAAGAATTCATTAGTCTTAAAATTTTTAATTAGCATTAAACAATTTCAGTTTTAAAATGTTCTTACCATTTTTTTACTTCTTTATATTATTAAATATACTTATATATATATAAGTTTATTTTATTTTATAGGAAAACTTTTACCTAAAAAACTTCTGAATTAAATTTATGCACATAATAAATCCATCGTCATCATTAAACTAAGAAAAAAATTACACACATGAAAAATATATTAAGGATTTCGATTATATGGGTACTATATAAGTACTTTATTCTAGCCTGTTTTCAATTTTTTATTTTAACCAAATTAGTAAAGTAAGTATTAATCATATTATTCTCTTTGCAACTTCTTGTAAACTTTCAACTTTATAATTTACATACAATCTTTAGTATTCCTTAAATTATAATAAAAAATGCAGCCCGGAAGAAGTGAGCACTATCTTTCAAGAAGAAAGAACTCGTAGACCCCAACTCAGCTTATAGACCGACTACTCATCTATAAAACTCTATGCAAAATGTTATATTTTCTCTCTTTTTGAACTTAGAAATCAGGATTGAAATATTTTATTCGGGTTAGAGGAGAAATAAAAAAAATGTTTAACAACAATTAAGATTTCATTTTGAAAACTAAAGAAGTAGTTTTTTCGGAAAAGATATATAGTAATAGATGTTTTATTTTAACTTATTTGAAAAAGATTTATTCATATGTCATAGGCATGTTTGACGAATGTGAAATTCTTTTTACAGATATATTTTAATTATATAGAATGAAATCTAGAGGTACTAAAATTCAGTGTTTTCATAAATAAGATTTATTCATAGAATAAATAAGATTTATTTATCGATTAATAACACAAAATTCATAGTGTTTTCCTAAATATTTTTTAACTTAAGACGAATACTGAAAAATTTAAAATTTAAATATAAATTTGGCATCATATATTTTTCATAATGAACATTGATCTAAAATAATATATGTTAAAGGGAATATTTTAAGAATATTGATATACCTTGTGATTTTTAAAGCTTGTCTCCTTCAGATATTAAACATCAGATAAACGAAGGAGACAATCTTGAAAACAAAGTAACAAGCTTTAAAAATCCAATTAATTTACTAAATACATAGCACGTCAAAAGTTTGTCAGTGGAGACAATAAATGCTGCACATCCATGACGTTCAGCTTCGCGGCTAATATGGTATGCCGCATCAAGAGCGTTTTCAGTATGAGAATCATACTATACAAGCAGCTTTCTTGGCCTTTCTCCCGTCACTGCCACTTCCCCTAAATCAAACAATACTACATCAATGATGGATCTAGATTTTTGTTTCTGAAAATTTTCTCATTAATCAAAGGGGACATGATACAAAGGTTGTGAAACAAGCCACCAAAAGATGATTTCAGTAGGTATTTTAAGATGAAAGCTCAAAAACATATAGAGCTTAGAAGAAAAAAATTACCTCTTCTACAAAAAGGGAAACCACCAAATTAAAATCTGGACATAGATTGTCATGTAGAATCCACTTGATTCGACATTAATATGTTGATTTAGCTATGAAAGTCTCTAACAAAGAAACACCACACACATCAATAGGGGTTATGATATAATTCAACAACCAAAGAATTGTTAAACGAAGAGCATATATCTAAATTTTCCATCCAAATATAGAAAACACCAGTAGATTCCCAATAAACCTCGAAGTGCGGAATAGATCTCAAACCAACGAACAAAATAAATCAAGAACAAATCTGATAAAAAGAGAAAAAAAAACAAAATATAAAAACTCACAACTGGAGCAACATATATTGTATTGATGAACCAATATAACAAAGAAACCCAAAACAAAGTGTTGTAAAGACAGAGGGATTATGCTATCTCCAGTGACAGAAACACACTGTTGACCTTCTAATTCGGTACCATACTAAATCACACAACCAAATATTCGAAACGTAAAACTAAAAGGAAAAGCAAAAAATGGATACTGACAGTGGGACTAAAGGAGCCACCAACCGCCGATCTCCAACAAGAGAGACAAACAGGGTGACGGCTAGGGTGTAATTTTTCTCTCTGACACCTCTACATTATTAATATACTCAGTTAGCTTAAACCCTCAATATTTCATCAAACAATTTCTAACCCTAAATCTACTAACAACATAAAACAATAAGCCCAACAAGCCCAAACACAATATGGCCCAATAAAGCTTTTAAAATTATAATATTTTCTTAGAAAAATAATTAAAAATGATAAAAAAATATCTTAATGAAAATTGTCGTGTTTTCTGTTCGTTTCTATAACCTCATAAAATCAATCGCCACTGTTTCTTTTTCATTTTTAATGTTTTTTCAATTGAAATTATCCTTTTATTATTTATATATTGTTAAAATTGATAAGTTGGCAAAATCCTAAAGCATATGACATGTATATATGTGTAATGGATGAGTCAAAAGTAATGCAACCTGTAGAACTTAGGAGTTTGACCAAAGTTGGTGCAACTAAAAGAGAATAAGAGAAAAGTTTGTAAAAGAAAAAAAAACACAATCAAAATCAGCTTCGTTCTTGCCTAAAGATCTAACTTCAGAGATACTTTTAAGGCTACCTGAGAAAGCTGTTGTGTGTCGAAGCTTTGGTTATCAATGAACATCGATCCATGTTTTAACAATTTGTTCGAAACTCGGCACTCACCCACGACCAAGTCTCTTACTCTCCTTAAAAAAAAAAAAAAGAATGACAAGTTGGTGTTGCATCGTGTTCATGTTCATGTTCTCCTTCTATTCGAAGTTGATACTTTCTTGGATCTTTTGCAAGTAATTGGTGTGAAATATTTGAAACTCATTTGAAGCTCTTATGATATATTTTTACAAATTCTTCTCCCAATTTCATGAACACTATAATGCTAATGTGTCTTAAAAGAGTTTCATGACATTAGGAGAAGAATTCATAAACAAAATTCATAATAATGTCAAACGAGTTTCAAGACATTGTGAGAGGAATTCAAAAATATGATAATAGGATCATGAAGAGGGTTCATAAATATGATAAGATGATCATAAACATTCAACACATGTCTTAACAATATCTTAAACATTATACCAATAGCTATAAAAAAAAAATTCATAACAAAAATATTCAAAAGATAATAACATCAAGAAACATATTGATTAAGCTAAACATCATGTGTCATCCTCTTTGATTAAAACAGTAGCATAAATTCAATTTATTCGGTTAACCAAATTATATTAGGGAATCTGATGAACATAATCTATCAACTTTAAAGAGGAACACGAACAGATATTAACAAATTCACATCAAATTTTGAAAAAAAGAAGTAAAAGAGTAAGAAAGGGTTAAAGAGAGTACGTACCACATTTCAGGATTATAAGAAGCGGCTGCTGTTGTGCCGGCCAACCAATGCCACGTTGGAGAATCACGTGAAAAAACGTTGAGAGACAACCGTCGTTGGATATCTCTCTCGGAATCTACAAAATTGAATTTGCGAATTTGGTTTTTAAATTTGGGAAGTTTAGAAACGAAAGATTAACTATGCATTTTTTCATAGTAAACATTAACAATTTTAGGGTTTCAAACGGCTCTGTCAATAAAAATTTCAGAAGTTTTTAGGAGCGAGAAAAACTTAGAGATTTTTTTTACCAATTAGCAATATAATTTTTACTTAAAGCGAAAAAAAGAGATAATCTGTTATAGACGCCATCAACGAGGACACTTTGCGGCTAATTGTCCCACTAGACAGCTAGAAAAATCTGCATCCATAATGTCAAAACTGGATATGAGTCCTATTCAAACGAGTTTTGACAATTCCTGTTCTAGCATAATACTCTTGTCTATGCCAAAGGTTGATAATACAGGTCATGTTGTGGAGCATGGAGCTAAAGAAGATACTAGAGACTTGGAACGTAAGAAGAAACCTCTGGAGACAACATCACAACTTCTAGTAAGTGACATTTACGAGTTGATTAATTATTGTCAAACTCTCATATTTACTCGTAGTCTCAAGCCTGATAGTTTAAGTCCTTATGTCCTGAGTGAGATCACCTACTTACTGATTTTAGAAAAATGTGATAACAATTCTATTGCTCTACAGAGATATATGAAACAAAACATTTGTTTAATTACACAATTAAAACATGAGCAAGGATTTTATCAAACTGAGACTTTCCTACCTTCTTATAATTACTCCATGACTGTATTAATGCATTTGATTTTTGCCAAAAGAGTTAGGATGATTGCAGGAACCAAGGAGGAGCCAGCAGATGCTAAACCACCTATTGGACGAGCTCAACACCATGAAGGAGTCCCATTTTGTCCAGCCAAGGTGAAACCACCAGATTCTAAACAACCTATTGGACGAGCTCAAAACCATGAAGAAGTCCAATTTTTCCAGCTCAAAGATGAACCACCAGATGCACCAACCATCTACAAACCATCACCATACCGGGGTAAGACTCTAGAATCCCAAAGACGAATGAAAGCTAACTTGCTTTCTCTTGGTGCAGATTGTATAATTTTGAGGTCGAAATCTTTTCAAGGAGGAGGGTATGATGAGGACATCCGAACCAAGGTAAACCTTGGCGAGGAGACGATGCACACGGATGAAAATTTCATAGCTAATGACAAGGAAGAGATGATTGATGATGCTTCAATTGTCTATGAGAAAGCTTATGGAACTACTACCACTTCAGAGAGGGACTGTACTATGCGTACGGCAGGCTTAGATCCTGATCCTATTGGCGACAGTGGGACCTTTCTTGTTGTTGGGACAGTTGCTCCCGAGGAATCTCCATCAACATGTACCACAAGTCAAACCACTCAAGAACAGGAGTTCTGCTTGATTATTCACTCAGAAACCACCTATTTAAAAGACTTTGATCGAGCCAAATTGCCAAAAGAACCAGCCAATCGAAAGGAGTCCAATTTGAAGCAATTTAGTCGGTTTACTTTAAGTGAACCAACTAATCCAGATAGAAGAAGCTCCAGCCACGCCTTGATGTTTTCCAACACTCATTTGGAGACTACATGCTATTTTAGGATGCCCAAGACTGCAAGCAAGCCAGTCCCACGAATTTGTCCAAGAAGATCACACTTACCTTACACGGACTTACCATATGTGGACCAAGGAGCATTCAAACCACAATGGCTCTTTTCTGATCCTCTTAGGCACGAATCAAGGCACATTCAAGACCTCCAAACAGTGCCAAGACACTCCAGCTTCAGCCCCAAGCTGTCAAGACTCAAGCCATCTCACAACTTACCTTATTTGGCCTGATTGCTTCATAAATTCACCAACGGCCATATACATTTAATTTGCATGATTTCTTTCTGTTTTCTAGTCCTTAGAATGTTGTAAGAGAGCTCTATAAAATCTCAGCTCGACCCCCTTTGTAAAACACCCTTAATCGAATTTTCAAAGTTAATAAGAAAACTGTTTTTCTTCTCTTCCACAAAGTTGGGAATTCTTTGTGTTTATTTTCATTAGTTCTTTTTTGAGTGATTCATTTAAGTTCTTTTAAGTCTGAAACTTAAGTTATTGAGTGATTCATTAGCTTGTGTTGTTCATCGATTGACTGAGTCAATCATTTCACCCCATCTCGACTTCTATTTCATCTTCCGCTTCGCATAGGCTTAGAATCTTTTGATTATCAAGTGGTCTAAGCTCGGTGTGATTCCGTGCCTGCATCAATCTTTAATCGCATTCTCAAAAAATAAAATGAGTAGTAGTACTAAATAACCATAATTTAGGATTTTCATTTGAAAAACCAATTAATAACATTTTCGTAGTTATGGTAGTTCATTTATCAGACGAGTTAAACTTCGGCCTTGAATGACAATAGTTTTTAGAGTGGTTATTGATTTTAGATTTTCCAAAAATCTAATTTATTGTCACTCATGATTTTAGAAAAAGTAGATTCCCTAAAATATAGGAAATCTCGATTTTGATGGTTTTTCCACATTTATGAAGAGAATTCAGAATCTCACTTATAAGAGTTTTTATGAGATTTTGAAAAACTAAAATCTACAGAAAATCAAAAACCAAAAATATCAAAAACCAAAAACCAAAAACTAAAAGCCAAAAACTACTAAAAAACTATCAAACATTCATGTATACGTTCCAGATGTTGTTTTGAAAAGCCCACCTTTTCATTTTAGCTGGTATGCGAGAATCGATATCAGCATGTTCTCTTAGACAGCCGTTCTAAGCCTACAACATATCTCTTTTTGTCTATGCTCACCGCGAAGCAAGCTGTAACGTAACATATCTTTCTTGACTATATATGTTCACAGACTATACACACTTTAGTACTATGATCACTTTCTTTCTTTTTTGTTAAAAGGCTTACTATGATCATGTTACCATGCTCAAGAAGTCAATATGTTATCACCACTCTATATCTCTGACAAACTAACTGCACAAAATCCTATTCTATATCTAATCACATAAACAACATATGCCTCAAAGGTTGCTCAACTCTCATGATTATAACCTTAGCCTCATCACCTCCTCTTCTCTTTCCTCATGTCAACTCTTTCTCCTTCTCTTTCCATCCTCTCTGCCTCAGATCTATCTCCCTTTCCTCCTGTGCGGATCCAACTTCTCTTTTTTCTTCTCCTCCCTCTTATCAGCTTCGTCCTCTCTCTCGCTTTGCTATATTTGGAGTTCCTATATTTTTGTTGGATTAGAAAAAAATATATGAAGCAGAGGAACAAACCATTGTTGAGTTTTGATCAGCCAAGACCATAAAATCAAATCATAGTGACAAGGTGTATAGTATAAAACTGAAAAGCAAGAAAAAATGAAAATTTTAGATTGTATTAATGAGTCAAAAAAAGCAATGCAAAAACTTTGGAATGGGTAGTTTCAGCGAAATACAAAAAAAAAATGAGAGAGAAGTAAAAAAAATAAACAGAGGAGATTTCTTATAGAAAATGGAGGAATGTAGTCACCACACTTGTGTGTGTAGGGGAGGTTATACAAACAGAGGAGGAAGAAGAAGACAGTGAAGAAATTTATAAAACTAAAAGAAAAAATGTTGGTATTTTTTTTGACTAAGGCGGTTCTTCTGTATAATAGTTTACATATGCTTCCTCAATATTACATATGCTTCCTAAATATTATAATAGTTTTACATTTAGTTACCGTATTTATTTATTTAACACAAAATATCCTATAGATTAATTGGGGAAAAAAAATACATTTGTTATATACAAAAGCTGTATATTATCACTTGTATTTGGATTTATTTGGTACAAAAAATGCAGTTATGAAAATTATATATTTAGTTTTTTAAAAACATTTAACTCCACCCTCTAATTTTATCTAAATTATGTGTATTATTAATTTTTATTTGGTTACATTTGGTAGATAACTAAATGAAAAGTTAAACAATAAGGAATCCCTAAAGTCTGAAAAGTAGAACACATGAGGTATTTTTTTGACAATAAATTTTGAAAGGTTCCATTTTTTACAATGTTCCCTAGTTAATATTAGGAAAATATGTAACGATATTAATTTTTTGAGACATGTGTTTACAAAAAGCAATATTTATGATAAATAATGTGTTCTTAAGTAAATTTTCTTTTTCAATAACAGGTGAAATTTGTACTAATTTTAGTACGTATGGGAAAATAAACAATATTGAACCAAAATAATTGTTTTCAAGGTTTTCCTTGTCCTTTTTCTGTTTTCGTCTCATCGGCTGGTTAGTGTGGCTTGGTAGTGTTTGCTTCTGATCGTTCACCCAGTTTGTTCTCGCTCTTCATTCCTGTCGATGTTGTCAAACGGTTTGATTATGGTGTTGCTTACTGACTTGATTGCAGTTTTGTGGCATTCTCTGTCTCATTGGTGCTCTTCGACATTCAAAGGTTCTATGGGAAGTTTGGTGGGAGTCTCTCTAGTTCGGTTGCTCACTTAAAGAGTTTAGGTCTTATTTTTCGTCCTTTGGAGCTGCTTCTTTTTAGAGTCAAGTCTCACTTGTTGTTTCCTTCTCTTTTGGGCTAAGTCTCCCTCCCTTTAGGGTTTTAGTCTTTGGAGGAGTTTGTTTAACTCTGTTTTTTGTTGGCTCGATTTGATGAGGTCTGTATTATGCGAACTTCTCATCATTAATATATCTAGATGATAAAAAAGTGGGGTTTTGTTTATATACCGTTGATGATAAAATCATATTTTTACTATTTTATCTATGATTTTGAGATGACTAACAAGTGCTTTGATATGAATTAAGTTCTTTTAAAACCACATTTTGAGTATTTCTAGTTACAAGGAGTCATTACAGGGTTTTAGGCAAAAATTATCAAAATTGAGCAAAAACAGCAAAACACGTTTAATACAGTTTATGAACCTTAGATTTAAGGCCTCGTTTGAAGACATTCCCGTAGACCATATTCAACGTTAGAAGCGTCATCTTTCACCTCCAATTAGAATCAATCCAATTCATTCAACCAATCAGAAGTTATGATTAAAAAAATTGAAGACATGTCCTATAGAGAAGAACCAGAAGCAAGCCAGCGCAGCAACATAAGCAGGCCAGTGCTGGAAGGCCTTATTGGCGTGGACTCAGGCCCTGAGCCAGAGCTGGTTCACATGCGAAAGCCCATTGGTTCTAAACGACAGCACTTCATTTATTCTATCCCTAGACCGTCTTAAGACACTTCAAACCTTATAAATACTCGTTCTAAAATCTAGAAGGGTAAGAACGAACAGGTCTAACTAGCCAACTCGTGGAGAAGACAAGGGAGCTGCCAAAGGACCTCCTCGGAAGATCCAAACACTTAGTTCATCATCTCTTTTATCGGTTTCATACTTTTCCACTTGTCTAAGGGAGAAGATCTACTTTGTACCTTTTAGAGAAGATCCCTAAAACCCTCTTATTACTTATATTTGATTATGCTTTCCATTACATATATTGCTTTGGTTTGTTTCATCATGTCTGAGTAGTTCACTAGTTGTGATTGAGGGGTTCGAAAGGGGATTCATGGATTTCTGAACTAGGTTTATATGTGCTAGTTATAGCATGAACGACATGCTAGCTAATTTATTAGGAGGATTAACTCTCTGAAAGCTTGATAATCCACATAGCTAATGTAGATGAGCATTGTAATACAATCTGCGGGAGTGAGTAGCTAGGTTGTTGAAATAAGGTTTTGGTCCTACGGTTTTGAACCTAGTATTGTAACCATTAGTCTTCTTTTTAAATCAAAACCCTAGAGAAATCTCTATTATAGAAATCTATTGAGCTGGGCTCGGATATTTGAAGCTTGCCGTATCACAAATCCTTCCATAGCTTGTGTGTCGGATTTCAATCCTCTTCTATCTCTGCCGTAAAGATCTAGCTGAGCATCTCGCCGGATCTTCTCTATTTGGTTCAGTTCCACCGTAGTGTTTGATTGGAGCTTCTCATCAAGTCATCAACACCCCAGCCACTTTGATGTTTGAAGATTTGGAGACCAGAACGTGTATCACCACTCGTTTGAACTTTAATTAAATGGCCAACAGTAAAGTAAAGAAATCCTCTTAGACCATTAACATTGGTCATATATGTGGGGTGTCTTAAAATATTAAACTAATTAAAAAATAATAAAAATAGATGTTTTTAAATAAAAATTGTGACTTCCTAGAG